>CM041778.1:388374524-388575678 GCA_023374045.1 Limonium bicolor
ACAACACGGTTTATATGCTTCAAACAACTCCACTTTATTCATTAACAACTCCTTTTACAACATTTATTGGCTTATACTGTCGCCATGATTCACACTTACAACATCCTTAATACATACTGGTTTGTCATAATTATACAAGGTTTAAACTGTCTGAAGGTCAGATTCAAACGTCCGGGTTTCATGTGTGTGGCATTGATCACTGCCGACGGTGCGGTATTCAGTTTGATCTTTCTGATGCCATGGTATAGCATCCTTGATTGCCCACCCATGATTAATACATCTCCCGATTTAGCAATAGCTTCTTTGCGAGGTCAGCACGCTTCTGCTCGCCATACACAAATACTGCGGTATCACCAATGGACCAAGACACCACGGGTACTCCCTTACTTAGAGACTCGGGTGACTCGTCCTTGTCTTGGTGCATACCCAACCGTCCACCTTTCTGGTAGAAGTTTACAATGCATAAATCTGCTTTTACACCCGGAATTGATTCCGTTTCAACTTGCTGAGCAATTCCCACGGCGTGGTTAACGACCGCGTGGAACTCCTCTGGTATACTTGATACTGTTGCTCCATCTTCAGCTCGAACTTCTTGATATGACTTGGTGTAAGGGTTCCAGTCCTTACCCATGCACATCATCTTCAATTGCATCCTTGCTCCGTTCGGGTATTCGGGTGTGTAAAACCCTCCTGGTTTTGCTCCAAGTTCGTCGCATCGTCTGATGATGGGTTTGTGCTCCGGTGTCAGGTATCCATTTAGAAGTATCATACCTGGCTGGATGACCTGACATTGCTCCAATGGAAAGTCGGTGATGTTGATGGTGGTTTCTTCAGGGTTCGGTGTGGGTGGGATTGGATAACATATATTGAAGGTTCCTTAAAGTTTAGAGTACTCTAGTTAGGTAAATCTCACACTATACTTTATATTACTCACATGGTCGTTCATTTAACTCACTCACACACATGCATGAAATGCGGTATGCAGACACTTATTACATTCAACAACTTAGGCGGTACCTGGTCTAGAAGAGGGCCCTGGCGCCTCAGACCGGTCCACCACATTCAGGGTGGCCTTGTTGGACCCCGACCCCTTCCCCTTCTGGGACTCCGTGTACCTCTGATCTGGGGGTGGCTGGTTCGCCGTCTTCTGGCCATCGGTGGTCGCAGTGGCCTTACCCTTCAATTGCCCCTTGGGCCTGAAGTTCCTACCGTTCGGGTTCGACCAGCACTCATGGTCGCGGTGACCCATCTTCTTACAGTACCGGCACTGAACATCATTACCCTTGCAGTCCTTGCCGGGGTGGTCGCCGTTGCACCACTTGCAGTAATAGTGGCGCTCCGGTCCAGAGCCCGTGCTAGCTGCTATCACAATACACCATTAATACTTGTTTCACCACTTATTAACATATACTCTAACTCATCACACAGGTTTAGACAATTACCCTTAGGTGGGTAAGAACGTAGGGGCTTGGCCGCATACGCATAGGTGAGCTGCAGAGGCTCATCAGCAGTGGTGGTCTGGGCCTGGCCCTTGCCCCCTGTTGCTGTCCTTTCTGGGACTGGGGGTATGATTCTTCTTCTTCCCTCCCCACTGCCCTTGCGTGCCTTGGCCCTCGTTCTGAGCCTTGCGCTTGAGCGCACTCTCCTCGTCCCTCAGACGGACGGTGATCTCCACAATAGCAGCGGCATGATAGCACTCCTATATTTAGGGTGTCAGTTATGCCCCGCTAGACAAATTCACATCACATTATCACATTGTACACACTTATTCACATTACACTGTAATCCCTTTACCTGCAAGGTGGTATATCCAGTAGGCCCCATGCCGTAGCGTAGGCGATAGTTCAGTCCGTTGTAGAAACGGTTCACAAGGATCCGGTCTGAGTAACCCAGATCCGGTAGCAGGTGGATTAGTCCGATGAAGGCTGAGTAGTACTCATCTACCGTCATCTTATCCCCTTGCCTCAGGTTGTCCAACTCCAGGCGCTTGGCCTCTTGCACATGTATAGGTAGTATTTGGCTCGCAGAAGAGCCGTGTACTCCCTCCACGGAATGTCGGATCAACAACTCTACCCTCGCGCACAAGCTTCCACCAGTTTGTGCCGCGCCTTTCAGGTAGTAAGCAGCAAGTCGTACCTTGATCTGCTCAGGTGGTGCTAGGGTTTCGAAGGCGGTCTCCATCTCGGAGATGTATGCCTCGAGCTTACGGGGATCGGTCTCCCCACTGAATGAAGGCGGCCTCAGATCAGCCAACGCCTTGACCCAATTGGTCTCTCGTGGCGGTGGTGGTGGTGGCTGAACTCCAGGCTGTCGCCCTTGCTGTATAGCAGCAACTAGGTCGGGTACCAGCTGAGCTACGGCGGCTGCAACTGCCTCAGCCATGGTCTGTGCCGTAGTATCCTCATCCTGGTCACCCATACCTCCAATACCGCGCCCGCGGCCTCTTCCTCGTGGTCTACCTGCCATCTGAATTTATACGAACATCTCATTAGCATTATGCTTGCACACTTATCGGTCAACGACGACTGTAACGCTTCCCGATAATAAGGTATCTCCACACTTAGTTAGTGGTGTAACCTTTCCAAATCTGTTCACTTAGGTAACTGTAGTTAGGTTTCCTAACTCGGTATATCCTAAGCTCGGTATTCTAGTCATCAGAGCGATACTTCGCTCTGATACCACTTTTTGTAACACCCCTACTACGCACATAACTATACTTGGAATCGCAGCGGAAATAAACAACTAAACAATAACTAAACGATTGGTGCTACAACGCCGTCAACCACCCACGTGGCTAACAAGGCTGAATAAATACAATTGTACCGGTCTGATGATCAGACTCCCGAGCATAGAACTAACAACCATATATATATAACAATATAATACCGAGTATTTACATAAATCCTTCACTGTTTGATTCACTGTAAAACGTCACCAACAAGTATATAACACGCCACGGGTGCACAGGCGCAACCCGGGCTAACATCCAAAATACTTCAAAAGTAAACTACTCTCTTGGACCTAGAGCCACTCTGCCTCTTCGATCCTCATCCTGCAATAAAAATATGGAGCCCCGAGGGGGTCAGCACCTTTGCTGGTATGGCTAACGCGCAGCCCATCGACTACCGGGATACGCGCAACCAATTGTCAGGATGACATGATATTTATTTTTAAACACACAACACATACATATATAACATAACAGGGTATTGTACACATCATAACACACATCACAAACATACAAATCCTTTTAGGAAGAGAACCAACACAGTTAGTCCCCATTGAGAGCTTCGAGAATGTTGCCACGCTCATACTTAGCTCGTTACATAACTCGTTACCGTCCGGTTAGATTGAACGGTTAACTTAACACAAGGTGCCCCGGATATAGTGATCCAAGCACACCGAAACAAAACATATAGTATGCCCCTGTGGCCCGACGTGAGTCAGTAAAATAGCCTTGGTTAAGCTAAAGGGAAGGTTAGAAACCAAATTGGAAACTTAACCATAACATACAGAGAGAATCGAACCGGTTATGACATCGACTCCCATACTCACACGCGTGGCCGGAACAACCGGACTCCTCACTTCCCCCGTTAGCCCATGTTAGTAGTCAACATTGAGCACAACAAAATTCACAATAATAGGTCAAGTCTTGTTAGACACTCACATGGGAAGAGAGAGTCATGATTAACAACATAATAATATTTAACAACTGTAAACTCTTTACATGGTTTAATCTTACAAAGTCATAAACACACAGAAAACAAACACAAACACAAGCCGGTGTAAACCGGTAGGCAACAGACTGCAAGAAAACCCATACTTGGTCCTTGCCTCGTTTGATTTCCACCTTGAGAGAAATCCTAAAAACATAGTAATGTCGGGTAATTATTTTTTTTTTTTTTTAATTGTATTGTGTTTTAATGCTTGGTTTGGTGTCCCCCACCATTTTCAATGTGACTTTTTTTTTACAACGTTGAGTGTGTTCCACACTTTTTTGTTTTTCCGTTTCAAACCACCCACCATACCTTAAACCCTCTCCCCCTTGTTTCTAGGTTTGTTTTATTGTTTTTTAGCCTCCCTTACTGCCATCAGAACTAGAACCCTATTTTGTAAGTCTATTGTTTTATTTTATGTCACTTCATTTTTGTTTTTTTTTTAAAAGTCCACCTTGGCCCTTACCACCTGTTTTTGTTAACCCACAAATTGTGTGGTGGATTTGACATTATTGTTTTTTGTCACAAATGCCCCAAACTATTGTATGACATGTTTTAAATGCTATCTTACCCTAGGTTACCTCCATTATACACTCTAGGGTTAACATACATAATCACATTCATTTCTGTTTTTTTTTTTACAAGTTTTGGTCCGACCGACCCACCGTCCGCCCACAACTGGTCGGACCCTCCCAGTGGTCTCGGGTCTGAAAAACTTTACCTTGACCGACCATGTCCGACCCACCATTCTGGGTCGGTCCCATGTGCGAACATTTTCCCAACATTTTACAGAGGCTCGACCGACCCATGTCCGACCCACCCTTTTGGGTCGGACCGTCACCGAACATTTTCCTAACATTTTACAGAGGCTCGACCGACCCACAAACTGGGTCGGCCCCTGGGTCGGTCGCCTACTAAACTTACCTAAACTTGCCAATTCTTCACCAAAACTTCTCCTAAGGCCTCTTAATGCTTCCTAGCAACATTTGGTAACCTTACATCCACATACAACATCCATGAAACTCATTTTCTAATTCCTTAAAAATTTACTTATTTCCTTGTAAAAATTCCTTAACTTATGTTATTTTATACTAGGTTCCTAGATGGTGTTTCATACCTAAGGCAACTACTATCCCAAAATGCTTTCTCCTTAACTTAACATCATCTCCCAAGCATCATTTCTCACAACTATCTCCTTATATCATTACTTCAAATCTTTCTCAAGTTCCTACATTCTCCTTAGTTTACCAAAGTTTGCCTAAGTCTTTACTAAGATAGTCCAAAATGGCTTTGGTACATACTAAATCTCAAGACCATGCCTAAGTCCCTATTACACTCTAGAGTACTTCCTAGTTCATCATCATTCCTTTAAAACATCTTGAACTCCTTATTCATTTCCTACACTTCTAACTCACCAAACTTATGTAACCACTTAGAACTTCTTACTTCCTACCTAGATTTTTGACATGGGTTCCCCTAGAACATTACCATGCCTAAACACTTTACCTTCTCCTTTAAACACACAAGAACATCCAAAATCACCAAGAACACTCTCATACACAATTTCACCATCACACTACATCAAATCACATATAGGCATAACTTAAATTGCATGGCACTTAGGCCCTTAAAATGCATGGCTCTTAGGCCCTTAAAGTGCTTAAATCATAAACACTGAATTTCCACAATAAATATGCCTTTTAACCTGCAAATACACTCAACATACACATATGCCCTTTACTAGTCTCTTAAGAACACTTCACTAAGTCATTCCCCATTGGCTCTTTAGATAGTTTTAATAAGCATTATAAGCTCATTTCTCCTAAGGCATTAAAATAGCATTAGGTTAGTAGATTTACCTCTTTTGCAAAATCACTTCTTCTTGTTTCCTTTAGAAACCAATAGAGTACTTGATTCCTTGACAAGTTCTAAACAATATTCAAACTTTATAATGAGTATTTAAGCTATAGGCTTCATCTCATTGTAAACCTAATTTGACATTGTTTCAAAAACATTAATGTAGTTGTTTTACCTTGTTCTTTGAAGAGAGTTTGGATATACAACAAGAGAGGACTCCACCTAGTCCATGAAGAGTTGAAATGAAGCTAGAACAAAGTCACACAATGAGCTATATCAATGTGTATTTTCGGACATGACAAAAACAAGGAGGAACTTGATTTTTGTTTAAGATTTCCTTACCTAGAAGCAAAGGAGAGTAATAATATGTAGAAATCCAAGCTCAAGCTCCTTCATGGTGGAACACCTTGGCACCGAAATGGAGCTCTTGGAGTTTTGAGAAGATAGGAATGAAGAGCTTGATGAGAGGAAGAGATTGGTGGTATTTGTTTTTGATTTGGACAAGTGAGCTAGGTTTAACAAGTGGTCAAAGTTGGAACTTCCATGGTGATAGTGGTATTACCGAGAGAGAACAAGGAAGAAGGGAGAAGATGAGTGGTGTTTGCAAACCGTGGGAATGAAGGAAAGAAATGAGAATGAAGATAGAAGTTGCTTTTAGAAGATTTATGTTATAAGTAAAAGTAGTTTTACTTAGTTTGCTTTATTACTCATTACCTTAACTAGAGAAGTGGTGAGTCACCACACTCATAAAAACCGGCCCCCTTTTATAGTATGATGGTGTTTTAGTCTTTGTTTGTCAATTTAATTACTTAATACAACATATGTTACAAATTAACTTATAGAAAGTACTATTCACCTATACAAGGCACATAGAAGTGAAATTTTTGATTTCCCACTAATATAGCCACCCAAATGTGATACTATATAGTACACATATATATTTAAGAGTAATGATGGACATTTAGCCATTCAAAACTCATTTACAAAGACAATTTTCAAAAACGTGCTTTAAGACTTCTTAAAGCACATTTTGTGGTTTTAACTTGTTTTCAAGCTTGGTTTTCTTTGGTAATTGGTTTAATAAGTTCATTAGTATATAAATGAAGTCTTGGTAAGCTCATTAGGCCTTACTCAAGTTTATCCCAAGCTTAGAGCACATTTTAGCTCTTATTGACTTTAAAGCACATTTGTGTTTCCTTTTGTTTTAAATTTGTTTAGCAAGGTTTCTAAGACTCTTTTTAGTCTTGTTACACCCTATTTAGGTGTTTAACAACATAACTTTGGGGTTTTGGGTATTTTCAGCCGTGGGTGACCCGCCATAGTATATGGGTAATTTAGGGGCACGTCGTTTTAACGAGACGTTGTCACTAGGTATAACTGAACATTTATTACAGTTGAGACTTGTATAGTGGTGAATAATATTGGTTTTATACCAAGGACGGGAGTTGATACTTGTTTATTTTTCCTCGGTGTTTCGCCTTGTTTGTTCAGTGGTTATACTGTGTGGTTTTATTATGTGTGTTGATGGTTGTGTTATTTATGGATATTACTGCTAAATGTTTTACCGTTTAAATATTAAAACGGTATTGCATGCAACGAATCTCATGCTCTCGACCAATTAATTGAGGGGTTTGAGGAGGCATGACGGGGCATGTGATAACATACTCAGCAGGGGCTGATTCCATACCACAAACCATTTTTATTTCAGGAGACTAGCTAGTGGGTCGACGCGAGGCGCGACAGTTGTATTTACTTTTGACTAGACTTGGTACGGTTTGAGACTTCTGTTATTTCCGGACTCGGGTTTGTAAACCGAGGTGTATGTTGGTTAGAGGCTCACGTGTACGGTTTTGTAATAAACGGTTGTTGTTGGATATGTTTTAGATTGTTTAAGCACTACTATCTATCTCTTGTGGTCACTACGGGAATACATTTCGTATGTTGATTATCATGTAACTAGTTATCACCCGTATGGGCGAGTGATAACAGTGACACCATTAGAGCGACAGTATGTTATTTACCGCTGCGATTTATTTATTAAGTACGACGTTTATGTTATGATTAGGAGCCGATTATTAGGGGTGTTACATCCTCTCTTTTCTTCTTCATTTGCTAAGTTACTTATTAGAGCTTTAAAGCTTCATTAATGGTGTATCAAGTCCTAACACTATTTCTATGTAAATTCTTAGTTAAATCTCCTAAGTCTTGAAGCAAGAATCATCCTAACAATCATCCAAGATTTCGCCAAGCTTATGTGTTCGAAGGAGGTTCTTAGATTCAACAACAACACAAGGAACAACAAGATCAAGCTAAGGTATAGTTTTTATTTGAAAAATCCTAGTAAATTCCTTAAGGCATTTTTTGAAAATTAGAAACTTCTAAATCCATATTCTCTTCATTATTTCATGAAGGAAATTTAGATCTACAACCATCTCAAGGTCTACCGAAAATTCCTTGAAAATTCCTAAGGTAAACTCTTGTAAAACTACTCCAAATTTTATTTATAAATCCTTGTTAGAAGTCTAACAAATGGATATCCTAAATATATACAAGGAGGCTGAATTCTCTTCATCAAAATAGCATTTGGATAGCTTGGAGTTCAAGAAGAAATCAAGTACAAGAATTGTCTTGATTTAAGGAGTAAGTTTATATAATTATGGTTTATTAAGTTTAAGCTTGATTTAAGCTTCAAACTTTGGTATAAAATCATGTATAACCTATAATAATTAAGGCCGAAAATATTGGGTTAAAATATCAAGGAAAATAATTATAACATATGAGGTAAGATTATTACCTTAAGGTAAAATATGTGTCACAAAATTAATTATGATACATATATGGTTAAACTGAATTACCTAAGGACTAAATGTTCTATTTGAGATTATAATCATTCTAAGTCATTAGCATAATTTTTAGAAGTGTTATATGGCTTATATACATTTATATGTATTTATTATAAGGTTTAAATCAACTTTTAAGACTATATTGTAAAATAAAATCAAAACCGAGAATAACATGGTTTATTTGGTGATTTTTGAAATATATAAGTATATTAACTTATATTATAATTTTGGGAGTATTAAAAATAGCTATAAGTATTTAAATGGCTAGTTAAATAAGTTATGTGGTTAAAGTGTAAATTTTGTAAAGTTTGGTGAACAAAATATAAAAGCCGAAAATTAAAGGAGTGATTTGGTATATTTATGTTATAATATAAGGTAGGAATTAATATTATGAATTTTGGTGAATTTAATAAGTGTTAAGTGTTAAAATAACATTTTATAAAGTTTTGGGACTATTTTGTAATTATTGGAAAATATAGGGTATGGCCGAGAATTACTTATGATTTTGAGTATATTAAAGTATTAATCATGAATTACGTCTTGGTCAAAGTGTTGACCAAAAACTTTGGGTTAAAATAATTTATGACATAAAATACTAAGTTTATAAAAGTTTAAAGGTGAATAGGTAATTTATAGAAATTATTAAGTAAAAACCGAATTGGACAAGGGGTCAAATGTAATTTATAAAGTATATGGTCCAATTCGGTTATTTTAGAAAATTAAATATGTACACCCCCTACTACTCACTTAACAACCAATCGAAATCGCAGCGGAAATAAACAACTAATAATAACTAAACGGTTCGGTGCTACAACGCCGTCAACCACCCACGTGGTTACAAGGCAGAATAAATACAAGTGTACCGGTCTGATGATCAGACTCCCGAGCATAGAACTAAAACCATAATTACATCACATACAATACCGAGTATTTAATTACATTCCATCACTGTAAACTGTCAACAACCGTCACTGTCAAACTAACGTATCAAAATATAACGCCACACAGCACAGGCGCATCCCGGGCTCAACGTCCAAACTATCCAAAAGTATAACACACCTAGATCAAAAGCCACTCCGCTTCTTCGATCCTCATCCTGCAATATAAATATGGAGCCCCCGAGGGGGTCAGCAACCTTCGTTGGTATGGTTAACGCGCAGCCCATCGGCTACCGGGATACGCGCAACTAATTGTCATGATAACATGGCATTGATTTTAAACAACAACATATATTGCATAGCAAGAGTATTTCATAGCACCATAATACACATAACATTACAAGAACGGTACACTTTAGGTACCATCCCAACATAGTCAGATCACATGGGAGCCTAGAGATTGTTGCCAAACTCATGTCAAGCTCTTTACATAAACTCATTAACCGTTCTGTTAATTGAACGAGTAACTTAACTCACAGGCGGATCGGATATTGTGACCCGAACACACCACACAAAACATGTTCCCACTAAACCGATCATAAGTCAGAATAGGTAAGCTTTGGAGGAAGCTAGCGGGAGATCGAACGCCAATAAAGGAGAACAATCTTAACAACATAGAGTCGAATCTGATACAGATATCTACTCTTAACTTACACGTGTGACCGACGACCGGACAACCGGATTCCTCACTTCCCAGTTAACACTTGTTAGCAGTTCAACAGTGGAACTTGACAAACAATTCACAAGTAGGTGGTAAGTCATGTTAGACACATACAAGGGAATGAGTGACGTCATAACACCACAATAATATAACAACTGTAAACTCGTTACATGATTTAATCTTACAAGGTCGTAAACACACAGAAACAAACAGCACACAAGCCGGTATAAACCGCTAGGCAACAGACTACAAGAAAACCATACCTTGGTCCTTGCTTCGATTTGTTTCCACCGTAGGCCACTCATATACATAATTAATAACGTTGGTTAATTAACTTATTTAACTTCAAATTTACTAAGTATCTTACATGATTATGTGACATGTTTTTAGATGCCTAGACTTACCCTAGATTATCTCCATTATACCCCCTAGGGTTAACTACATAAGTCATATTCTTTTCTTTTTTTTTTGTTAAGTTTTGGTCAGTCCGACCCAACCAACTGGGTCGGACCCTTCCAGTAATTTTCGGTTTTGAAAAATATTCTACTTGTCCGACCCAACCAACTGGGTCGGACCATTCCAGAAATTTTACCGTCTTTTAAACACACCCGTTTGACCTCTGTCCGACCCAAGTCCTCTGGGTCGGACCGTTCCAGAACCATTCACTGGCGTCTAACAGAGGCCGTCCGACCCAAACTTGGATCGGACCCCTGGGTCGGACGCCACCAGAACAAGCCCAACATTGTCAAATCTTCACTAAACTTTTCCTCAAGCCTTCTAATGTTTTCCAACATCATTTGGCACACTCAAACCCTCATATAATATCCCTAAACCCATTTTCCAACTCCTTAAGCACTTACTCATCTCATACTAAATTCCTAACACTTATAATGTTTTCTCCTTAGTTTTCTAGGTGGTGTTTCATACCTATGATAACCACTATGCCAAAATGTTTTCTCACCACTACACATCATCTCCCAAGCATCTTTTCTTCCTAACTAACTCCTTGAATATCTCTACAAGCTTATAGCCCCTTCATGCAACACATCACTTCTTCTTATCCACCAATATTGCACAAGTCCTAAACACAATCTCTCCATGATCTTGAACTATTCCAAAGCACTCATTTGCATTGTAAATCCTCTAAAATAATGCTTAAGTCCCCTTTTACGCCTTAAAATACCTTAATGCATGTTTTCTTTCACTAGTAGAACACTTAACCATTCTAAACACTTTCTAACTTACCAAAACTCATTTTAATACCTAAAGCTTCGTATACATCATCTAAATTTCGACATGGGTTCTCCTAGAACATTACCAAGCCAAAACACATTGTTTTCACCATTAAACAATCAAGGACACTAAAATCCATCAAACCCATTTTATACACAAAACTTCACTCATTTAGCACTACATCACAATAGTGCAAATTTAAATTGCTTGGCACTTAGGCCCTTAAATAACATGGCTCTTAGGCCCTTAAGATGCATAAATCATAAACACTGAATTTCCACAATATATTTGCCTTTGACCTGCAAATACACTCAACAACACATATGCCTTTTACTAAGCCTTTTAGAACATTTTACTAAGTCATTCACCATTGGCTCCTTAGATCATTTTAACAAGCAATATAAACTCATTTCTCCGAAGACTTTAAACAACATTAGGTTAGCACATTTACCTCTTTTCCTCACACACTTCTTTCTTGTTTCCTTGACTAAATCGGCAAGGCTTTTAGTTGCTTGTCAACTTCTATACATTATACAAATGATAAAATGAGTATACAAGCTTTATGCTTCATGTCATTGCAAACCCTAGATTATACATTGTTTTTAAAACATTAAGATAGTTGTTTTTTACCTTGGATACAAAAGAGAGTTTGGATATCTAGCAAGAGAGGACTCCACCTAGTCCATGAAACGTTGGAATGAAGCTAGAACAAAGCAAGGTAAGGGCACCATTAGTGGCGATTTTCAGACAACATAAAACATGAAGGAAGTGTTATTTTTCTTTGAGTTTCCTTACCTAGAAGCAAATGAGAACAACAATATGTGAAAAGATGAGCTCAAGCTCCTCCCATGGAGATTCTTCTTGGCACCAAAATGGAGCTCTTGAGATTTTGAAAGGATAAAATTGAAGAGCTTGATGAGAGGAAGAGAATGGTGGTCGAGAATTTGATTTGGCAAAATGAGCAAGGAGATATAATGGTCAAAGATGAGATGTGTGTGGTACTATTGCAAACCGTGAATGGGAGCAAGAAGAAGATAGAAGAGAGGTTGAAGACGTGGGAAATGAGAGAATGAAGATTTTACTTTAAGAGATAACAACTAACAAGAGTGGTGACTCACCACTAAGAAAACCGGCCCCTTAATACTTAGGGGTATTTTAGTCCTTGTTGATCAATTAAATTACTTATTTGACTTATGTATAAACTTGCTTATTTTAGTTACTATTTACTAAAACAAGGCACATAGATGTGAAATTTTTGATTTCCCATTGATATAGACTTCCAAATGTGATACTAAGTAGCACACATATTAATTAAAGTGTAATGATGGACATTTAGCCATTCAAAACTCATTTACAAGACAATCTTTCGAAAATGTGCTTTAAGACATCTTAAAGCACATTTTGTATTTTAACTTGTTTCAAGCTTGGTTTTCTTTGGTAATTGGTTTAATATGTTAATTAACACCTAAATGAAGTCTTGATAAGCTTATTAGGTCTTAATCAAGCTTATCCCAAGTTTAGAGCACATTTTAGCCCTAATTGACCTTAAGTATTTATTTGTGTTTCTATGGTTTAAATTGTTTACTAATGTTTCTAAGACTATTTTTAGTCTTAATATACCATATTTAAATGTTTAAACAACATACTAAGGTTTGGGGTATTTCAAAATATTAAAACTATAGTTTATAAGTTAATATGTAACTTATATAAAGTTTTGAGGTTAAATTATGAACATAAGAGGATTACATGGTAAGACCGAAAATAAATGTGTTCATTTGGTAATTATAAAGACTAATATATTGTTTTGCAATTTCCGAAAGTTAATGTGGATAATTAATTGATTATAAAAGTTATATGGTTAATTGGCAATTTATAAAAGTAAAGGGTTGTCTCGGTAATTAAGGAAATTAAATAATAAAAATAAGGTTTATAAGTTGATATGTAACTTACATAAAAGTTTTAGGGTTAAAATGTAATTATGGGATGTATATATGGAACCGAAAATTTAAGGGATTATTTAGTAAATTATAAAAGTTGTTGGGTATAAAATATAAATACCGAATTGGTATGGTTGGTTTTATAATTTAATAAAGAAAGAAATTAAAACCAAGTAATATAATGTATTATGGTATTATGAAGTATAAAATAAGGTTTATTAAATAAAAGTGGTTATAATGAAAATAACCAAATTGTAGTATAAAGAATAAGTGGAAACAATTATAAGATAATATAAAGTTTATTAAATAAACGTGGGTGTAATAAAAATAACCAAGAGAATATAATATAGAGTTTATGAAATAATTGTGGTTATAATAAAGATAACCAAATTATATTGGTATATGGAATAAGGGAAATAATTATGGATATATATTAATGAGGTAGAGATATATCTTAAATTGGAAATTCAATATCACATGTGGAGATCACATAAAATAATGAACTAATGAACTATCTAGATCCACTGTTAATAACAGGGATAAATAAAGAACATACAGAGTTATTATACAACGACTATAAATGCTACAGTAACAGTACTGTAATAATTAGCGGATAGTTATATTAATTTTACCCGGTATTGCATGTTTATATAACAGCGTACAGGGAAGGACTGTTAAAGCGTGAATTGTCAAGCTAGCTGTTATCACGGTGAACGGTATGTTAATTGTGTGGTCTGAATGTCCTAAGGATTTTCCTAAGGTCCAGACATTATGTGTTAATTGTTTAAGAGCGATATCTGTGATTTTATGTATATTATTATGTATACTGTATTGCTCAATACTGTTGCGTTTTATTTTACGCGAACGTCTTATGACTGGAAGTTTATACATCTAAACTGGAACAAGATTAACTGACCTATAGGTATTATTGAACCTAACTGATGGTCAACTGTTATAGTCTTAACTCAAGGATTGGTTATTATGTCACTGACAAAAGGGCTAATTTATAAAGAGAGGAATCCAGACTGTTTCGACTTTCTGGTTGCGCATCGTGATCACTACGAGAGACTTCAATGGGGAGTCACTCAGGGGAATCCATCATCCACATTCGGGGATGGCGGAAGGCACAGCCGTTGGTGCACTGGTTCGACCGGATCGGTCAATATATTATCCATGGCCATAAGGTCAGCTGGTAACGGTTCCATTGGAACCTAGGGGACTCAAGTCCATTAATAAGTCATTAAGGGTTGTCTTGACATGACGCCTGAGGTGGGATTTAATTGGAAAAGGTTAAGTGATCGGTTTAAAGGATAAGGGCCAGGTGGCCAACTAACAAGTACAGTTTCATACGCGAATCTGTTTGGATTATTAATGTGATTATTTGTAACACCCCTCCTAAAAAAACACGTAATAATCACTCACGATAGCAAATAAATAAAACATCTTACAGCGGAAGAATAAACCACAACATTAAAACTCACTCGGGTGTCACCTGCCATTACCCGCCCATGCGAGTAACGAAACAGAAACTAAATCCAACAACTAAAACAACCACGCTACTAAACCGCTGTGACAACGAGATAACTCATATACATCATACTAAGTCCATAATCATAACATCGCAAGTGAGCGTCTACCCAAATCCCAAATTAATACAACCGTACCGTCATACATCGACAACTGATATCGTTATACAAATAAATTCCATGTACTATAACTAAAGTAACCCTAACTACCCGGTTCCCGCACTTCGCTTCAACGTTGATCAGCAACCTGCACAATGAGTGTAGTCTCAGCGATAGACGCTGAGTATGCCGGGCCTGGACCCTAATGGTCACTTGTCATTTTAACCATATTGATATTATATTGATTTCATGCTTTACCAATTTACAGATATAATAATACTGTAACAACATGCATGATCATATAACCATCCATCCATTCCAAACAGTCATTATAAATACACACAGCACAGTCACACATCATACAATACAATAGCATTGATAACTCATCCGTCGTATGTTAACATCATTACGCACTTCAACACTCGCCCCCCCGGGCCCTCACATATCATTTGATTTGGTTAGCACTGGCGGGCGTCAGTTAGGACATCCCGTAACAACCTCACCTGGACAGTAGTCCCATGCACACAGGTGTAACACCCTGGATTTTTAACTCAAAACATAGCTTATGGAAATACAAATCTAATGGCACAAACGGCAGCAAAAACGGACTTCAAACGAGTCCTAAAAGAGCAAAACAGAGTTGGTCCGAACTTGTGTCCGGACATGGTAAGTTCGGACACAAGCCGAAGAGAATAGACTGCGGAAATCCAAACGTCCGAACTTGTGTCCGGACATTGAAGTTCGGACACAAGTCGAAGTTAAAGGTCTGAAAACCAAAGGCGTCCGAACTTGTGTCCGGACTTTGAAGTTCGGACACAAGTAAGTTTGAAAAGTCCGAGAAATTTAACGTGGCGTGTCCGAACATCCAAGTTCGGACCAAAGTTCGGACACGCCAAAACAAAAGCTTCTAAAACCTTCGGGCCTGTCCGAACATAGATGTCCGGACGGACGTTCGGACAGGTCCTTAAGTGCAGTTAAAAACGTAAACAGGAACCAAAAACCATTAAAAATTCTCAAAAACCACAATAACAACATGAGGAACTTTTGAACAGATAAGATCATTGCCAAATATTTAATACGAAGCTCAAACTTGATAAAACCGATTCATAGAAACCAATAAACGCAGTTAACCAAAACTCAAATGAACATAACCTTAACATAGCAGCGGATCTCAAAACGTCCAGGGCATTACCGCCACACCCAATTCCCATGGGTGCTCAGGCTAATGAACTAAATAACACTAAACACAAGTTAACTTTCAAGTTACGCGGAAGCAAAATAAGCATTTAATGTATAAAAGTTAGAACATAAAACATCTTAGACACTGAAATTCAAAACATCGCCTTATTAATATGTGGTCCCTAAACTATGTGATTCGCCGTCCCGATCCCCAATTAGTCATCCATACCTGCGATCATAAAACATAGACAAAACACAGAAAGGATCGCACAAATCAGAAAAACTGAGTAAATTCTACCTCAAACTGTAAAATACATTTCAGAACACATTTGCCTTTAACAATCAGATGAGGAGATTTACTGAACAGTTGAAGAATTTCCAGAAAAACTTATCAATACCGAAACCGCAGTAGGGAGCTTTCAACAGGAAGCAATAATCACAATTCCGAACACGGGGTCACCTATGGGACCCCAAACCACAATTCCAGGACAGTCACCTATGGGACCGTCAAACAACCACCTCACCCTAAGTCCTTAAGTGTGCACACCCCCTATGAAACAGCAGTAACATAGAGTAGATCATAGAGCTTAACTGCAACAATGTGTGCAGCGCAAACAATAACAATGGGGAGCACCTATGGGCTCCCAAACATAATAAATCCTGTGAAAGACTCCCCAAAACCATTATCGGAATACCACAATCTCAATCCAATTTTCCAATTCCAATGCGTGGGAAAACAATCCCAAATCCTCAAACCACAACCGAGATAAAACACAACAAACCCTTTTCCAATATTTCGCAAAGTCACAGTCAAATCCATTGAGCATAGAATTTACCTGGAACAATCAAAACCCTCAAGAGCCCAACTGCTCCGGACTATTGATAGCACTCGTCGATGTAATCGGCGTCTAGATAATCAAAATTAGCAATCAGAATTTACCGAACAACGAATAAATAACTAAACAACTAAGTAGAATACATTACCCGACAATCTACCAACTGGACACCAGGGAATAATCAGACCTCGACGGAATCAGCGAGAAAACACCAAGGGTTTGAAGAAGAAGAAGAACGTGAAAATAAAGAGCAGATTGTAACGCAAGAACGGCGTAGAGAGGATGGGGAAATAGTGAGAGATATCAACCCTTAAATAGAATTTTGTATAATGAAAAGAGAATAACCTAATTAAAGATTTATGCTAAAAGGAAATACAAATAAAATATTTAAGAAGGAGTTCTAACTCTGGAATTTAAAATATCTCTAAAGGATAAAACTCGATAAATTAGGGAGATCAGTAAAAGAAAACTGATGGAGAAATTCAAGAAGGAATAAATCAGAATGAGAAACAACATCAAGAATCAATTAATAAATATTTATTTGAAAGGAGATAATTTAGAAAAAAAAGATGTTGTAAATAATTTAACGGTTTAACAAGGAAGAACAACTCGTAAGAAGAATAAAAGATAATACCAGTAAAACAATTTGGAGAAGTAAGGAGAGTTAACAAAATAATATTTGAGTAGTCAAATAGAATTCGAACTCTGAATACTTAAAATAAGTTGGAAAGAATATTCTGGAATAGTACTTCGGAGTTTAAATAACTTAGGGAAATTAAGAGGGGAATTAATACTATATCATATAGCGTTGAAATAAATTAAATCCATGGCAAACATTACCAATATTCAGAAATACTTTAAAGAAAGATTAATTCCCTGGGCCACCTATCTCAGACATGTCACTCATACCATATACTATATTATTCCTAGCTTGAATTCCTGGGTATTTCATCTCATCCCCTTAAAAGAAAGCTTCGCCCTCGAAGCTAAAACTCATCCATAAGGCGAAAACTGAACGAATTACTGACTCGAGCGGTTACCTGATCGAAGAGCTGGGTATTTCTTTCTCATTTCCTCCTCTACCTCCCATGTAGCCTCTTCGGTTCCATGATTAGACCATAAGACCTTGACCATACGGATGGACTTCGATCGTGTCTCCCTGGTCTTAGTGTCCATACTCTGATGGGGTACTCCTCATAGGATAGATTCTGTTCTAGCTCCAAGACTTCTGGCTGCAACACATGCAAAGGGTCGGGAACATACCGCTTCAGCTGGGAAACATGGAAGACGTTGTGAACTTTCTCCAGTTCACAAGGAAGCGCTAGCCGGTATGCCACCTCTCCAACCCTCTCCAAGATCTCATAGGGTCCAACGAATTTGGGACTGAGCTTCCCTTTCTTCCCGAACCTGGTTACTCCTCTCACAGGAGATACTTTCAAGAAAACTTTATCTCCCACCTCGAATTCCTCTGGTCTGCGCTTGAGATCGGCATAGGACTTCTGCCTGTCCTGGGCTGCCTTCATTCGTCTCTGAATCATCCGGACTTGCTCCATAGTCTCTTCAATCAACTGGGGCCCCAAAACAACAGTCTCACTAATGTCGCTCCAACATAACGGTGTCCTACACTTCCTCCCATACAGGGCCTCATAAGGAGCCATCCTGATGCTGGTGTGGTAACTGTTATTATAGGAAAACTCTATCAGGTGTAGCATATCAGCCCACGAACCCTGAAAATCCATCACACATGCACGAAGCATGTCCTCCAAGGTCTGGATGGTTCTCTCGGTCTGACCATCAGTGGCTGGATGAAACGCAGTGCTCAACTTCAACTTGGTACCCATCGCCTTCTGAAATTGCTGCCAGAAATGGGCTAAAAACCTCGAGTCTCTGTCTGAAATGATGGTCTCAGGTACCCCATGATACCTCACCACATTTCTGATGTAAGCATCCACCAACTGGCTCATGGACCACGTCTTCTTCATGGGTATGAACCGTGCAGACTTAGTGAGTCGGTCCACTATTACCCAAATCTGGTTGACTCCTCCTTCGCTGGTGGTAAACCCATCACGAAGTCCATGGAAATGGAGTCCCACTTCCACTTTGGAACCTCCAACGGCTGCAGTAAACCTCCCATCCTCTTGTGTTCGAATTTGACCTTCTGACAGGTAAGGCACTTCGACACAAACTCTGCAACTTCTCTCTTCATATTCGGCCACCAAAACATCTTCTTTAGGTCCTTATACAACTTATCACCGCCAGGATGAACTGAATAGGGAGTATTATGAGCCTCCCTCATCAGCCTCTCCTTTACCTCCACGCACCCCTGAGGTACACACCATCGGCCTCTAAACCTCAAACTGCCGTCACTGTGGGTCTCAAACCCCTCAGCTTTCCCTTCCTTCATCTTATCCTTGATGCGCTCCAACTTCGCATCACCTGGCTGTCCTTGAGTATCTCCCCATAGATGTCGGAGAGACACTATGGTACAACCTCACCTCACGCTCTACTCCACCCGCCTCCATCACCTCCAAGTTCAGCTTCTCAAAATCACGAACTAACTTGTCTGGAAGAACCCACATCGAATTCACTGAATGACTTTTCTTCCTACTCAGAGCATCGGCCACTAGGTTGGACTTCCCTTCATGGTATAAAATCTCCAGTCATAATCCTTGATCAGCTCAACCATCTCTCTGCCTCATATTCAGTTCCTTCTGAGTGAAGATGTACTTGAGGCTTTTATGGTCGGTATAGATCTTGCAAGATACACCGTAGAGGTAGTGCCTCCAAATCTTCAGGGTGATACTGCTGCAAGCTCTAGGTCGTGCGTCGGGTATCTGGTCTCGTACTCCTTCAGTTGCCTCGATGCGTAGGCTATGACTTTCCCATGCTGCATCAAGACACACCCCAAGCCATACTTGGAAGCATCGCTGAAAACCTCGAATCCGTCTGTCCCCGAAGGCAAGGTCAACACTGGGGCTGTGGTCAACCTTTCCTTCAATGTCTGAAACGCCTTCTCACAGTCATCATCCCACTGAAACTTGGTGACTTTCTTCATGAGGTTTGTGAGGGTCTAGCTATCTTGAGAAATCCTTCAAAATCTGTAGTATCCTGCTAGACCCAGAAGCTACGAACCTCCGTCAGATTACTCGGTGTTGGCCACTCTTTACTGCTTGGATCTTGGCCGGATCCACTGAATTCCTCTTTGGTGACGATGTGGCCTAGGAATGCCACCGGTCCAACCAAAAATCACACTTGGTTAGTTTGGCGTAAAGCTGCTGCTCTCAAAATCTGCAAGACTGATCTCAGGTGCTCCTCGTGCTCTTCCTCATCCTTGGAGTAGATGAGGATGTCGTCTATAAAAACCACTACAAACCGGTCTAGAAAGGGATTAAAGATCCGGTTCATGAGGTCCATGAAGACTGCGGCGCGTTCGTCAATCCAAAGGGCATCACAGAAACTCAAAATGCCCATACCTGGTCCTGAAGGCCGTCTTGGGATATCCTTCTCTGCAACACGTAACTGGTGGTACCCCGACCTCAGTCTATCTTGGAGAAGACTCCTGCACCCTGAAGCTGGTCGAAAAGGGTCGTCGATTCTGGGCAAGGGATACCGGTTCTTCACAGTGATCTGGTTCAGCTCCCGGTAGTCTATGCACAGCCTCATGCTCCCATCCTTCTTCTTTACGAACAAGACAGGAGCTCCCCATGGCGATACACTCGGGCGAATGTATCCCTTCTCCAGTAACTCCTCCAATTGGACTTTCAGTTCCTTCAATTCTGATGGCGCCATACGGTATGGGGCCTTGGAGATAGGCGCTGCTCCTGGCACAAGGTCGACGCTGAACTCCACCTCCCTGTCTGGCGGCATACCAGGAATCTCATCTGGAAAGACGTCAGGGAACTCATTCACCACCCGATCTTCTAATGGGCTCGGCGCTTGGCTCAAATCCTGGACATGGCAGAGGTATGCCTGCTGTCCCTTCTTCACTTGGGAGAGAATTGACATAGCTGAAACTATCTTTACTCCCGGTTTCTTCTCCATGCTACTGTAGGAGACTCTTCGGCCCGTTGGTCCTCTCAGGACGATCTTTGCTCTCCACAATCAATCTTCCCCTTATACTTGCTTAGCCAGTCCATCCCCAAAATAATATCGAAGTCGGGGAGGACGAACTGGATCAGGTCATTACAAAATTTCCCCTTATGTCTACCCCCACATCCTTCAATACATCATTACAAGAAATAACCCGGCCCAAGGTATAGATACTGCTATGGTAGAAGTCTTACAAGTTTCTAGGCCCAATTTCTTAGCAAATTCCTCAGAAATGAAAGAATATGAAGCTCCAGTATCGAACAAAACATGAGCTGAAGTACCATGAACAGAAAAGGTACCTGCTAACACCTCTGCTTCAGCCTCTGCCTCGGCCCGACTCATCACGTTAATCCTCCCCGGAGCTCTGCCATTGTCTCGGTTCTCCCCCGGACCTCGGTTACCTCCGTTTCCACCCCCGCCATTGCCACGCTGGGGAGCATCCCCTCGCTGATTCTGGGCCTGATGCTGGTCTCTACCTCGAGACTGGGGGTCTGCTGGTCTGTAGGTCCGGTCTCCGCCATTTCCTCTCTGCTGAATGCCTCCCTGGGATCCTGGAAGCACTCAAAAGCTATGTGGCCCTTCCTGCCACACCGGAAGCACGCCACAGGTTCCTCACAGTCCTTCCCCGGGTGATCCTTGTGGCATCTTCTGCAGTGGAAGTGCCTGTTATGCCGAACTCTGAGCTCTGCCCCTGGGGCCTATCATTCCGCCTCTGGTCATTCCTTGGTTCACATCGAACCTCCTTCCATCACCTGGTTAGGCCTCCACCTCTTGTCCTGATGGGGCCTCTGATGTCGGTCATCTCGACTCCGGGACTCTTCCCCGTCCTCCATCTTCCTCTTCTGGCCCGCCTGTACCTCCCTCCTCTTCTGCTGCACCCTATACAGGTTAGCAGCCTTTCCATATGCATCCTGGAGGGTGGGTATCGTCAGCACGCTCAAAGCCTCCTGGAGACTCCAGTTGAGTCCCCCCACAAATCTCTGCACCTTTGACGCCTCATCAGGGACCATCGTGGTGCGAACCTCGCCAGCTCAAGAACTTGGAGTGGTACTCCTTCACACTCCGGGCCTGCTGTTTGAGCTCAGAGAACTCCAGGTATTTCTGCATCCGAACATGCTCAGGGTAGAATCGCCTTCGCATGGCCTCCTTCAGTGCCTCCCATCCAAAGTCAGGTCCCGCTAAAAGAGCATCCTTATTGGCAGACCACCAGATGTCAGCCTCGCTCTTGAAGTAGTACAGCGGCGTTGACTCTCCTGTGGCAGGGCAGTTGACCGCCTCAAAGATCTTGTCAAACTCACGCAGCCAATCCTCTAGCAGTACTGGGTCCTCCTCCCCCTTGAATGCAGTTGGCTTCAAGTGGGCAATTCTCTTTGTGTAGTCTTCTGGCACATGTCTCGCTGGGCTTGGCGTTGCACAATCTGCCAGATTCAAAGCGAGCTCCTGGAGCTGTCTCATTGGGTCGTTGGCTGCCATGGTAGTCCTCCCGCTTCTACTTCTGGTGTTGTAGGGGAAATTCAGTCGGTCTGCCAGTCTACCTACTCAAGGTGGACTCCTGATTATGAGTCAAGAATTTCAAGGATTTAAATTCCCCATAACAATCCCCTTCTAATTATACAATCTCACTACCCCAATCCACGGTTAGATAATTCAGATAGAACAATATTGCATATAACAAGTATGATACAATTCCACATTGGATATAAACAACAATCCCTGTATAATCTCCAAACATCACACCCAGATGTCCAATATAACTCAACAGCTCACAAATAACACATAATCCATCATGACTTCCCCAAACGGCTTATCCCCAAATTATTAATCCGGTTTACTCAAGTTTTATCTTATTTCGAAAAAAAGCTCTGATACCACCTTGTAACACCCTGGATTTTAACTCAAAACATAGCTTATGAAATACAAATCTAATGGCGCAAACGGCATCAAAAACGGACTTCAAACGAGTCCTAAAAGAGCAAAACAGAGTTGGTCCGAACTTGTGTCCGGACATGGTAAGTTCGGACACAAGCCGAAGAGAAATAGACTGGAAATCCAAACGTCCGAACTTGTGTCCGGACATTGATGTTCGGACACAAGTCGAGAGTTAAAAGGTCTGAAAACCAAAGGCGTCCGAACTTGTGTCCGGACTTTGAAGTTCGGACACAAGTAAGTTTGAAAAGTCCGAGAAATTTAACGTGGCGTGTCCGAACATCAAAGTTCGGACCAAAGTTCGGACACGCCAAAACAAAAAGCTTCTAAAACTTCGGGGCCTGTCCGAACAGATGTCCGGACGGACGTTCGGACAGGTCCTTCAGTGCAGTTCAAAAACGAAAAACCAAAAACCATTAAAAACTCACATAAACACAATAACAAATGAGGAACTTTTGAACAGATAAGATCATTGCCAATATTTAATACGAAGCTCAAACTTGATAAAACGATTCATAAAACCAATAAACGCAGTTAACCAAAACTCAAATGAACATAACCTTAACATAGCAGCGGATCTCAAAACGTCCAGGGCATTACCGCCACACCCAATTCCCATGGGTGCTCAGGCTAATGAACTAAATAACACTAAAAACAAGTTAACTTTCAAATGCGGAAGCAAAATAACATTTAATGTATAAAAGTTGAGAACACAACAACATCTCTTAGCACTGAAATCAAAACATCGCCTTATTAATATGTGGTCCCTAAACTATGTGATTCGCCGTCCCGATCCCCACAGTTAGTCATCCATACCTGCGATCATAAAACATAGACAAAACACAGAAAGGATCGCACAAATCAGAAAAACTGAGTAAATTCTACCTCAAACTGTAAAATACATTTCAGAACACATTTGCCTTTAACAATCAGATGAGGAGATTTGCTGAACAGTTGAAGAATTTCCAAAAAAATATAATACCGAAACCGCAGTAGGGAGCTTTCAACAGGAAGTAATAACCACAATTCCGAACACGGGGTCACCTATGGGACCCCAAACCACAATTCCAGGACAGTCACCTATGGGACCGTCAAACAACCACCTCACCCTAAGTCCTTAAGTGTGCACACCCCCTATGAAACAGCAGTAACATAGAGTAGATCATAGAGCTTAACTGCAACAATGTGTGCAGCGCAAAAAATCAATAATGGGGAGCACCTATGGGCTCCCAAACAAAAATACAACCTGTGAAAGACTCCCAAACCAATTGAAACCACAATCTCAATCAATCTCAATTCCAACGTGGGGAATAATCCAAATCCTCAAACCACAACCGAGATAAAACACAACGAACCCTTTTCCAATATTTCGCAAAACCACAGTCAAATCCATTGAGCATAGAATTTACCTGGAACAACAAAACCCTCAAGAGCCCAACTGCTCCGGACTATTGATAGCACTCGTCGATGTAATCGGCGTCTAGGTAATCAAAATTAGCAATCAGAATTTACCGAACAACGATAATAAAACTAAACAACTAAGTAGAATACATTACCCGACAATCTACCAACTGGACACCAGGGAATAATCAACCTCGACGGAACAGCGAGAAAACACCAAGGGTTTGAAGAAGAAGAAGAACGTGAAAATAAAGAGCAGATTGTAGACGCAAGAACGGCGTAGAGGATGGGGAAATAGTGAAGAGATATCAACCCTTAAATAGAATTATTTGTATAATGAAAAGAGAATAACCTAATTAAAGATTTATGCTAAAAAGGAAATACAAATAAAATATTTAAGAAGGAGTTCTAACTCTTGGAATTTAAAATATCTCTAAAGGATAAAACTCGATAAATTAGGGAGATCAGTAAAAGAAAACTGATGGAGAAATTCAAGAAGGAATAAATCAGAATGAGAAACAACATCAAGAATCAATTAATAAATATTTATTTGAAAGGAGATAATTTAGAAAAGAAAAGATGTTGTAAATAATTTAAGGTTTAACAAGGAAAGAACAACTCGTAAGAAGAATAAAAGATAATACCAGTAAAACAATTACTGAGAGAAGAATAAGGAGAGTTAACAAAATAATATTTGAGTAGTCAAATAGAATTCGAACTCTGAATACTTAAAATAAGTTGGAAAGATATTCTGGAATAGTACTTCGGAGTTTAAATAACTTAGGGAAATTAAGAGAGGAAATTAATACTATATCATATAGCGTTGGAAATATAATTAAATCCATCAAAGCAACGTTACAATATTCAGAAATACTTTAAGAAGAAAGATTAATTCCCTGGGCCACCTAACCTCAGACATGTCACTCATACCATATACTATATTATTCCTAGCTTGGAATTTCCTGGGTATTTCATCTCATCCCCCTTAAAAGAAAGCTTCGCCCTCGAAGCTAAAACTCATCCATAAGCGAAAAACTGATAACGAATTACTGACTCGAGCGGTTACCTGATCGAAGAGCTGTGGGTATTTCTTTCTCATTTCCTCCTCTACCTCCCAGGTAGCCTCTTCGGTTCCATGGTTAGACCATAAGACTTTGACCATACGGATGGACTTCGATCGTGTCTCCCTGGTCTTAGTGTCCATAACTCTGATGGGGTACTCCTCATAGGATAGATTCTGTTCTAGCTCCAAGACCTCTGGCTGCAACACATGCAAAGGGTCGGGAACATACCGCTTCAGCTGGGAAACATGGAAGACGTTGTGAACTTTCTCCAGTTCACAAGGAAGCGCTAGCCGGTATGCCACCTCTCCAACCCTCTCCAAGATCTCATAGGGTCCAACGAATTTGGGACTGAGCTTCCCTTTCTTCCCGAACCTGGTTACTCCTCTCACAGGAGATACTTTCAAGAAAACTTTATCTCCCACCTCAAATTCCTCTGGTCTGCGCTTGAGATCGGCATAGGACTTCTGCCTGTCCTGGGCTGCCTTCATTCGTCTCTGAATCATCCGGACTTGCTCCATAGTCTCTTCAATCAACTGGGGCCCCAAAACAACAGTCTCACTAATGTCGCTCCAACATAACGGTGTCCTACACTTCCTCCCATACAGGGCCTCATAAGGAGCCATCCTGATGCTGGTGTGGTAACTGTTATTATAGGAAAACTCTATCAGGTGTAGCATATCAGCCCACGAACCCTGAAAATCCATCACACATGCACGCATGTCCTCCAAGGTCTGGATGGTTCTCTCGGTCTGACCATCAGTGGCTGGATGAAACGCAGTGCTCAACTTCAACTTGGTACCCATCGCCTTCTGAAATTGCTGCCAGAAATGGGCTAAAAACCTCGAGTCTCTGTCTGAAATGATGGTCTCAGGTACCCCATGATACCTCACCACATTTCTGATGTAAGCATCCACCAACTGGCTCATGGACCACGTCTTCTTCATGGGTATGAACCGTGCAGACTTAGTGAGTCGGTCCACTATTACCCAAATCTGTTGACTCCTCCTTCGCTGGTGGTAAACCCATCACGAAGTCCATGGAAATGGAGTCCCACTTCCACTTTGGAACCTCCAACGGCTGCAGTAAACCTCCATCCTCTTGTGTTCGAATTTGACCTTCTAAGGTGACTTCGACACAAACACAACTCTCTCAACTTCTCTCTTCATTCGGCCACCAAAACATCTTTAGGTCCTTATACAACTTATCACCGCCAGGATGAACTGAATAGGGAGTATTATGAGCCTCCCTCATCAGCCTCTCCTTTACCTCCACGCACCCCTGAGGTACACACCATCGGCCTCTAAACCTACTGCCGTCACTGTGGGTCTCAAACCCCTCAGCTTTCCCTTCCTTCATCTTATCCTTGATGCGCTCCAACTTCGCATCACCTGGCTGTCCCTTGAGTATCTCCCCATAGATGTCGGAAGAGACACTCATGTGGTACAACCTCACCTCACGCTCTACTCCACCCGCCTCCATCACCTCCAAGTTCAGCTTCTCAAAATCACGAACTAACTCGTCTGGAAGAACCCACATCGAATTCACTGAATGACTTTTCTTCCTACTCAGAGCATCGGCCACTAGGTTGGACTTCCCTTCATGGTATAAAATCTCCAGTCATAATCCTTGATCAGCTCCAACCATCTCCTCTGCCTCATATTTAGTTCCTTCTGAGTGAAGATGTACTTGAGGCTTTTATGGTCGGTGTAGATCTTGCAGGAAACTCCATACAAGTAGTGTCTCCAAATCTTCAGGGCGAAGACTACTGCTGCAAGCTCTAGGTCGTGCGTCGGGTATCTGGTCTCGTACTCCTTCAGTTGTCTCGATGCGTAGGCTATGACTTTCCCATGCTGCATCAAGACACCCCAAGCCATACTTGGAAGCATCGCTGAAAACCTCGAATCCGTCTGTCCCCGAAGGCAAGGTCAACACTGGGGCTGTGGTCAACCTTTCCTTCAATGTCTGAAACGCCTTCTCACAGTCATCATCCCACTGAAACTTGGTGACTTTCT
Source organism: Limonium bicolor (assembly GCA_023374045.1). NCBI lineage: Eukaryota > Viridiplantae > Streptophyta > Magnoliopsida > Caryophyllales > Plumbaginaceae > Limonium > Limonium bicolor. The sequence continues at coordinate 388,401,842 of CM041778.1, forward strand.
TCATGAGGTTGTGAGAGGTCTAGCTATCTTTGAGAAATCCTTCACAAATCTTCGATAGTATCCTGCTAGACCCAGGAAGCTACGAACCTCCGTCAGATTGCTCGGTGTTGGCCACTCTTTCACTGCTTGGATCTTGGCCGGATCCACTGAGATTCCTCTTTGGTGACGATGTGGCCTAGGAATGCCACTCGTCCAACCAAAAATCACACTTGGTTAGTTTGGCGTAAAGCTGCTGCTCTCTCAAAATCTGCAAGACTGATCTCAGGTGCTCCTCGTGCTCTTCCTCATCCTTGGAGTAGATGAGGATGTCGTCTATAAAAACCACACAAACCGGTCTAGAAAGGGATTAAAGATCCGGTTCATGAGGTCCATGAAGACTGCCGGCGCGTTCGTCAACCCAAAGGGCATTACCAGAACTCAAAATGCCCATATCTGGTCCTGAAGGCCGTCTTCGGGATATCCTTCTCTGCAACACGTAACTGGTGGTATCCCGACCTCAGGTCTATCTTGGAGAAGACTCCTGCACCCTGAAGCTGGTCGAAAAGATCGTCGATTCTGGGCAAGGGATACCGGTTCTTCACAGTGATCTGGTTCAGCTCCCGGTAGTCTATGCACAGCCTCATGCTCCCATCCTTCTTCTTTACGAACAAGACAGGAGCTCCCCATGGCGATACACTCGGGCGAATGTATCCCTTCTCTAGTAACTCCTCCAATTGGACTTTCAGTTCCTTCAATTCTGATGGCGCCATACGGTAGGGGCCTTGGAGATAGGCGCTGCTCCTGGCACAAGGTCTACGCTGAACTCCACCTCCCTGTCTGGCGGCATACCAGGAATCTCATCTGGAAAGACGTCAGGGAACTCATTCACCACCCGAATCTCTCTAACGGGCTCGGCGCTTGGCTCAAATCCTGGACATGGCAGAGGTATGCCGCTGTCCCTTCTTCACTTGGGAGAGAATTGACATAGCTGAAACTAACTTTACTCCCGGTGTCTTCTCCATGCTACTGTAGGAGACTCTTCGGCCCGTTGGTCCTCTCAGGACGATCTTCTGCTCTCCACAATCAATCTTCCCCTTATACTTGCTTAGCCAGTCCATCCCCAAAATAATATCGAAGTCGGGGAGGACGAACTGGATCAGGTCAATTACAAATATTTCTCCCTTAATGTCTACCCCCACATCCTTCAATACATCATTACAAGAAATAACCCGCCCCGAGGGTATAGATACTGCTATGGTAGAAGTCTTACAAGTTTCTAGGCCCAATTTCTTAGCAAATTCCTCAGAAATGAAAGAATATGAAGCTCCAGTATCGAACAAAACATGAGCTGAAGTACCATGAACAGAAAAGGTACCTGCTAACACCTCTGCTTCAGCCTCTGCCTCGGCCCGACTCATCACGTTAATCCTCCCCGGAGCTCTGCCATTGTCTCGGTTCTCCCCCGGACCTCGGTTACCTCCGTTTCCACCCCCGCCATTGCCACGCTGGGGAGCATCCCCTCGCTGATTCTGGGCCTGATGCTGGTCTCTACCTCGAGACTGGGGGTCTGCTGGTCTGTAGGTCCGGTCTCCGCCATTTCCTCTGCTGAATGCCTCCCTGGGGATCCTGGAAGCACTCAAAAGCTCTGTGGCCCTTCCTGCCACACCGGAAGCACGCCACTAGGTTCCCCTCACAGTCCTTCCCCGGGTGTCCTTGTGGCATCTTCTGCAGTGGAAGTGTCTGTTATGCACGAACTCGGCCCTCTGAGCCTGCCCCTGGGGCCTATCATTCCGCCTCTGGTCATTCCTCTGGTTCACATCGAACCTCCTTCCATCACCTGAGTTAGGCCTCCATCTCTTGTCCTGATGGGGCCTCTGATGTCGGTCGTCTCGACTCCGGGACTCTTCCCCGTCCTTCATCTTCCTCTTCTGGCCCGCCTGTACCTCCCTCCTCTTCTGCTGCACCCTATACAGGTTAGCAGCCTTTCCATATGCATCCTGGAGGGTGGGTATCGTCAGCACGCTCAAAGCCTCCTGGAGACTCCAGTTGAGTCCCCCCACAAATCTCTGCACCTTTGACGCCTCATCAGGGACCATCGTCGGTGCGAACCTCGCCAGCTCTAAGAACTTGGAGTGGTACTCCTTCACACTCCGGGCCTGCTGTTTGAACTCAGAGAACTCCAGGTATTTCTGCATCCGAACATGCTCAGGGTAGAATCGCCTTCGCATGGCCTCCTTCAGTGCCTCCCATCCAAAGTCAGGTCCCGCCAAAAGAGCATCCCTGTTGGCAGACCACCAGATGTCAGCCTCGCTCTTGAAGTAGTACACGGCGGCGTTGACTCTCCTGTTGGCAGGGCAGTTGACCGCCTCAAAGATCTTGTCAAACTCACGCAGCCAATCCTCAGCAGTACTGGGTCCTCCTCCCCCTTGAATGCAGTTGGCTTCAAGTGGGCAATTCTCTTTGTGTAATCTTCTGGCACATTGTCTCGCTGGGCTTGACGTTGCACAATCTGCCCCAGATTCAAAGCGAGCTCCTGGAGCTGTCTCATTGGGTCGTTGGCTGCCATAGTAGTCCTCCCGCTTCTACTTCTGGTGTTGTAGGGGAAGTTCAGTCGGTCTGCCAGTCTACCCTACTCAAGGTGGACTCCTGATTATGAGTCAAGAATTTCAAAGGATCTTAAATTCCCCATAACAATCCCCTTCTAATTATACTACAATCTCACTACCCCAATCCACGGTTAGATAATTCAGATAGAACAATATTGCATAAAACAAGTATGATACAATTCCACAGTTGGATAATAACAACAATCCCTGTATAATCTTCCAACATCACACCCAGATGTCCAATATAACTCAACAGTTCACACATAATCCATCATGACTTCCCCAAACGGCTTATCCCCAAATTATTAATCCGGTTCACTCAAGTTTTATCTTATTTCGAAAACAAAGCTCTGATACCACCTTGTAACACCCTGGATTTTTACCTCAAAACATAGCTTATGAAATACAAATCTAATGGCGCAAACGGCATCAAAAACGGACTTCAAACGAGTCCTAAAAGAGCAAAACAGAGTTGGTCCGAACTTGTGTCCGGACATGGTAAGTTCGGACACAAGCCGAAGAGAAATAGACTGCGGAAACCAAACGTCCGAACTTGTGTCCGGACATTGATGTTCGGACACAAGTCGAGAGTTAAAAGGTCTGAAAACCAAAGGCGTCCGAACTTGTGTCCGGACTTTGAAGTTCGGACACAAGTAAGTTTGAAAAGTCCGAGAAATTTAACGTGGCGTGTCCGAACATCAAGTTCGGACCAAAGTTCGGACACGCCAAAACAAAGCTTCTAAAACATTCGGGGCCTGTCCGAACAGATGTCCGGACGGACGTTCGGACAGGTCCTTCAGTGCAGTTCAAAACGTAAACAGGACCAAAAACCATTAAAAACTCACATAAAACACAATAACAATATGAGGAACTTGAACAGATAAGATCATTGCAATATTAATACAAACTCAAACTTAATAAAACGATTCATAAAACAATAAACGCAGTTAACCAAAACTCAAATGAACATAACCTTAACATAGCAGCGGATCTCAAAACGTCCAGGGCATTACCGCCACACCCAATTCCCATGGGTGCTCAGGCTAATGAACTAAATAACACTAAAACAAAGTTAACTTTCAATTACGCGGAAGCAAAATAACATTTAATGTATAAAAGTTGAGAACACAACATCTCTAACACTGAAATCAAACATCGCCTTATTAATATGTGGTCCCTAAACTATGTGATTCGCCGTCCCGATCCCCACAGTTAGTCATCCATACCTGCGATCATAAAACATAGACAAACACAGAAAGGATCGCACAAATCAGAAAAACTGAGTAAATTCTACCTCAAACTGTAAAATACATTTCAGAACACATTTGCCTTTAACAATCAGATGAGGAGATTTGCTGAACAGTTGAAGAATTTCCAGAAAAACATATAATACCGAAACCGCAGTAGGGAGCTTTCAACAGGAAGTAATAACCACAATTCCGAACACGGGGTCACCTATGGGACCCCAAACCACAATTCCAGGACAGTCACCTATGGGACCGTCAAACAACCACCTCACCCTAAGTCCTTAAGTGTGCACACCCCCTATGAAACAGCAGTAACATAGAGTAGATCATAGAGCTTAACTGCAACAATGTGTGCAGCGCAAATAATATCAAAATGGGGAGCACCTATGGGCTCCCAAACAACAATACAACCTGTGAAAGACTCCCAAAACCCAATTGAAACACCACAATCTCAATCAATTCCTCAATTCCAAAACGTGGGGAATAATCCCAAATCCTCAAACCACAACCGAGATAAAACACAACGAACCCTTTTCCAATATTTCGCAAAACCACATCAAATCCATTGAGCATAGAATTTACCTGGAACAACCAAAACCCTCAAGAGCCCAACTGCTCCGGACTATTGATAGCACTCGTCGATGTAATCGGCGTCTAGGTAATCAAAATAGCAATCAGAATTTACCGAACAACGAATAAATAAAACAACTAAGTAGAATACATTACCCGACAATCTACCAACTGGACACCAGGGAATAATCAACCTCGACGGAACAGCGAGAAAACACCAAGGGTTTGAAGAAGAAGAAGAACGTGAAAATAAAGAGCAGATTGTAACGCAAGAACGGCGTATTGAGGATGGGGAAATAGTGAAGAGATATCAACCCTTAAATAGAATTGTTTGTATAATGAAAAGAGAATAACCTAATTAAAGATTTATGCTAAAAAGGAAATACAAATAAAAATTTAAGAAGGAGTTCTAACTCTTGGAATTTAAAATATCTCTAAAGGATAAAACTCGATAAATTAGGGAGATCAGTAAAAGAAAACTGATGGAGAAATTCAAGAAGGAATAAATCAGAATGAGAAACAACATCAAGAATCAATTAATAAATATTTATTTGAAAGGAGATAATTTAGAAAAGAAAAGATAGTTGTAAATAATTTAAGGTTTAACAAAGGAAAAGAACAACTCGTAAGAAGAATAAAAGATAATACCAGTAAAACAATTACTGAGAGAAGAATAAGGAGAGTTAACAAAATAATATTTGAGTAGTCAAATAGAATTCGAACTCTGAATACTTAAAATAAGTTGGAAATATTCTGGAATAGTACTTCGGAGTTTAAATAACTTAGGGAAATTAAGAGAGGAAATTAATACTATATCATATAGCGTTGGAAATATAATTAAATCCATCAAAGCAACGTTACCAATATTCAGAAACACTTTAGAAAGAAAGATTAATTCCCTGGGCCACCTAACCTCAGACATGTCACTCATACCATATACTATATTATTCCTAGCTTGGAATTTCCTGGGTATTTCAGTGACCCCCCGAATATAGGGGTATCAGGTATGGTAGAGACACGTCATCCTTAACGAGATGCCTGTCATTAGGCATGAGATGGTTCTCAGCTAAACATTAATATGAACAGCGATGTGCTTGTATAATTGATGAACATATTAAGTGCCTTAAAGGCCAAGAAACAAGAACAAATGTAAATACAATTCTCGTATGATTCACCTTGAATGTTTAACATCCTGAATGCATTGTGATATGTATATGGTGGAGTATGTGATATGTGTGGTGAATTAAATTGGCAGAGAATTAATACCAGATGAACCTTAATATGAACAATGATATTTTTGTATCACTGGTGAACAATATAAAGTGGCCTTAAAGGCCGAATAACGGGAACGAGTTTGAACTATTATACTCGTGTTTTATATTGTTATGTTTATTGATGTGATTGATTGATGGTGTGAAGTGGAGCCAGGTGGCTATGCATGATTGTTTGGATTATTGCAATGTATTATATTGCTTTACAGTTTTATATTACGTAAACGGTATCACATGTAATTGAACCACATGTCAACTTGCCCAATTAATATGAGGGTCTGAGGGTGCATGACGGTTGCGCAGTAGCATACTCAGCAGGGGCTGATTCCATACATGTAAAACAAAATTATAACGACGACAGAGCGCGGGATACTTTGGGTAGATATTTGTATTTGCTTTAAGATTATGTGATGTATTACAATTCGGTTGTAAGAATGTTGTATAAGACTTTGGATAATTAGAATGCTCACTAATTGATGGATTTGGTTTAGTGATATCTATCTCTTGCTCATCATAGTGGTTATTGTGTATGGTAAATGGATGTTGTTACTCACATGGGTGAGTAACGGCGGTGACACCCTAGTCGGAATTATTGTGATTAGTCTTCCACTATATTGTATTTAAGGTTAAGCAGATTGTATCAAGTTTATGTTTAATGCAAGTTTACAAGTTAGGGGCGTTACAAGTTTTCAATGGATTTTTAGCTAGGTTGTTGGACAGTTGTACATATGAAGTGTTACAAATGGTATCAGAGCTGACTCGGAACCATGTCGGAATCGACTACAGGACAACTTTCGAGGATGTCCGTGGGACTTGGATATTAGGCGTGCAAATGAGGACATCATGTTATGTGAGTGGGAGTATGAGATATTCCTATCTACATTGGGATATGAGTAAAAGTGAGTGATGTATAAGGATATATATGGGTTGATTACACAACAGGACCTTCCACTTGGAAAAAGCTATTTTTCAAGCCCGAATGGCTTGGGATTAGCTTGTTGGGTAGTTAATCATATAGGGTGTTACAAATGTTATCAGAACCGACTTAGAATTATGTTCAGATGGACTACCCGACACCTACCGAGGAGGTTTATGGGACTTAGATGTTAGGTTTTCGACGAGAACATCACATTCTTTGAGTAGGGAAGTAGATGATACCCCTCATCCCAAACTTGGATATGAGTAGTAAAGTGATTCGTTTATAAGGATACATATGAGTTGACTACATTAACAAGGTTCCCCTTTTAGCCCTAAGAGGACAAAAGGCTTAAATTGGCTAGTTTTCAAGCTTAAATGGTTTAGGAGCTAGATTATTTGATAGTTGCTCATATGGGGTGTACATATTTCTTTGTACAATTAGATTATTTTGCTACACACAATTTAATTTACCATGCAATTATTTACTTGTATTTTTGTTTTGTAGACTCATGCAAACTACATGATTTTGTACGAGCAATCTTTCCCTTATTTTTATGCATTAATTGAGATATACGACGAGGACTGTGCCATTGGAAAACTTCCTGATAACTTTGTTGATGTAGTTGAAAATATATGGAGAAAACTTCGGAGCAACTTTTGCTTCGTTCCAAGGATAAGGAAAAGGGTAATGTTAATGGTAATAAAACTCATATGGAAAAATCTGCCCGTTCACCAAAGAGCACGAAATGGGAAAAAAAACCTTGCTAGGGAAGCAAGAACGATGGTGACAATACTAATAGCCTTGAGAAGCCAGTCTTCAATCTTTTATGAAAGATATGAATCTTCATGTTTCAACTGTGGGTGGTGTGATGTTTGATGCTAATGTACGCAAAGAAGAAGAAGCCAAGCAAAAGAACAAAGTGCTACAAGAACTTTTTGTTTTCGAAGATAAAACTTCAATAAGCATTTGAGGTGATTGAGATTTTGACCGCAGAACCACATAAGCTCAATCTTTTTAAATATATGTCATGCATTCTTCAACAACTTATGCTTTGTTTTTACAAACAATTTATGCTTTGCTTTTCTTGGACATGTTATGCTTTATTTTCCTTGACAAAGTTATGTTTTTTTTCTTGGACATATTATCTAATAATAACTTAAACAACTTGTATGTTTTTTTTTCAAACAATTTTTGGTTATCTTCTTTGAGTGCGATCAAACTCACCCGAACCGAATTCATCCGAACCGAACTCACCTGAATCCGAATTCACCCAACCACTTTGATAAAGCCTAAATCTACTATAGTTGTTCCAACCATAAACAATAATTTTGAAACCAAAAACACATATGGAACTTTAGATATCCAATAGTGTTTATTGCTCACAAACAATATATATATATATATTATATTGGACATCTTCTATCTTTAAGCATCTCAAGCCTTGTTGTATCAAAACATTCATAAGTTGTGTGGTTATGTACCCTTCATATATAGATGACATAACCTCACAGCAAGGTGTAGAAAATGGTTTGGATGTGCATCATCACATCACTATTTAGGTTTCTCATTAATATCACAAAAGAATATAGATTACAAAACTTACATCTCACATAAATATATTTGTAAGTACAATTAAGCTTGATTAGGGTAAAATAGAATATAATCAGTAAAAAAAGGAAGACTTTCGTCCGGAGCAAGCGAAGGTCGCCCGCATGAGGCGCGTGCGCGAGGCGCTAAAGGGCGGCACACACAAAGTCGCGGGGGCGATACAGTGACAGATGCATAACCCATAGAGGCGTAGGTGTGAGGCGGTGATGACAGATGGGTGTATAGAGACACGGGCCGGGCGCGCAAAGCCCACGCAAGGTGACGGGCACTGGCACAGGTTAGGCGCAGGGCGTGATGGGCGTGAGACGACTAGAGGCTCTGCGTCGGATGTGGGTGGGGTGGGGCCAGGCGTCGAGTACCGATATTGATCCTAACTCACAAAAGTTTACTTTAAATTGGTCGATACAATTTATAGTTAAAAATTCATATAAAAAATTGTGTTCTATTTGATTATGTCTAATCAATACTTAATAGCGGTTTTGATAAAGACTAACACCATATTTAGAAAATTTGAAGTGGAATATGAAAATCAATACAAGTTACAAAGGTTGCTTAAATTCGTACTTGTTTTGTCTACCAAACTTAATCCAAATAAGTGACCCGAATATGATCAGTAACCCAAAAAAATCGAATGAACCCGAAACTCACTCAAATCAAAAACACCCAACCCCAAATCAACCAAACTGAGATTCCAACTTAAACCAAATGAACCGACTTGACCGGATCGAACTAAACCAAAACATTAAATATTTACAATTAACCGAATGACCCGAGGTGCGACTTCTAATTTCAATGGACCCCGTAATTTCTTTAAATGGTTTTGGGAAAATTCACGATATCCCCTGTTTTCTTTCGTAATTCACAATATACCCCTGTGATTTTTGTAATTCAACTTTAAGCATGCTTAAATGTTGTCCAAAATGATGAAACTTTACATGGACGATGCTAAAGTGTTATATTTTGGTCCAATATCAAATTTGAAACTTTTTAAGCTCACATGTGACATGTGGGATCCAATGAATATGTGACTGTTTCATTGGGTCCCACAGGTCACATGTGAGCTTAAAATACTTTAAATTTGATATTGGACCAAAATATAACTCTTTAGCATCGTCCATGTAAAGTTTCATCAATTTTGGACAACATTTAAGCATGCTTAAAGTTGAATTACAAAAATCACAGGATATATTGTGAATTACGAAGAAAACAGGGTATCGTGAATCGATGAAGTAGCTAGCCACCTGGAGCTCTAGAGGCCATACCAACCCAGAAATATGAGGTCGGTAGCTCGTAACCAGAGAACCACACACAAGTAGGACGACGACAACGACCTGCAAGGGATACCAACTGTATCTCCGCGGAAAATATCCGTAGCGGTCCCACTCCCGGATCGGAAAAGGTCTACTATTCACTGCAGTTTACCGCTGCTACTGTCAGAGTTTCTCTTTGCACTTGTATAGTTGCATCTCCCGTTAATCTTGCGAGGATAGTAGCGCTCAGTTGCGCGCCGAAGTAACTGGTGTCGTGGTGTATGAGTAAAGATGAACTCGTTAAACCTTAAACCATTCACCGATTTCACTGTAAGAAAGGGATCAAACGGTAGGGATTACGGGTTCTTATTCTCTGATTTAGATTGGGGTTGTCGAAGGAACTGGATTTCCATTAGGCGTAATAGGAGGGCGTCGGCGAGAATCGTTGCGTGCTCTTCGTCGAGAAATGGGGGTATGTTGGGGGAGGTGAAAGTCCGCGGTCCAAGTCGGAGGGTGAGAAGCCGAACTCGGATTCGGGTTCAAGTAGTTTTGTCTCTCGGAGTCAGACGTATGCTCTATTGAAACAGAGGATGGAAGTAGCCACCAAAGCCGAGGTTTTGCAGTTATAATCAACCGAGTAGTTTATACGTTTATCATTGAATGAATTATGTTTGGTGCTGAAGATAGTATGCAGATTAGAACTGAATTCTGAATCAAAGAATTAGGATGTTTGTTGATTGATGTTATGTATAGGATTACAAAGAAGCAGCCAGAATACGTGATGCTTTGAGATCATTTGAGGAGGAAGATCCAGTTTTGCGGTTGAGGCGATTGTTGAAAGAGGCAATTGGTGAAGAAAGGTTTGAGGTAGTTGCAAGAAATGAATAAATGAGGATGGTAGTTGTAGCTGAATCTATAGATGGAAGTATGATGTTTTGTTTTGTGTTGCAGGATGCTGCTAAATGCAGAGATGAACTTAAAGAATTATCTCAGATTATCTATTAAAATGTTCAAGCGATGCTATGACATTGGTATGGTAATGTGTATGCTTGCGTGTGTTTAAGTTAAGGTTATGAATTTTTGAGCTTGTTGAGATTGGTGAATTGTATCAGGGTATCCGAGTTCAAGTTAGGAGCGTATATGTTGAAGGAAGAAGCCATCCTTCAAATGATCAACTTCTTTGCATACAGAATCAGGATAACAAACAACTCAGATCGGCCAGTGCAGCTTCTGAGACGACACTGGATTATAACTGATGGAAATGGCAAAATTGAGCATGTTAGGTTAGTTTTTTTTTTTTAGTTAAAAAATGGTGATGCTGATGGTTTTTGTTTGGTATTCACTTTTGGTAAATGAATCTGATTTGTTGATTTTATGAAGAGGGAGTGGAGTTATAGGTGAGCAACCAGTTATTCTACCAAAGACTGGGTTCGAGTACTCTTCTGCTTGTCCATTAAGTACTCCCAGCGGACGAATGGTGAGAATTTAGGTTAGGGATTTGTTCTGTAGTTATGGCTGGAGTATAAAACTTGTGTTTCATTATATGGTATATGGTGGTTGATTAGTTTGATTTTTGTAGGAGGGAGACTTTGAGATGAAGCACATTGATACATTGGGATCGAGAACATTCAATGTGGTGATTGCTCCTTTTTCGCTGTCTACACTTGGTGAAGATGCTGATCTCTCTAAGGAATGGAATGGAATGGAATATAGTATGCATTTGTATGAAAACCGGGTGGGTCTGGGCAGGCAGGTTTTTGGTTGAGTATTATGTGAGCGAGTCAAGTGAAACTGGGTATTGAGTGATAGACACAGGTACAAGGAGGTGGGTTTTTGTAATGAAGGATTTTTTGTATACTAGTGTTGATGAAATTTTATGTTTATGTAACAAAAAATTTAGTTAAGAGCTAGTGTGGAGCCAGGCATACACTGTTTTATTTTATTTAGAAAAAGAAAGGAAAGTTTTTTGCGTTTGCATTTGTATTTGATCAAGGAATGATGCAATAAGGCTGGTTTGTGTGTGAAGGTGTTGGGTGAATAATGAATGAATGAATTCATTAGAGATGGGGATGGAGTGAGTTTCCCACATGCATGCATGTTTCGTTGTTTCTTCTCTCTGTGATCAACTGAATTGCGTGATCCCTCTCTGTTTTGAGTTACTGTAACGGTTCCATCATATATACATAGTGCTATTTCCATGTAGGCTGCTGTGTGCGATTTCTCTGGCTTGCTGTGGTCTATTAAGCATTCATCCTCTTTCTTGCTTGGCCCCTCTGCTCTGTGTAATAATATGCAAGAATCTGTTAGTCAGTCCTCCTCTGCTTGTGGGTGAGGCCACTTCTCGTCTCATCTTATTTCCTTGGTGGTGGAAAACGATCATGAAAGGTATCTTTATTTGTCTTCACTAGTTGAGTAGTTACTGAGATGCATTTGTTAGTAGAGTCTACTATTCCGATTCTATACAAAAAGCCCATCTCCATGATTACTTTGTTTCTTGTTCTTGGAGTTGGATGATTTCGAGGTTGTTTATTTTTGTTTGATTAATTTCAGTTTTTTTTCATTACTTGTTCAAGTATCATATGTATATTTCTTTCTTTTTGAAAAAAAAGAAACTGAATAGTGGTTGAATCACGCCTTTTATGATATCCATTCATTTTCTGTCTTTTTTTGTGAGATAAAAATCTGTTAACGAGAAATTCATGGACCTAAACAAATATCTGTGAGAGAACTTCAAATAAATTGAAGTTTAAATTATCTTGTTCATTGTATTTTGTAAACTTCAAGCATCATCCATGGAAGCGGAGCCCATAGTTGTCTTTAACAAACTGACTACCAAGTTTTGAAATTGCTCTGACCCACCCATTAAATCTCTCATCTTCTTTTATTCCCATAAATTAGGGTAGGGTAAAAAGAATCTGTGTTAAAAAAAAAAAAGAAAGAATCTTTTGTTATTTGATCATCTTTAAAAGCAGGGAAGGGAAGGCAGTGATGAGCAGAAATGGAATCAACTTCCAAAAAGTTGCATACTTTATTCATCTCTCTATCTCTATTCATGCATATCTCGTGTTTCCATGATTTTCCACTTTCATTGTAACAAACAAACCAACTCACGTCAATGTTTGACCCGCCCAATTCTCATTTATTTATTACAATCGAACAATTTACTCCTCCTACATGCAATTCTGCAGACTCTAGGATCTGATCCGGTCCGGTCCAGTCAAGTCCCGTCCTTTTCTCCTTTTATTTCCTTTCACAGAACCTCGGGACAAAATGAAAGAACATTTTATAACAATTTTCACCTTTATTATAGTTTTCCAAAAGAATGCTCCTTTATAATATATATATATATATATATATATATACTATATATAATAGAAAAATTGAAAAGTGATCAATAGGTTCTCTTCGGTCTCTTTCTTCTTCTTCTTCACATACTACTACTATCAATCCGAGACTCTCAGTCTGTGTTAGTGATCGAAAACGAGCAAAAGATACACATCTACGGGTTGGGTTTCGAATATAAGTAATATATATTTGTAATTTACATGGGAAAAATACGAGACAATTTGATTCTACTGTTATCGTCCTGTCAATATTTTCTGTCTTCTAGAATTACAACTATATATAAAAAGAAAAAAAAGAAAAAGAGAAGCTTGTGCGCAAAGCACCTTACTTACTTTGTCTTTATGCTCTGCTGCTACTACTGTTGTTGATGTCCCCTCCTTCTCTCTTCCTAAGCAAGGCATCTTTCTTCTCTGCTGCACTTGTCATGCACATACAAAACACTACTGTTTTTTTCTCTTTTGTTTTGGCTTGGCTTGGCTTGCTTTTCCTTGCAAGTATCAAATCCTTCCCTTTGCTTACAATTAACACCTTTTCCATTCCAACTAACACTTGTTTACCTGATCTTCACAACCAATACAATAATAAACATACTCTGCAATGCGGTGCTGCTGGTGCCCAGCTTCCTTCTTCTTCTTCTCCCTGGCCTTTTCATCATCATCATCTGCCAAAATTTTACAACAAAAAACCTTTACATCAAGTTTGGAATCTTCCATCGTAACCAAGATTAAATCCTCAGAATCCCACTTCGATTTCATCATTTTTCTTTCACTACTGCATTAATTCATCTTCATCTCACAATCATATTAATACAGAAGACTGCATTAATTTACTCAACCAAAACCCAACACATCTCTCTACTGAGTTTCTTCAACAAAATTGATTTTCATTTTTTCATAAACTTCTCAAAACAATGCCTTTTTCTTCTCATCATCCTCTGCAATTTTCTCCACCTACTCAATTAATGCACCGGTGTAGTAACTCCTCTTAATCTCTGTTCTTCTGAAGACACCCACCACCCACAAACCCAACAATTCTTCAATACAAATACAAACATATATATGGGATTTTTGACAGGTTCCTCAAGAGGTTGGGACCCAGAATTAACAGCTGACACAACAGTTTCTAGTTACTGGCTAAACTGGAGAGTGGCTCTATGTGCTATCTGGGTTTTAATCGCTATGATCTCTGCATCATATCTCATATCAAGATATGAAGGCCCCAAGAACAATTCAACCGCCGCACAAGATATTGAAGATGAAGATGAAGATGAACAAGTAGGGATTGTATATGCTGATGAAGCTTGGAAACCATGTTTTAAAGGAATGCACCCTGTTTGGCTCCTGGCTTATAGAGTCTTCGCGTTCTGTATTCTCTTCGTTTTGCTTGTTTGTAATGTGGCTGTGGATGGTGGTGCCATTATGTACTATTATACACAGTAAGTTGATTAATTTGTCTACATATTACATTACATTACATCTGTTTTATGATTGTTTAATTGCTTGTTAATTCGATGTACAGGTGGACTTTCGCATTTGTCACCATCTACTTTGGGGTAAGTATTAATTTGATATTCTATTCCATCGATCTGCATTATTTTTTATGAATTAGTAAACTTAATCAGTAATAATTTGGTTTCAGCTAGGGTCAATGCTGTCAATCTACGGGTGTTACGAGCATCATAATAAAATTGGTGGTGGGTTAGGGAATGAATGGACTGATACTGAAAACGGACATACAAGTGGGATCAAAACCTTGAATGTTCAAGGATATAATGTGCATCATCATCATCCTCGGAAAATTGCTGGGTTCTGGGGTTATGTGTTTCAGATTATATTCCAGATGAATGCAGGAGCTGTTATGCTTACTGACACTGTCTTCTGGTTGATAATTGTTCCCTTTCTTAAAACCAGCAGGAACTATGATATAAACTTTGTAAGTACTCACTCACTCACTCTCTATCAAATCAAACAAACCCTACATAACTAACACAAATGAATTAATTAACTGTTGTTATTTCATATGGGGGTGCTGCAGTTGATCGTTAATATGCACACAGTTAATCTCGTCTTCTTGCTTGGTGATACAACAATGAATCGTCTGGTAACTATCACTTTTCTTGTTTTGCTTAATAATGCAAAAACTTATAAATCAAATTCATGACTTTTGAAACTTGTTATTCTCAGAGATTCCCTTGGTTTAGAATTGCGTATTTCTTCCTCTGGACATGCTTCTATGTCATCTTTCAGTGGATTCTTCATGCCTGCATATATCTATGGTAAGCTGCAGCTTTAAATTCTCATTACTTACCTTGCTTACTTCCCCCTCTATACTATTACTTGATGTCTCACTCCTTTCTTTCTGCTGTGGTAATGATTAATCAAATAGGTGGCCTTACCCATTCTTGGATTTGTCAAGCAATTTGTGTCCCCTATGGTAATCTAAATGCTTCATGTCTGTTTATTATAGTACTAGTTCAAACTTCAAAAGAAAGGAGAAGAATAGTTTTCAGTTCACAGAATCTGTAACACAATCTTGTTAATTTGGATGATTGCAGGTATTCCATTGTGGCATTAATGCATATCCCATGCTTTGGACTCTTCATATTGGTGATCAAGTTTAAACACTGGCTTCTATCAAAGTGTTTTCCTGATTCATTTCAGTGCCCCAAGTGATTGATTCACAAACAAACTGTTCGCTTAGTTTCAACTACAAAACCAATGCTCAACTCTTGGCTTATGCATGCTTCAACCTAAACTGGCCGCCGGCTGGGCGGAACAACACTTCTTCTTTCACTATATCTGCATTGCCAAAGGCAGGCAGCAGCACGAAATAGCACCATCTCGGCAAAGAGAAGGGTATTTATTATTGCAAGTTTTGGTTTCACCTTTAACTTCCTATAGATATTAGTACATTCAATTTGGATAAATTCATACACATTGTTAAAATATATGTATATACATTCTATATGACGACAATCCTGGTACAGGCTTTTGTAAAGAAAGGAACACCAAATATACATTACATGAGACTTTAGATTTTGGTTCCATTTTAGTTATTATGCACTTCCAGTGTTTATTCATTTGCTCGTGTACTCAAATATGCGCCACATATGCAGATGAGGCGGTTACACAGCCTTCTTAATTAGTTGATCATTGGCATATATATAAAGCACTGACAATTTGACATGTTAATGCATCGACAAAAAGGGCATTTTCAAAAGAAAGAATTCAATCTTTTGAACTATAATGTACGAGGAAACAAGTCAAACAAAGCATAAAACCTCCTCCTAACAGACACACACACACAGTGACTTAACAGAATTTTCAAGTTTTATTAGGACACCAATACTGTATTGTTGTTCCTTAGAAGCCACACACATATAGTAAGTATATCCTGGTTCATATTCACTTTTATCCACAAAAGAAGAATAAACAATCTGAATTTTTGTGTACAGATTCGAAAGTTTGAATATGAATTAGAATGAGTTTCCAGGCAAAGAACCCATCAGAATAACATTCTTGCCGCCTTCTTGTTCTGCCGACATCAACTTCTCTTTCTTCCCCAATGGGGGGAACAAACTGGATAAGAATCCCATTCCCATTGGCGATTTCAGACCCACATCAGACTTCCCTCTAAACAAAGCAAACGAGTCATATGTGCCTCCATGGCTGGATCCAAGGCTTGACCTACTACTTATCAATGGCGAGGCCTCCTTCTCTGCCTTCAAACGGGCTCCACAAGGACATTCATCAAGTCTTTCAAAACAACGCTTATGAAAGACTAAGTTACACGTCTCGCACCTTTGAACTTCTTCCTCCTGTTGTGTTATCACGTAGTTAACAATATACGGAAATCTCAGGAAAAAAAATCCTTAAGGAGCAAATGATAACAAATTCTGTTTCTGTAAAAGGGAGTTAGTTGGCTTTTTTTTTTGCTCATATTCCAATCAATTTCTTCGGGAACTCCACATCTTGGTTTTACTAATCTACTCCAACATTAACACAGTAACTGTTAAAATAACTAAACTCAACTTTGTGGCTGTTAAAAAGGAGATTGTAAGTAATTTTACCTGAAAAGGAAAGATGAGAGAAGAAGTGTCATCACAGGCTTGCCGGGCACCACAGGGAACACCAACATCACAGCAAACCAGACATTGTTCTGTAATATGCTCTTGAATTCTCTTTAACACAGTTTCTAAGACAACAGGTAGCACTGCAAAGAAAGGCATTATGAATTTAAATGGTCATTTGACCAATCAGAATTTCAAATTGAAACATTAAATCTGTACTGTCAAATCATCGGGTTAACATAACTGCAGAGAGAAAAAGAACAAGAAAAAGAAGAAAAAACGGGGAACAAGATAGATACCTGCAAACGGCCCTCTAGCAAGATCGATAAGGTCCCTAAGAGCAAAGAAGTCATTGCTATCTAGAAGGTATCTTCGAGAACCAAGCCCTCTATAGATGGACCCACGAAAAGGGCATCGTACATATTGAAGCAACGCCCCAATTTTCCTTCGAATACCCACAACATGATTCAACAGTTGCACCCGTGAGAAAAGAAAGGGGTTCACTGCACTGACACAGAGCATAGGCTGAAAGAAAGAAAGAAAGAAAAAGATCGGGATTACGTTACATTTAACAGAGGAAGCATACATGGTTTATTTATTAATCAAGACAATTTCCAACATATCTTTCTGACCAAATCTTTAAATCTAACCTGATCAATTATAGAGTCCAGATATGATTTGGCGAATTGAGAAACTGGATACTCAGTGAAATCCCAATAGTGCAAAACTCTAGCCGGTAAAACTCCAGTATCATTTGTATGGCATGAAGAGCAAAACAGCTGACCAGTGTACTCGCAAAGTCTAGGCTTTCCCCAACCAAGTGTCTGCACAAATTCTAACATCCGAGTCTTGCCACCATCAAAGTGTTTACGGCACCCTGAACATGTATAGTGTTGTGCTTCAAGCATCTGTTTCATTGACTTGTGGGGTCGAATTTCAACAATAAGGGATATTGTCTGCCCCAGAGTGGAAATATTCTCCGAATCTGAACCTACGCCAGGTTGATTAATGGCATCACAAGACTGATGTAAGCCCGAAAGAGTCTTTGGTGGGGACAGAAACCAAATCAAGGCGCTTGGAGGACCAGATGGATATATGAACTTGATAGCAGAGTGCAGACAATCCTGAATTAGAGCACTCCTCTCTGCAATCACATCAGGAGACGAGTTTCCAAATATTTTCTTAGACTCCGATTCAATAGCAGACCATGGAGATGGTAGAATCCATCCCTGCTTAGAAAACAGAGATTTCAACTGACTGTAGAGCGTATAGAAATCACGATACCGGTGTTCAACCTCCCATTGATCTTCTCCACCCCAGACACGAATTACATAGACAGTGTGTTCTTTTACTCCAACCAACCGTTCACTCAGTGAGATATCTCCTGTCTTCTGCTTTGTTCCAACTACTTTGATGTCATCAATTCTACAGGATGGATAATACTGAGGGTAATTATCATCAGTACCAGAGGTTGAAGCAGTTGAACCTCCATCCCTTACCATCGAGGGCAGTTGAGAATGATTGAATTTGTTGGTTTGATTCAATCTAGTCACAGGGGACTCACTTGATTCTAATAGAATCTCTTCCATATCATGAACAACCTCATCATAGAATGCATTTAATTCCACATTCTTGCCCTACAAAATGTATCAAGTCGTTAATTGCAAACCTATACTACCAAGATCTTTAAAATAATAGAAGGCTAACAAGGTTCTGAGAGGGAGCTATTGAAACCCTGGCCAAGAAAATGGGTAACCCTATATGAAATTTATACATCTAATCCCACCATGAAAACAAAGCTTCAGAACAGCTACTTATCCACTAGCAGTCAACCCCGGAATGACTATCCTAATTGGCTAGCAGAGGCACTCAAACAGATGTGTATCCACAAATATAACTGATTAGCTTTCAACAGACATCCCACAAGAAATATCTGAGCAACCCTTTTACTTCTATTGCAAAAACAGAATGGGATTGTGGTACACTACGAAAGCATTTCACAATGCTATATAATAGTTCAAAAGTAGCCATACAAACAGACAGATAAAACCTGCTAGCACAAAGTATCATTGATGCTGGAAATGTCATGTCCATCGATTATAAGTTTCTTGTGAATATGTACCTTGCCATCAACAGCATTATCTTCTGAGGTGTTCAGTCCATCTGAGTTTGCCCATGCATCAACCTCAAAATTTCCAGAATGTAACGGTGGCTCATTCTTAAGTGGGGCGTGTAAGACTCTGTCTTCACACATAGATTTGGACTGAGGATCTTCAAAAATATCCTTAGCAGGAGATTCTGACTTCTCAACATTATAATCTAGCTCTTCGTCGCGGCTCTCATTTTGATCTGAAATTTTATTACTGGGCTTTCTGTCAATTGCAACTAGTGAGGTTGCCAATGTGTTGCTTTGCATAGAAGGTTCTTCCTTTTCAAAATATTACGAACTTGACAACCTTCAAGGTAATCAATTGACTCATTATCACTTTCATCCTTTTTAGACCGTATAGATGAATCCTTTACAGTAACATGGGGTTCTTCATCACTAGACGGCTCAATATGGATGGCTGAGCTTCTGCAAGCAAAGTTGTTAAGTTCAGAGACACCTTGGAATTTACCACTAGCTGCAGAAATTTCACCTGCAGGACTATCTCGAGCTTGTACATGAAGGGTTCTGCCAGCTCGTGATTGTAAAGAATCAACACCGACAGGATTCATATAAATGGCACTGCTCTGTGTTTCCTTCTCCCACGCTTCCTTCAACATAAGATCAGAAGCATCGTCAGGTTTCTCAAGCTCAAAATCCTCCCAATCTGCTGAGCCAAAGGCTATTGATGAGTTCATGAGGATAGCATTCCCTTTTTCTGCTTCTTTTCCATAATGGTGATATGCATTCCTTGAGTAACACATTTCACGCCTATTTCCATCATCTGAACCACCATTGAACATTGAATCTTCACCATCCGAGTGCTCATGCGCCAAAGAGAAACCTTCTTGCTCCTCTTGAAACTCCATAGAAGATGATAGGTTTAGGTTTCTACCAAACCCATCACCATAAACCACCAGTTCATTAGCACACTTACCCGTCACACTTTTAGAACTAACTGGCCCTTGCTTTAATACATTCTCAACACTGCTTAGAAGCTTCCCCAGATCCTCTTTCCCTCCATCTAAATCAGCAACAGTTTTATCACAGCTCCATCCCTCAACCCCGCTAGGCTCTAATCCACCCCAGGAGCTCACAGCATTATAGCCCAAACCGTGAAGATTCCCAGTTGGGTTGGATGATGAATGGCCTGTGTCATTAGACAACTTCCCAGAAAAACTGCGATCCAAGCTAAAACCCTCCAGCCTAAAATTCCCATCCATAAGACCTAGAGACCTCGTTGACCCAGAATCAAAATCTGACACGCAATCATGAAGCGTTCCCACTGAACCGCACAAGCTGGGGGTCCCTAGAGCAGAATTGGCGCTGCTATAGCGATCAAACTCTGACTCTGCACACGAAGAGTATCTGGAAGCGGAAGAAGCAGGGGAATCGCCTTCAAACACATGAAGCCCGTTGAGATCAAAATTGACGTGTAGTGAATCAGGTGACGGGATTGCGGAGATCCGCTTATCACCATGGCTCATCTGATTCACCCCGCTCGCTGAAGACAATACACAAATTGATCTAGAAAAGGGTAATAGGGAAATTTTACCAACTCGTTCCAATACGCTAATCACACTTGCAAACGGGTAAATATTCGCGCGATCGATTTGGCATATTTATTCTCATAAGCCAGACGAATAGAAGAAGACAAAGAAAATAAATTTTAGCGGCGACTTTAATTGTTGGTCCTAGGTTGGAGAGATTAGAGAGAAACAGAAAGCTGAGATTCAACAGAATTGACCTCGAGGCACGGTGAGACGATACTTGATGGCTGTGGTGGAGTAGAAGCAGTCTAATTCGTGTCCTCCATATCCGGTTGTTCTTCTCTTCTGGTTGAATGATCCGGTGGTTGTGTTTTTGATATTTCGATAGAACCTGCGCTTGGTGCTGTTTCGAGTGAGAGAGGAGCGAGCGACCCAACTACCAGTATTAGGTTTGACCGGGGTAAGTAAACTTTCATCAAAGAGGGACCGTGCTAATATGCCTACTTTACAGGCACATGCTCAAGTAAAATGTATAAGTAGTGGATCATAAATCAATTTTTAACACCTAAATCTTATTTGTAAATAATATTTATGAGTGAATGAATTTTTATAAAATAAAAATAAAATTTAGGTCACTATAAAATGATATATAGACTTTTTTAATTAATATTCTTGTATATTTAATTTATACTTGTATTTGCAATTACCTTGAATTTATTTTGGTGGAAATTACATTATATTGTTGTTGAGTATAATATATTTCAAAAAGAAGCTGAGTTAGGAATACTTTTAGAAAAAATGTAGGTAAGATTACCTATGCTAAAAAAATCAATCAAATAAATCCAAGTATAGTTTTATTTTTACTTGAATATTTATCGAAAATTGTTTGCTTATGATTTTCCATTATTCATTTTTTAGGATTCGTGTGAAATAATAATTGCTAATTTTCTGTTTGTGAGTAAACCAAATTATTTTTGTAACTAAATGGTATATATTGCTACTATATTTATATCCTTTATTTTTTATCAACACTTCAAATCGATTACTGAATCACATTTATTTTTGAAACTATTTATGAAATAAACTACTTTTGTTTTAATAAGTATCTATTTAGGTTAAATTATTTTTTATTTTTATCATAAATTGATTAGAAGTTTGATTTATTTTTTATGAAAAGTTTATCCATTGTCAATTATTTTTATGAACATATATTTTTAAAGCATGAGTTTATTTTGTGTAAGATTGTAGATTTAGAACTATAACAATATATTTTTAAAATGAAAGTATATATATATGATTAAAATGTAGATTGTTATATGTAAGGTTAGATATCACGGGTAGACCTTTTAAAATGAAAGCATAGATTGTTTTACTTTTTTCAAAACACATTTATTTAATAAAATTATAGATATGTGTTGGCTGATAAATCCCACCTTAACCATATCAACAAAAGGAATTAATCATGTCTTCTTCTCAATAATCACATGTACCAAGTAGACAATAAACCGAAGCAATGAAGCCAAAGATCCGTCCAAGCGGGACCCCGACTCCCCACTAGGGTTTGAATCGAATTCAGCAGCCCGGGTTGACTCCCCCCTGGTCACAGCCTGGCTACGTCAACCCCGCTTCAGCTAAAGACCTCCTCCGTCATTCAGTCACAACCCGGTCAAGCCCCCTCACCACGCTAAGACCTAGCCTGAATATCAGACAGGACTTCATAGCCTGACAAGCACGGCGCACCGCCCTGTCAATCCTATCAGACACCTAGCTACCTTGAGGCGCGAGATGTCATTAATTCCCCCAGATGTGTCCCTTCTCTGGCCGGTACAGATAAAGAAAAGTTCCTTCCCACAAAAGCACTCTCAGGTGACATCGCCCCCATCCTACGTGGCGACCACTTAAGTCATCAACCAGCAAGCCAGAAGGTCAACCGCATGCCAGTTCCCCCCCCCCCCCCCCGTTATAAATATGGATAAGACTCCCATCAAGAAAAATAAGAAGGGAGGGGAGGGAAAAAGAAAGGAAAAAGAGAGATGATACTCCCGATATTGTAGAGAGTAACACAAGAACATATACTCTTTTATCTCCTGTACTTACTCGATTGAAATATCCTCAAGATTTATAAGGTGTGTGAACCTTTTAATTATACAATTAAATAAATAATTTAGATGGTTTATTAAACCTTGATTATGCATATATAACATATTATCAAGTTAAAGGGTTCATTAAGCCTTCAATATATAATTATCAAGTTAAAGAGTTCATTAAGCCTTAAATAATAATAAATAAATAAATATATGTATGTATATTAATATGTCATCTAAAAAGGGGAGTTATTAAACTCTAAACGTATATTAATAATCCTAGAAGAAAGAAGAAAAATAACATAATAATTTATGAGTTAATTAGTTTGATTACACTACAAGATATATCTTATGACTTTAGGGTATATTTGACAAATATAACAAAAAGGATAAAATAACACGTAATGTGTAAATTCAATATTGTAAATACTAACTAATGTCTTAATTACTAAAAATCCATTATTAGTTTATTATTAATTGGCCCATATTGAAGCCTTTAACCAGGCTTTACTAGCTAAACAAATCAGGATCATCTTGAACAATGAAGACAGTCAAGTTAGCAAATCCCTTAAATCCTTGTACTTCCCAAACTCTGGGATCCTCCAAGCTAAACAAGGAAAACATGATAGGCCCATCTGAAAATCCCTCCTTTCAGTTATCGAGGTCATCAACCTTGGAGCAGTTAGAGAGTTTGGCAATAATGAAAACACAACTTGGGATCACCCATGGATCTCAAATAGCTACCCAACTAAATCCATTTTCCTTTGCCCCCCAAACTCTAGTATCAAAATGGTCAGTCAACTGATGAAACCTGATGATGAATCCTGGAATCAGGATCTGGTTTAAAGTGTTTTCTTGCCCATAGATCATGAAGATATCCTTATAACCCCATCTGTAAAAACTCTAGGGATACCTGGAGTTGGCTAGGAACTAATACAGGGAAGTACTCAGTAAAATCGACATATTTCAAATTGATGGATAACTTGAACCGAGAAGAAACCTCAACAAAGAAAACAATCTCAGCAATGTTCAAAGGTAAACTAGACAAAGAACTTCAATTGGAAATCCTGAATCAAATCACTCGGCCCCTACTTAGCAAATATCTCAAAAATAATAGGAGGAAGCAATGACTGTTTTCTGTGTGGGGACATAGATACAAAAATTCATAGCCTGTTCAATTGTTGGGCATCGAAAGTTCACTGGGAAAATATCATAAATATCTCTGAGCATCCAAAGTCAGTGGATAATGCAATCCAAGACTGGATCACCTTCAAAGCTCTATCCTGGTAAAAAAAAAGTTACCCAAGTGATGAATCTGATGTGGGCAATATATGATGCTAGAAACCATACCAAGCACAATCTAGAGCTACCCATTTTGGAATGTACTAACATGAATATGGCTTTCATTGATGCATATCGAGTGTCTATGAAGAGCAAAAAAACTGAGCTCTTAGATGATACCAATGTAAAAGTATTGCAAAACGAGTTTAATTTCTCTTCTTTCTGTAGTAGGAAGATGGGCGCGAGTATGATCTGTATTGGAGCCTTTATGCTTCATCCAGGTGATTTGGCTTTGGCTTTTAAAAGGAAAACCAGAAGTGATGCAATAGACCACCTAGCGGAGATGGACACTATTCATTTTGGTCTCTCTCAAGCAACTAACTGGCGCTTCCAAAAGATCCTGGTGCTCTTCAACAACCAAAGTTTGATGAAGATGATGAAGGATATCCTATCAACAGATAGGAGTCTCTCACATTTTATCCCAGATTTCAATTTCTTTTTCGAAGCTTCATGTCTATTAGACTTGGTTATTGTAATGATTCTTTAACAAACTTTCCAACTTTTCTAGCGATTAGATATTTCAATATGACTTTTGATTGGAAGCAACGGAAATACCCACTGCTCTTCTAGCTCAAGCATTTAGGCTTGAAGGGGAGATATTAGAGTACCGAAAGTATGGTACAAAGTGTATGTAACACCCCACTCGGTGAACACGTCATAATCACTCACGTAGCATAATTAAACACGTCTCGCAGCGGCAGTTAAAACATTAATAAACCTCACATGGGTGTCACATGCCATTACTCGTCCACAAGAGTAAAGAAGCAGAAACAGAAATAACAAAACAACAATGTCAATATATACACAACCGCAGTGATAACGAGACACTAACCTATACAACAATCTAACCCAAATGTAACTTTAACGACAAGTGAGCATCTAGGTAATCCCAACTGTATACAACTCCATTAACACCTTAAACTAATCATCCTCCTAATACATTGTGAGATCTCGTACGGTAAATAAATTCTAACTACCCCGGTCCCGCTCTTCGGCTTCCGTGATAATCGTCACCTGCAGCAATGCCATAAAGGCTCAGCGATAAACGCTGAGTATGCCGAGTCTGGACCCTATCGATCACTTAATAGTCATGGTCGCCATTATTAAGTTCGTTACATGCTTTACCGGTGTACAGGTAAATGAAAGTAGTGAACATGTGGATGGCGGTAAATAAACAGTTAAGGCAGGCACTACAATCCACACACATCAGCACACATCACAATGAATCACAACATCACTAAACGAGTAGCCGTTAGTAACGGTCTGTTATTCAGTTAATCACACGACCCCCTGGTCCCCACATACCTTTACACATTTTGTTAGCACTATCGGGAGTCAAGTTAGGACATCCCGAATTAACCTCACTTGGACGGTAGTCCCATGCACATGAGGTGCTCATTCACTTTGCCTTTTTAAAAGCGTCCATATTTTGCCCTTTTAAAGGCGCCCATGTTATCACCATACCTGTCGATCTATCTAGGCTCGATCAGGTTAAACCAGAGTAAGCCCGATCCGGGTTAACTCAAGAGATCTCAACGCGCGACCAGTAGCCAATGACTAACTGGATTAAGGTAAACCATCCACTCATACACTCTCCCACGTTTGACTTAGTCAGTTAGTTACCCAGTTACAGTTTTAGGTATGGAGAGTATCACTTATTTGTTGGCCGCCCTATGGGTCTTACGCATGCCTAGAACCATTCTAGGTAGTATTCATGTTCGAGCCAAAGCTCTAGAGACCGACGATGTCGTGTCTCGTTTCCTAAGTATTTTACTTAGGTTATAACTACATAGCTTATAATACTTAGCGTATTATGTCAGACAATTGCAGTCACATTCACATTACCCGTATATGTAGATTTATATAAGTCGATCTATAGTCGACGTAGTGTTAGTCCCGGAGGACGTTCGTGCATAAATAATTAATGCAACAATACACAGATAATCCACACATACACATATCCACACATGTTATAGCAAACAAATCCGAGCCCGAGGAATTCCTCAGGTCAACTCAGATCAAACCCCTTTACATACCGTTCACCAATGACCTAGGTTGCGCAGTAGACCACTAGCTCGTCAAGCGCCTGCATCGGTGATACGGTCTAAATATCAAACACAACATAAGTCAATCCACATGACTTATTTAAGCTCGGTAAATCCGAACGATACTAATAATCCTGACATCTCATCCCCAGATTTCAACAGTTAGTTGTTAAAGTGTCGTATACGAACCCGTCAGTTGTAATACGTATTAATTACCAATGCCCGAGTTTATTTAAATGAGTCGGTTATATAAACGTCTTAGTCGTAGCGTTTTCAACGTTAGGATTAATTCCTTATACTTACGGGTGTACGAGAATAATATTCACGTTTATTCTCATGTATGGATTTAACCGCTACGGTTAAGTATACGAATATACAGTTATAATACATAGTTGCATGTGTGCATACAACGTTAATTCGCATCGCATGTTATGCTCATGGCATAACGTTATATGGTATTAATATTTAGCCATTTAATATTGTACCTTATTTATACACCTCATTATTCACCTTAATAAATTATACTTTGATTTGTAATTGTATGACTTATAGTATATATATTTATACTAATGTCATAACACTTGTCATTTATTATTTCATGACATAAAAACCATATTGTATATACATATATGTATACATATATTCTCGGTTTTACCTATATATTTAATATGTTGTTTTTTTTATTTAGTCATATAATATATAGTTGCATGAATACATGCACTATACTATATAGTTTCCAACTATACCATATACTTATTATGTATATGTGTTTAATATATGCTTGCGCATACACATGTATTCACTTATACATCAATATTTCACGAGTTATACCCTTATATCATATGTTACATTATTATCATCCTTTTGTAAGATGATTATTCCATTTATTGCATTATATTATGCAATTTATATTAAGGACTTTATCTTAATATATGTAACATTTCATGACATATACTTATAATTCCTAAGGTTTATTTAAATAATAACCTTAGTTTATAAATTCTTTTTCTCCATTAATTATCACATTATTTCATGTGAATATTATTAATGATATTTGTTTCATTCAATCACATTAGTACTATATAATATTTATAGTATTTATATCATTGATAACCATAGTTTAGAATTCAATCCCAAACCTTAGCATTTACGTAACAGCCCCCTTGTTTTTGTTAATTATGTTTTGACCACATAATTTATACAAGGTTACATTAATGTCATTATATCATATAACATGATATTTTATTGCATTAAACATTATATTATATAGTTTTTACAACTATATTTAATCAACGAAAGGTACCACATATAATATACTTATTATTTCATCATTTCTCATAGTTTCCATTTATTACAATATAGCCACACATTATTATACCATGTTATAAATATCATATTTTATAACATTAAAGCTTTATAACAAAATATAACCTATGGTTTAAATAAAACCGTATCATTGCCGTAAGGCATACACTTTATAATTCTGATTTTCTTTTGACTTCCAATATTTTTCCTATATTACATTATTGCCACATACTTAATATAATGTTAACATACACTTTATATTATATCATTCTAACCTTATAATTAATATAACCTATGGTTATATGTTTGTTAAAATTCCCGAACAGCACTCATAGTTGTTCTTATTTATTTTCAACGCATTGTAACTTCTCATAATTACAATCTTGCCACATATATTATGTAATGTATACATACTATATTATATCATTTTGTTCCATTAGTC
Source organism: Limonium bicolor (assembly GCA_023374045.1). NCBI lineage: Eukaryota > Viridiplantae > Streptophyta > Magnoliopsida > Caryophyllales > Plumbaginaceae > Limonium > Limonium bicolor. Next base: position 388,429,559 of record CM041778.1, read on the forward strand.
CATTATAACATATGGTTTATGAATTGTAAATTACCGAACAGCCCTATTAGGCCGCTTTGATTTATTTACCAGCAACCCAAGTTTCCTTATTTACATAATGACCACACTTTAATAATATACTTTCTATATGTCACAAAACTATATTATACACTCTTCTTCATAAAATCATTTATATAACTCCAAAAATTCCCAAACTTTATAATTAAGATAAAACTATTATATTAACCATGTGAGCCCAAAACTTTTCGGTAATTGCATTTCATACCCCCAAAGTTTTGTAAATTCCATATTTAACTTATAACATTATCATAAGGTCACAATTTAATTACTTATGTAATTAATTTTGGTCAAAGCTTCTAACATGGTCTATATTGACCCATTGACCACCAGTTTGACATCAACTTCAATAAATTATAGCTTTGACCCAATATTTTCAGAAATTACATTTTTGACCCCAAATTTAGTATAACTTTATAAAACTTATTTAAATAGTTTTTAGCATATTGTTTTCGACTGAAATTAACACTTAGTCTCCAAAATTTATTTTAATTACCATCTAACCCCAAATTCCATACGGTAATATAAATATTTTTATTTTAAATTCATTTTAAACTTAATATAACATAAATTAGATGCCCTAGACTATATGGCCTTAGTATAAACCTTAATATATATATAAACTACTTAATAATGTCATAAAAGACATAATGACTCACGGTTTTGATTTATATATTTGTACAATGTTTTATAAATTGTTTTCTAACTATTTAATTAATTTCATGACATTATGTGTTACACCAACATTAGGTTAATTTACCAAACATGTTATAAAACATTTTAATGCATAGTTTGGTCATAATATTCTTATAAACCCATGGTTTGCTTCATTCATACCCAATAAATTTTATAAACTATATGTTAACCCCTAAAATCATTTTCATGGCATTATAAGCCATCTCAATATATATTAAACTAGCCATAAGTGTTAATTACCATTTTAACACTTAATTAAATCATTTAGTCTCTTACCAACCCACAGCTCATATTATAAAATAACAGAATGATATAAAACTTTATAATATACTAGTTAATACACTTAATTGAATTTCAAGCAAATCAACCCAGCCAAAGAGCACTCCAACATTCACGGCTACACATATGTATATATCACTTAAATTGTCTTTGACATTTCTCACCTATATACTTTGCACTCATTTAGATACTGGTTTAGCTCACCTTGTGGTTATTTCTTGGATTAATTTCACATTTGTGCAGAATCTTCCCAGCTTACCACAGCCACTGGTAGCATTATGCAAGTGAAACACACATGTTAGCCAAGTAACCTTAACCATTATTAAGGCACATTAAGAGCTTAATATAAGCATGACTTTACCTTAATTGTAGCCCATTTCAGGGCTGTTATCGCCTGAATTTAGAAGTAGAAACAAGGTGTTAGACACCATAAACCCAAGAGTATACTACCGGTAATGACAAGGTAAGCAGGTTGTTAATTTACCTTGTTACAATGACGGTTACTAGGCTCATTTGCAGCATGAGAAACAACACATCATGGGGTTATATCTCCACCGTTTTTATATGTAAAACTGAAAGAGGAGCTGTAGAAATGAGAAAATCAGAACCGGAAGTAGAGGAAGAGAAAGCTAGCCTCTTAATGCACATACCTACCATGGAAGAACTAGTTTAAGCTACCTCTTTCCTTCTTTTTCCCAGCCGTGACAAGCCCTTAGTTCAACAGCTAACCCTCACTAAATGGATGGGGAAAGAGCTTAAGGTTTAGTTCAAAAGAAAGAGGAGGGAGAATAAGGATTTAAGCAAGTACTTGCCATAGGTTTACCTTCATCACCATGTGCCCACCTTTGAGTTCTGGTTTCTGTTCACGGTTCAAGAAGGAAGGAGAGGGTTTCCGAACTCTTTCTCACGGTGTAGACACCAAAAATTCTCACCCCATAATGCAAATTCCAAAATAATAAGAGGGGTCGTCGCCTTTCTTTTTCAAAACATATTAGCGTGCGTGCCAAACGAAACCATGGTTTTATAATCTTTTCAAAAGCATTTCATAAGAACAAGATTTTTCAAAAATGAATTTCCGACGACAGTCCGATTTCAAACCCGTCCCTCCTTGTTTACCTACTTATTTTACTATGTTATTTTATTCTATTTTGTATTCACTTACTGGATGCTGTTATAGCTCAATTGGTTAAGGCATGTAATGAGGAGGCCGGTGGTATCGAGTTCGAATCCGGGTGAGAGCAATTTTTCGTTTTCTATTTTGTTTTTCCACATGGGGTGAACCAAGCCCAGCCCCTCTCAATTGGGTCCGATTTTTTTCAGCCCATTACTCCAAAATAGAGCCCACGTTTATTTAACCAGCCCATTCAAAAATCAACAGATTCTTCTTACAAAACCCTATCAGTTTGTTATAAAAACCGATAACAAAACCCTACTGTAGACTGATTTCTACTAGCCGACTCCGGACCCTTCTTCGTTCTTTCTTTCACCATCAACCTCCCTCCTTCAACTGAGAACACACGCCAGAAACAACCAACTCCCACTCCTTCCCCTTCATCCCTGAAATTTAACCCAGTTTAGCAACCAAGCCACCACCATTTTCCTTCTACCTCGATCAGTCACCACCCTCACTCTCACCCTTTTCCATCTGGAATCGAAAAGAAACACAAAACACCTGAAGGATTCTTTCATTTCGGGCCGTTTTCATTGCCAGAAAAGAAAATCTCACCTCTAGCTCACTTCGGACGATGATAGAAGACCAAGACAAATCTAGATTTGTTCCCTTCTGTCTCCACCCTCCTCGCCTGGAAATCGAAAACTCCGATTAACCCAAACATCAACCACCTCCCTCACTCCTTTCCTCGCCCTAACTCGCCTCTCCCGAGATCAATCAGCTTCAACCCAAAGCAATGGTTGCTTTTACCATCGGACTCCCTCTCTTCTTCTTTCACAAAAACCCCAAACTATCTGATTCTTTCATGGTCTTAGTTCTTTCTCCGCTTCGTTAAGCGCATCAGGAAACACACAGGTGTTGTTCTTCGACTTTCTTCATTCACGGTAGTGTACGCACTGCACTGGCGAACAAGGAGCATACTGCTCTATTTCTCTTCATCCACTACACACGGAATATTGTAACCCACACAGACAACGGCCATTCTCCCCCATGGCTGTATCGATCGGTGTTTTGCCTTTCTCCCAAGTTTAAAGCTCTGTTGATGCCTTTCGAATTTCAGCGAGCGGCGATCTCCTACCCGGCCTTGGGATGGTCTCGCCTCGTTGCAGTGTTGGCTATGTGCTTTTCTTTGCTGGAATTCACTTCGAATGGATTCTCGTATTCCTTCACTTTCGATTGCTGTTGCACTTACTTTTGAGTTTGTGGAAGTATTAATATATGCCTCTTTCGATTCTGCTGTCGGAGGCACGATTCGGCCTTTTTGATTTGAGATCGGTTGAACCCCTGGCCGCGACCATGCCCTAAGTTTTACGGTATAAATCTTGTTTTACTTTTATGAATCTATCTTGAATCATTTGGGTTTAGAATTTGTGTGCCTATTCTCGGTTGATACTCCGATGGCTCATTATGTTTGAGATTTAAATGAACTAATAATACTTGTGGGTTCTCGCTTGATGTTCTCTGGTTTGTTTAACGATGATTTTGATTTACGGAACATTTGCTCTGTTCACAATACATCTGGCGGTTTCCTCTGACGAGTCTGGTTCATGTGCCAGATTTGTTTAATTTTGGTGATTAGTGGAGATAATGCAGGGCTAATCCATGTGGCATATTGCATCTGTCGTTGATGTATCCAAGAATTACTGTGGCCCGTTTCATTCATTTGCTATTTGCGGCCTATTTGGTTTCTTGTGGGCTCATTTGACATTTTTGGTTGATAGGCTTTAGGCTCACACAGTGATCTAGTTTCCGACTTGGTCACAAGGTGATTCGACACACCTTCTGACTTTGCATTTTTGCTTCGGCACTGTGACCGCTGGGTTGTGAGCTGATTCAGTTTGGATTTGATGTTGGACTTTGACTGCGCATGTGGGCTTTTAATAACCTAATTTGCAGCGGCCTATTGTGGGCACGTTTACGTAACATTGATGATTTGATTTCGCTTGTCCTCTGTGCTATATATTCAATCCCATTCGGTGTAATTGCTCCTTACACTTTTGTTACGTGTTCTTATTGAGGTACATCCCTTCGCAACTTGGGCTGGACTTGATCGTGGTACACTCCCTTTGCGAATTGGGCTCGACTTGACCGAATGACTTTGGGCTTTACATGCTTTGGGCTTCGCCAAAGCTCCTCATGGGTTTGGAAGTTTCAACTCAATTTTGATTAACGCATTTCAGTTTTATTAACTGCTCCTTGCGCATTGATATGGTTTGGAAATTAAGTTGATAACTAGCATGACATTGTCACTTGCGCTTAGATAAGAACATGAATCGAGTGATAGTTGCCCTATGCTATAATTGTACATAAATCACTCATTGGCTGGATGTTCCTCATTAATTTTTCATCTTAGAGGGAAATGATATAAACCCTTCTAGGTATGATCCCACATGACTCACAACTTCACCTCTTTGATACTACACTTTGGTTTGAGTCTAATCTAGGATGACAAATTAATTTGAGTAGCAACCCCAATGCTTGATTTATTTTACAATCCATAGCATTCGTTGGCAGCTTGAAGCTCTTTTCTGTGTTCTCGGTTGGGGTGTGGGAGATGATTAAATTGCCCCCTTTCCTCCCATTGAGAGGGGCCTTATGATCCCATTGCACACACCCCAACCCTCTTACATTTCATTACTAACTACTCTCGTATATTTTTGTCTTTGTTCCTTGACATGTACATAATGCTCATGGAACGGGAAATTGCTATAAGACTGAAAAATGGGACTTTGGGCTTGGACTACCAGGGTCTCCACTTCAAACACATGTAACAGTTGATGTACTCCTTGCTGATCCTTTCAGCTCAAGTGAGGCGGCGTCGATGCGACCCCCCATAGCAGCTTTAGATTTAAACTTTTCACGTGTATTTGTATCAATTTGTAATTCGTTTGTTTTCACTTTCGGTTGTAGTGTTGTGACTTATTCATTTTTGTGACTTCATCCCATAACCGTTACATTATTCTCTTGCTTGCAACCTTTGATTGACTTTTGAAAGATAGTAAATAGGATAAGACTAACCATTGGTTAGCAACCCATACAGTAGGACTCATCTTGTTAGTTTTGAGAGTTTTAGATTTAAATAATTCTGATTCGTTACCTAGATAGCTTTGATGATTCGTTCTTGTATATACATTTCTCGTACTACTTCTGAAATTCATTTCATACGTACAATAGCTTAAATTTTTAAAACCCATGTCCACATGTATGTAATTACTCAGACAGATTCCGAATTCTCTTCTCACTTATATTTGTTTTATTTGGATAGCTCTTGAAATCCATGTTTGTATGTATATTTGTTTATATAGCCTTGGAAATTCATCTCCACATATCATTTACTCATCATTCTTTGCCTATGATTTTGTAAGTGTATGGACTGATCCTGTTTGGGCCCATGTAACTCTTGGCCCAATATATTTTTGTTCAGGTTCGGTCCATAACCAGCCAAACGGGCTGGAACAGGTGGCCCTAGAAAGCCAATCAGGTTGCCCTCTTAGTGCATTTTAGAAAAGCCCTAGGTTTGGGGTATCCTTAATGCATACGGGTCCTAGACACGGTCCATGTGAGGAATACCCGTTTCCCTTAAAATTTTCCAAATCATCCTCTAAAGTCAGAATAAAATTCACAATCAATCGATCATCCAATTCCAAATCAATTTAAAGATCCAATGAGTCAAATTCCACTCCAAAATCATTTTCTTTCACACTCTCTCACCAAACACACTTCAAATCAATCTCTCTCACACTCTCTCATCAAACACACTCCAAAATCAATCTCTCTCACACTCTCTCATCAAACACACTCCAAATCATTTTCTTTCACACTCTCTCACCAAACACACTTCAAATCAATCTCTCTCACACTCTCTCATCAAACACACTTCAAAATCAATCTCTCTCACACTCTCTCATCAAACACACTCCAAAATCAATCTCTCTCACACTCTCATCATCAAACACACTCCAAAATCATTTTCTTTCACACTCTCTCACCAAACACTTCAAATCAATCTCTCTCACACTCTCTCATCAAACACACTCCAAAATCAATCTCTCTCACACTCTCTCATCAAACACACTCCAAAATCAATCCCTTTCATACTCACTCATCATACGCTCTCCAAAATCGATCCTCTCATACTCCAAAACCAGATATCCTTCATGAATTCTTCGAAATCAAAGCTCTTTGCACTCAACATTAAACTCCTTCCAAACTCCAATTGTCTCATAGATTCAAATAATCTTCCAATTTCAATTTCAAAGGCCAAACCAAGCCCAATTATAAGCCCAAATCCAGCTCATTCATAGGGCCCAACCCGGCCCAATTTCAAAGGTCCAATCCGGCCCACATTTCAAGGCCCAAATCCGGCTCATTACCTCAATTCGATCCCGATTTAGTTTCAAATCTAATTCAACTTCAATTCCAATTCAAATTCAATTTCAATCCAATTCAATCAAATTCAATCCAATTCCGATTCAGAATCAATTCAATTTCAATCCAATTCAATCGAATTCCGATCCAGAATCAATTCAATTTCAATCCAATTCAATTCAAAATTCTTTTCAATCCCAATTCAATTCAACTTCATTTCAATCCCGAACAATTCTAAACATCATAAATCTCAAATTCTGGAAAACTTCAATCTCCTTGAAGTCAAGCATCTCGAATCTCTAAGTGTCTCAGCAGCTCAACAGACTCGAAGGTCTCAGCAGCTCAACAGACTCGAAGGTCTCAGCAGCTCAACAGACTCGAAGGTCTCAGCAGCTCAACAGACTCGAACGTCTCAGCAGCTCAACAGACTCGATCGTCTCAGCAGCTCAACAGACTCGATCGTCTCAGCAGCTCAACAGACTCGACCGTCTCAACAGCTCAACAGACTCGAATGTCTTCGCAGTTCAACAGATTCGAACATCTCAATAGACTCATCAAATTCAAACACTTCAAAAATCCTCAGCTCCTCAAAAAGCTAAACCTCTTGAAATTTGATAACCCTTTCAAGCCTCGAACATCTCACAGACCCGAGCGTCTCACAGACTTCATCATTTCAAGAATCTAAATGTCTCACAGAGTTGAGCATCTCACAGACTCTCACACCTCAACTCCAAAATGAACCAGACAATCTTTCTAACCTCACAAAAATGACCACAAAACCTCTTTGACCCTTCAAAGACCCAAAAGGTCAAAAGCCCAATTCCTTCAAAACCCCAAAACTCCCAAAACTCTAAAAAATCTGAACTACGTAAGGTCTGATCTCAGCAGGGAGTTGAGTACGTAGGCAACCCACACAGGGTGCAACCCCACATCGAACAAAATGCCTTTTTTCACTCAACCACCTCACCTCCAAACAACCCCGTATCGTCTCACAGACCCGAGTGTCTCACAGACTTTGTTATCCCAATGATTCGAATGTCTCATAGACCCGAACATCTCACAGACCCGAGCGTCTCACAGATTCGAGCGTCTCACAGACTTTGACATCTCAAGGTTTCAAACGTCTCATAGACCCGAGCGTCTCACAGACTACCCCCTCAAACCTAAAACTTCTAAAACCCCAAATCCTCTGAACTACGTAAGGTCTGATCTCAACAGGGAGTTGAGTACGTAGGCAACCCACCCAGGGTGCGACCCCATTCCAAACAAAAAACCCTTTTCCCCTTCTAAGGTGGCTCTCATATCTCTCAAACCTTCTTCAGCTCCCACAAACTTCAAACCATCAGACTCCAAGTCTTGTCTATTCACTCAACCTCAGACTTTTCCCAATTCTCATTCTACACTCATCCGAATTCACCCATCCCTTTTCTGGGTGCTAGCTTGACAGAAAAGCTCACCTCATCCACTCTCTTTCTCTCTCCTCGTCCTAATCCTATCCTTGGCTTTTAAATGAATCTCTCTAATAAGGTTTTGAAAGAAGGCAATCCCGACAATTGGAGACCGAGGTTTCCTCGGGCACCAATCCGAAGTCGTGGTCGTTGCCACTTCTAAGGGGTGTAACCCAGTGCGAACCCACAATAGAATCTCTGCAAATGACCAGCTAAGCCTTATCCATAGGCAACAATCTCAGAGTCAATTAACGGTTCTTATAACCCTCCTTCCCTTCCTTCCTAGTATCTTAGGTCAAACTAGGTGGCGACTCTAGTCAATTCCGCCTTATAGAGGCATAAGTCCGCGTGGAGCCCATTGAGAGCGGGTGTAGTGTTCACTTGCACTCCCCTTATGCTTTCTGGGAAAGACGGACGATTTAGTAGGTATTTGAGGGATGCCAGAATAACGGGTTTTTCACCCTCCACAGAATGGCATTTCCTAGGATCTAGGCGTCTTAGTGAGACCACATTTACATAGACCCCCCTCATACCGAAAAATCACCCTCCACAGAATGGCGACTCCGCTGGGGAAAACTTGAGTAAGTTTTTCTCAAACTCAAGGAAGACTAAACTCCATTCAAAATTGTCGGGACTTCCCCACTTCTTTCAAAACCTTCAAGAGATTCATTTCAGAGCCACTAGGACTACTTCGCTCCACACTTAGAGTGTGTTTGAGAGGATAGTTAGGATGAGAGTTCAGAGTTCGAGATTGGCCTTGAGTGCCATATGTGTGCTTTACCATTAGCATGCTTCACTTTTGTGTGTTTATTGTTGTGTGTTTACTGTCTTATATTTACTGCTCTTCATGCATGACATAATATTTATTGCTTATTTATTGCTTTTGTAAATGGGGCCTTCCTAGAAGGAGTCAACTCATTGTTGCATCGGGTAGCATAGGACATGCATTCCTCTGTGTCGCCCGATTTGTCCACGAGTCACGGGATCCCAACCGGTCCACGGTTGATTCCCCATGAGTTGGGTCCTTCCTAGAAGGAGTTAACCCACGAGGTAATACGGTCCAAGACCAACGCCTTGAAGCTCATGATCCAAAAATATCCTCCATTACCCGAGTCTAAGCCAGCATATAGTGAGCCATGAGCCTTCAGTGTCCAGCTGCCTTATCCGGTGTCTAAGATGGGCTTATGGGTAGTCACCCCCTTTGTATGTCGTCTGTCTGACCACCCTTTGCCTTACCCCGAAGATTGCATGGGCTTTTCTCCATGATTCCTCTGCACCACGGGTGTCTTTAAAGCCCAATGTCACGCTACAAATTCATAGCGGATCCCGTATTTACGGATACCCATACATGACATAGCGTAGTCAGCGAATAATTTGGACTTTAGACACACCTTATCGTGCAGACGAGGGGAGACCTGTTCCCATGCAGTACTTCCCCAAGTTTCCCAAAAGTGAGTATGTTGTGATAATCCCCGGCCGTGGCTCGTGTGACTGTATCACTTCGGGTATCCTGACCTTTCGAACTTAAGCACTTCGGACTTTCTTGATGACGTGTCTCACAAGGCATAACAGAGATAAATCCCGAGAGATGAACAGTGAAGGGACGACGGTTCCCCCGGTGGTATGGGAGCACTGATTGACCTGGAAGGTGATTATCCCAATCATTCGCACTCAGCTCCACATAAATTCAGCCACGATTCTCATTTTACGCTTACATCTATGTGTGATCATGATTTAAAGATTAGCAAAAATCAGAAAATGAATCAGTTCGAACACTCTAATGAAATATCTTCAAAGTCGTCCATCTCAAAGGATTTCAAAAATAGTGATTTTTTAAATTGTTATTTCCAAAACAGTTTCCAAAAACGGTTTCAGTCAAAGTCTTCAAGAAAACAAACTTTATTAAACAGCTTGCAAAGAACAAATTTTCAAAAATCTACTGTTTACAACTGATTTTCAAACACTACTTCCCATGAATTTCATTTCAAAAACCTACTTTCTACAAACGAATTTCAAACAACATTTTTCATTAACATAATTTTCAAAATAGTTTTCGAAAACAGTTTTCAAAACTGAATTTCACAAACGTATTTCAAAATAAATGATCTAGTCCCCATGTTGGGACCCGCTATTTTTGAAGTTCAACCCACCTTCAAGAGTAGCGGTCATTATTGTGGAGTGTACTAGTCATTCCGTGTTTTCACAAAAGTGGTGGATTTTCTCAACGATTTTGTACTCGATCATTCACCTTTCCTTTCTCAAAAAACGCCCCTCATTTTTCCTCATCGGAGGAAGTGGAGTACATGAAGATCAACAACCCGGGGTGAGCAAAAAATCAGAGCCATACCAACCCGAGCCGAACGACATGAAGACCAACAACGATTGTTCGAGTTCAAAATTTTTGAGAGTCAGAAGAACGCCAACCGGTTTTCTTTGAGCACAATATCGCTTCGCTGCAAGAACCCAAAGACGAGCGAGCAGCCGATCAAGATCCCGAAGACGAACGAGCGGTCAATCAGGAGCCCGATGATGAATAAGTAGTCAGTCAAAAGCTCGAAGACGAAGCAGAAGAATTTGGAAGAAGTTTTTAACCTCAAACTCCCCATTTAATGACTTTTAGAATTGATGTATAGGTTTTCCCCTAGCATTCTTTTCTCTCTTGTCCATTTCTGAATAGATTACATGTATAGGTTTATACATTCCCTTTGAATTTATTTAGATCAATGTGTATAGGGTTCCCCATTCCCTATTTTATTTGCGAATGATCGAGCATCAAAATTTCTATTGAGAAAATCCACCACTTTGAAAACACACGTTTTCAAAATTGTTTTTCTAAAACTTGGTTTCTTTTGGCATGCATGAATAAAGAGAAGAATGAATAAGGAATGACTCCTCACAGTTATATATCATTCATCAACTTTGCTTTATGGGGCGAGAATTCGTGGTATCTACAGGAGGTATCCCCTAAATAAACAACACCAACAAACGCAATCGAGCACAAAATAAATAGCATGCATTGCATTCATTACAAAAAGTCCGTGCATTCTTGGTCAGTTCAAATTCGTCAAACATACACAAGGCCTGTTGACCTCAGAAAAATTACGTAATCACGCGAATCATTGTCACCACACCACACACCAGCTTTCATCCCAATATCTCGACCGCTGGAGCCCGATCTCAGAGGGATAGAAAAGAAAAACAAGCTCAAACCTTTCCCAATCTCAAAGTGCATCATATCGTGGGGCTACCATGCGGGAGTGACCTCCCCAAAATCCAAAAAATAATACATCCAAAAAATCCCAAAAAATGCAGTCTCCGTCATATCGTTGGGCCACCATGCGGGAGTTGTCACTCCCTAGAAATTCAAAAATCCAGGAGCCAATCACCAGCCCTACCTCACCTGAGAATCACTACCCTGACAGCGATCCCAACAGCTAGACCATCATCAGAGTTTATAATGGCGGGATGAGCTTCATAGACCATAAACTGGAACCGACTCAAGCGAAACTAGGTGTAGCCTTACCACGCATGCATTGCATCCAAAAGGAAAAACACAAAAAAAAAACATTCAGTCAAAATCCAAAGCCAACCATCGGCATTCATCATTTTCAGCATTTCATGCATCATATACATAGTAATTCCATATTACCACAACATATTGCATTATAGATAGTCACATTTGCGTACCCTCGTATCGAAACGACATCTTTGGGAAAAATCTTGAGAGATTGATTGAACAGGGTGCGTGAACCACTAAACTCTCGACCCGTCGATGAACATAAGGGTCTAATCAAAATTAGCACCACAATCAAGTGAGTAGTGTGCGAAGAGCGGTATTTTCCCTTGAATTCTGAATGAGGATATTGGATAATCCACCAAGCGATGAGGGCAGATAGAGCGAGTCCATAGAGGTAAAACCATGAGCGACTTGTGTATTCCTTCAGCACATGGAGAGGCACAATTCATAGTGAGATCAATGTCGATAAACAGGATATGAACTGTGATTCATGCAAAGATCTGAGAATAGTAAGAAAACAATCATTGACTCATGAGAATGACGAGGCACTTAGGATCAAAATCTCCACAAGGCCAAAAAGCTTTAATTTTCCCGAACGTAACTCCTTAGTGAGCCCCGCTGAGCCTTTCAAGAAAAACTCTTTTTCTCAAAAAAAAGAAGAAAAAAAAAACTCCACAATATGCCACCCCACTTATACTTACTTGCCCTTGCAGTAGAGGATCTTGAAAGAGCTGGAGCCAGGGTCTCTCCCCCCACCATCCTTCATAAACACAATAAATGAAAAGTTTGAAGAAACCGTGAGTCAATGCAGACTCCAAATCCAAACACCAAACAAAAAACCAACCAAAAAATGTTCAAGAAGATCTATGAGTCAATGCAACTCCGAAGCTGAAAGCCAAATACGAAGCGGAAGATGCTGAGAAAGTTGTTGAGCCAAATGCAATTTCAACGACACAAAAAATGACAAGAAAAGTAAAACCGTACACCAAAAGAGGCAAGAATGAGGAAGCCAAATCCAAAGGACCAATGATGTCTCGTAGAAACCAATAAAAGGTTATCAAAACCCGTCTAATCATTCCACCCATGGCAAAAGTGAAATTACACGTCTCTATTGCACAAAAGCTCCACAACTCCCAAACAAATTCTCCAGTCCCATGAGACATACATCATACCCTCAGCCCCGTTATATCCAACAAAGACCTCTGACTCATAAGTCGATGAGCGTTAACTGAAAGTATCGAATCTGAAACATGAATCATAAGCTTCGTACTTTTATCTACATGCCCATCATACCAAAGGACCATGAGCGAATGAGTGCGACCTTACTTCACAAGGTCTTCCGAGTGCGAGTGACTCTTTGATCTAAGCACCAAATCATAAAAGCTAACCCGTTGTAGGTGAGGAACTTGTAAGGATTGGAAAGTTCAGAACTTCAAAAAGGAATTCTAAGGAAAATACTGCTCCGACCATCGAGAGTATAATCACACCATTTAGCCACACGGCCATACTCACGAGAGATTGACCCACATCCCTCCATGAGAGGAAAGCGATTCACGCATTTCAGTTCAACAGTCATTCAAGATCGGACCGAAGAGTCTTATATTTGTAAACCTCATATTAATAGAGATAGGGTCATACCTTTTTTTCCAGAAATTGCCTACGCATTTTGCATCGTATCCAGCATTTAATACCTACATGCATCATAAGCACTCCATCATCAACACCTGACTAGTAAGAACTCCGCCTAGTCTCGTCGAAAGTCGACTTCAGTTGCAGTTGTTGAAGTATAACTTTTGGGTGTCAACCGGAGCCATCCTGGGCCATCATCGAGCTATATCTAGCCTCTCCGGAGCCATCCCGGGATATCACCGAGCTACATCGAACAATTCAAAAGCTATCCGAGGCATACGAAGACCATCCCGGAGCCATCCACTGCCATACTCAATCCCCATCGACACCGCTTCTAAGCCAATCTGGAGCCATGCGGGTCCAACATTTAACCATCCCTAGAGCTACACAGGGGCATCCTAACAGTCCAAAAACAGTGCGGGAGCCTCCTCAAATCCCTGTCAAAGCTATTTCATCACAAGGTCTTGCCTACACATTTCGAACTACGTATGGTCTGATCTCAATACGAAATTGAGTACGTAGGCAGCCCGCCAGGGTGCGACCACTTCAGAGGCGAAAGTTCCCCCTCCTTCCTCGCCATCACCAATGGAGCCATCTTGTAGCCTCCCCGGAGCCATCCTGAGCTATCCCAGAGCCATCAATCTGAAGCCTTAACTGACCATACCAAAGCCATTCTTCCATAATGAAAAAACTATCAACTAGGTCAAAGTACTCAAATCACATCGACCCACCACTCGACTCGAAATCCAAACTAAATCAAAACCCACCAACCATCCCGAGAATCTCCACCCAAATCGAAATGCACAAACGATCCCGAAAATCCCCATTTGAATCAAAACCCACCAACCATCCCAGAGTCGTTGCTTACAAGGAGTCACATATCAAACCGTACCGGAGCCATCTGACCGCACCGGAGCCATCTGATCATATCAGAGCCATCCAATCATATTAAAAGTCAAGACCATCGAGTTCCCAAAAACTCATTCACAAAAAAAAACCATCCACTCAAAGACCAATCACAAAATAAAAAAAACCAAAAACTCAGAGCCATACCGGAGCCATCTCGAAACTCTGGAGCCAAGAGTCCTACAAAATCCCGAAACTATAGTGCACATCGGGCGAGACTGCCAAAACAAAACCGAAACACAAGTCCCACACTGACAAAGTCAAAGGCGACATCGACAGAAAGCATTCGACCATCACATCCCTCACAGAAGCAACCAAAAACATCCAATCCTAAATCAATCCACAACCAAAGTCATCCTCAAATCAACCACTCAAAAACAATGGGTTTCGTACAACTCAATCAAAGTATTATAGGCCCGTCATAAGTCCTCGTACTTTCATATGCATTCTAGGCCCGTCATTAGTCCTAGAGCTAGACACCGAGCTCTAGTTGAGGCCCGTCATTAGTCCTCATGCATAACCAATATACCGATGGTATTCTAGGCCCGTCATCAGTCCTAGAGCTAGACACCGAGATCTAGTTGAGGCCCGTCATTAGTCCTCATACATTTCGAAGATGCATTCTAGGCCCGTCATAAGTCCTAGAGCTAGACAACAAGTTCTAGTTGAGGCCCGTCATTAGTCCTCATGCATAACCAATATACCGATTGTATTCTAGGCCCGTCATCAGTCCTACTAGAGCTAGACACCGAGATCTAGTTGAGGCCCGTCATTAGTCCTCATACATTTCGAAGATGCATTCTATTCTAGGCCCGTCATAAGTCCTAGAGCTAGACACCGAGTTCTAGTTGAGGCCCGTCATTAGTCCTCATGCATAACCAATATACCGATTGTATTCTAGGCCCGTCATCAGTCCTAGAGCTAGACACCGAGATCTAGTTGAGGCCCGTCATTAGTCCTCATACATTTCGAAGATGCATTCTAGGCCCGTCATAAGTCCTAGAGCTAGACACCGAGTTCTAGTTGAGGCCCGTCATTAGTCCTCATGCATAACCAATATACCGATTGTATTCTAGGCCCGTCATCAGTCCTAGAGCTAGACACCGAGATCTAGTTGAGGCCCGTCATTAGTCCTCATACATTTCGAAGATGCATTCTAGGCCCGTCATAAGTCCTAGAGCTAGACACCGAGTTCTAGTTGAGGCCCGTCATTAGTCCTCATGCATAACCAATATACCGATTGTATTCTAGGCCCGTCATCAGTCCTAGAGCTAGACACCGAGATCTAGTTGAGGCCCATCATTAGTCCTCATACATTTCGAAGATGCATTCTAGGCCCGTCATAAGTCCTAGAGCTAGACACCGAGTTCTAGTTGAGGCCCGTCATTAGTCCTCATGCATAACCCATATACCGATTGTATTCTAGGCCCGTCATTAGTCCTAGAGCTAGACACCGAGATCTAGTTGAGGCCCGTCGTTAGTCCTCATACATTTTGAAGATGCATTCTAGGCCCGTCATAAGTCCTAGAGCTAGACACCGAGATCTAGTTGAGGCCCGTCATAAGTCCTCATGCATAGGTTGATTGTTCGTATTCTAGGCCCGTCATTAGTCCTAGAGCTAGACACCGAGTTCTAGTTGAGGCCCGTCATTAGTCCTCATACCATCAGTCACCGCAATCTGGGGCCCGTCATAAGTCCCCGTGCACCCGCACCCATAAGAACAAATCATAAACCGTAGTGAGAATTTTTGGCGCCCCGTCAACCTTGATCCAATTCTGCAAGGGCTTGCAAAATTGAATCAAGGGGAGCCATCTGTAGACACCAAAATTTCTCACCCCATAATGCAAATTCCGAAATAATAAGAGGGGTCGTCGCCTTTCTTTTCAAAACATATTAGCGTGCGTGCCAAAACGAAACCATGGTTTTATAATCTTTTCAAAAGCATTTCATAAGAACAAGATTTTTCAAAAATGAATTTCCGACGACAGTCCGATTTCAAACCCGTCCCTCCTTGTTTACCTACTTATTTACTATGTTATTTTTATTCTATTTTGTATTCACTTACTAGATGCTGTTATAGCTCAATTGGTTAAGGCATGTAATGAGGAGGCCGGTGGTATCGAGTTCGAATCCGGGTGAGAGCAATTTTCATTTTCTATTTTGTTTTTCCACATGGGTGAACCAACCCAGCCCCTCTCAATTGGGTCCGATTTTTTTCAGCCCCATTACTCCAAAATAGAGCCCACATTTATTTAACCAGCCCATTCAAAAATCAACAGATTCTTCTTACAAAACCCTATCAGTTTGTTATAAAAAACCGATAACAAAACCCTACTGTAGACTGATTTCTACTACTACCCGACTCCGGACCCTTCTTCGTTCTTTCTTTCACCATCAACCTCCCTCCTTCAACTGAGAACACACGCCAGAAACAACCAACTCCCACCCTTCCCCTTCATCCCTGAAATTTAACCCAGTTTAGCAACCAGCCACCACCATTTTCCTTCTACCTCGATCAGTCACCACCCTCACTCTCACCCTTTTCCATCTGGAATCGAAAAGAAAACACAAAACACCCTGAAGGATTCTTTCATTTCGGGCCGTTTCCATTGCCAGAAAATCGAGAAATCTCACCTCTAGCTCACTTCGGACGATGATAGAAGACCAAGACAAAGTCTAGATTTGTTCCCTTCTGTCTCCACCCTCCTCGCCTGGAAATCGAAAACTCCGATTAACCCAAACATCAACCACCTCCCTCACTCCTTTCCTCGCCCTAACTCGCCTCTCCCGAGATCAATCAGCTTCAACCCAAAAGCAATGGTTGCTTTTACCATCAGACTCCCTCTCTTCTTCTTTCACAAAAACCCCAAACTATCTGATTCTTTCATGGTCTTAGTTCTTTCTCCGCTTCGTGAAGCGCATCAGGAAACACATAGGTGTTTGTTCTTCGACTTTCTTCATTCACGGTAGTGTACGCACTGCACTGGCGAACAAGGAGCATACTGCTCTATTTCTCTTCATCCACTACACACGGAATATTGTAACCCACACAGACAACGGCCATTCTCCCCATGGCTGTATCGATCGGTGTTTTGCCCTTCTCCCAAGTTTAAAGCTCTGTTGATGCGTTTCGAATTTCAGCGAGCGGCGATCTCCTACCCGGCCTTGGGATGGTCTCGCCTCGTTGCAGTGTTGGCTATGTGCTTTTCTTTGCTGGAATTCACTTCGAATCTGGATTCTCGTATTCCTTCACTTTCGATTTGCTGTTGCACTTACTTTTGAGTTTGTGGAAGTATTAATATATGCCTCTTTCGATTCTGCTGTCGGAGGCACGATTCGGCCTTTTTGATTTGAGATCGGTTGAACCCCTGGCCGCGACCATGCCCTAAGTTTTACGGTATAAATCTTGTTTTACTTTTATGAATCTATCTTGAATCATTTGGGTTTAGAATTTGTGCCTATTCTCGGTTGATACTCCGATGGCTCATTATGTTTGAGATTTAAATGAACTAATAATACTTGTGGGTTCTCGCTTGATGTTCTCTGGTTTGTTTAACGATGATTTTGATTTACGGAACATTTGCTCTGTTTCACATACATCTGGCGGTTTCCTCTGACGAGTCTGGTTCATGTGCCAGATTTGTTTAATTTGGTGATTAGTGGAGATAATGCAGGGCTAATCCATGTGGCATATTGCATATGTCGTTGCTGTATCCGAGAATTACTGTGGCCCGTTTCATTCTTTTGCTATTTGCGGCCTATTTGGTTTCTTGTGGGCTCATTTGACATTTTTGGTTGATAGGCTTTAGGCTCACACAGTGATCTAGTTCCGACTTGGTCACAAGGTGATTCGACACACCCACTTCTGACTTTGCATTTTTGCTTCGGCACTGTGACCGCTGGGTTGTGAGATGATTCAGTTTGGATTTGATGTTGGACTTTGACTGCGCATGTGGGCTTTTAATAACCTAATTTGCAGCGGCCTATTGTGGGCACGTTTACGTAACATTGATGATTTGATTTCGCTTGTCCTCTGTGCTATATATTCAATCCCATTCGGTGTAATTGCTCCTTACACTTTTGTTACGTGTTCTTATTGAGGTACATCCCTTCGCAACTTGGGCTGGACTTGATCGTGGTACACTCCCTTTGCGAATTGGGCTCGACTTGACCGAATGACTTTGGGCTTTACATGCTTTGGGCTTCGCCAAAGCTCCTCATGGGTTTGGAAGTTTCAACTCAATTTTGATTAACGCATTTCAGTTTTATTAACTGCTCCTTGCGCATTGATATGGTTTGGAAATTAAGTTGATAACTAGCATGACATTGTCACTTGCGCTTAGATAAGAACATGAATCGAGTGATAGTTGCCCTATGCTATAATTGTACATAAATCACTCGTTGGCTGGATGTTCCTCATTAATTTTTCATCTTAGAGGGAAATGATATAAACCCTTCTAGGTATGATCCCACATGACTCACAACTTCACCTCTTTGATACTACACTTTGGTTTGAGTCTAATCTAGGATGACAAATTAATTTGAGTAGCAACCCCAATGCTTGATTTATTTTACAATCCATAGCATTCGTTGGCAGCTTGAAGCTCTTTTCTGTGTTCTCGGTTGGGTGTGGGAGATGATTAAATTGCCCCCTTTCCTCCCATTGAGAGGGGCCTTATGATCCCATTGCACACACCCCAACCCTCTTACATTTCATTACTAACTACTCTCGTATATTTTTGTCTTTGTTCCTTGACATGTACATAATGCTCATGGAACGGGAAATTGCTATAAGACTGAAAAATGGGACTTTGGGCTTGGACTACCAGGGTCTCCACTTCAACACATGTAACGGTTGGTGTACTCCTTGCTGATCCTTTCAGCTCAAGTGAGGCGGCGTCGATGCGACCCCCCATAGCAGCTTTAGATTTAAACTTTTCACGTGTATTTGTATCAATTTGTAATTTGTTTGTTTTCACTTTCGGTTGTAGTGTTGTGACTTATTCATTTTAGTGACTTCATCCCATAACCGTTACATTATTCTCTTGCTTGCAACCTTTGATTGACTTTTGAAAGATAGTAAATAGGATAAGACTAACAATTGGTTAGAAACCCATACAGTAGGACTCATCTTGTTAGTTTTGAGAGTTTTAGATTTAAATAATTCTGATTCGTTACCTAGATAGCTTTGATGATTCGTTCTTGTATATACATTTCTCGTACTACTTCTGAAATTCATTTCATACGTACAATAGCTTAAATTTTTAAAACCCATGTCCACATGTATGTAATTACTCAGACAGATTCCGAATTCTCTTCTCACTTATATTTGTTTTATTTGGATAGCTCTTGAAATCCATGTTTGTATGTATATTTGTTTATATAGCCTTGGAAATTCATCTCCACATATCATTTACTCATCATTCTTTGCCTATGATTTTGTAAGTGTATGGACTGATCCTGTTTGGGCCCATGTAACTCTTGGCCCAAATATATTTTTGTTCAGGTTCGGTCCATACCAGCCAAACGGGCTGGAACAGGTGGCCCTAGAAAGCCAATCAGGTTGCCCTCTTAGTGCATTTTAGAAAAGCCCTAGGTTTGGGGTATCCTTAATGCATACGGGTCCTAGACACGGTCCATGTGAGGAATACCCGTTTCCCTTAAAATTTTCCAAATCATCCTCTAAAGTCAGAATAAAATTCACATCAATCGATCATCCAATTCCAAATCAATTTAAAGATCCAATGAGTCAAATTCCACTCCAAATCATTTTCTTTCACACTCTCTCACCAAACACACTTCAAATCAATCTCCCTCACACTCTCTCATCAAACACACTCCAAAATCAATCTCTCTCACACTCCTCATCAAACACACTCCAAAATCATTTTCTTTCACACTCTCTCACCAAACACACTTCAAATCAATCTCTCTCACACTCTCTCATCAAACACACACTTCAAAATCAATCTCTCTCACACTCTCTCTCTCATCAAACACACTCCAAAATCAATCTCTCTCACACCTCTCTCATCAAACACACTCCAAAATCATTTTCTTTCACACTCTCTCACCAAACACACTTCAAATCAATCTCTCTCACACTCTCTCATCAAACACACTCCAAAATCAATCTCTCTCACACTCTCTCATCAACACACTCCAAAATCAATCCCTTTCATACTCACTCATCATACGCTCTCCAAAATCGATCCTCTCATACTCCAAAACCAGATATCCTTCATGAATTCTTCGAAATCAAAGCTCTTTGCACTCAACATTAAACTCCTTCCAAACTCCAATTGTCTCATAGATTCAAATAATCTTCCAATTTCAATTTCAAAGGCCAAACCAAGCCCAATTATAAGCCCAAATCCAGCTCATTCATAGGGCCCAACCCGGCCCAATTTCAAAGGTCCAATCCGGCCCACATTTCAAGGCCCAAATCCGGCTCATTACCTCAATTCGATCCCGATTTAGTTTCAAATCTATTCAAATTCACTTCAATTCCAATTCAAATTCAATTTCAATCCAATTCAATCAAATTCAATCAATTCCGATCCAGAATCAATTCAATTTCAATCCAATTCAATCAAATTCAATCCAATTCCGATCCAGAATCAATTCGATTTCAATCAATCAATTCAATTCAAATTCTTTTCAATCCCAATTCAATTCAACTTCATTTCAATCCCGAACAATTCTAAACATCATAAATCTCAATTCCAGAAAACTTTAATCTCCTTGAAGTCAAGCATCTCGAATCTCTAAGTGTCTCAGCAGCTCAACAGACTCGAAGGTCTCAGCAGCTCAACAGACTCGAAGGTCTCAGCAGCTCAACAGACTCGAAGGTCTCAGCAGCTCAACAGACTCGAACGTCTCAGCAGCTCAACAGACTCGATCGTCTCAGCAGCTCAACAGACTCGATCGTCTCAACAGCTCAACAGACTCGACCGTCTCAACAGCTCAACAGACTCGAATGTCTTCGCAGTTCAACAGATTCGAACATCTCAATAGACTCATCAAATTCAAAACACTTCAAAAATCCTCAGCTCCTCAAAAAGCTAAACCTCTTGAAATTTGATAACCCTTTCAAGCTTCGAACATCTCACAGACCCGAGCGTCTCACAGACTTCATCATTTCAAGAATCTAAATGTCTCACAGAGTTGAGCATCTCACAGACTCTCACACCTCAAACTCCAAAATGAACCAGACAATCTTTCAAACCTCACAAAAATGACCACAAAACCTCTTTGACCCTTCAAAGACCCAAAAGGTCAAAAGCCCAATTCCTTCAAAACCCCAAAACTCCAAAAAATCTGAACTACGTAAGGTCTGATCTCAGCAGGGAGTTGAGTACATAGGCAACCCACACAGGGTGCGACCCCACATCGAACAAAATGCCTTTTTTCACTCAACCACCTCACCTCCAACAACCCGTATCGTCTCACAGACCCGAATGTCTCACAGACTTTGTTATCCCAATGATTCGAATGTCTCATAGACCCGAACATCTCACAGACCCGAGCGTCTCACAGATTCGAGCGTCTCACAGACTTCGACATCTCAAGGTTTCAAACGTCTCATAGACCCGAGCGTCTCACAGACTACCCCCTCAAACCTAAAACTTCTAAAACCCCAAATCCTCTGAACTACGTAAGGTCTGATCTCAACAGGGAGTTGAGTACGTAGGCAACCCACCCAGGGTGCGACCCCATTCCAAACAAAAACCCTTTTCCCCTTCTAAGGTGGCTCTCATATCTCTCAAACCTTCTTCAGCTCCCACAAACTTCAAACCATCAGACTCCAAGTCTTGTCTATTCACTCAACCTCAGACTTTTCCCAATTCTCATTCTACACTCATCCGAATTCACCCATCCCTTTTCTGGGTGCTAGCTTGACAGAAAAGCTCACCTCATCCACTCTCTTTCTCTCTCCTCATCCTAATCCTATCCTTGGCTTTTAAATGAATCTCTCTAATAAGGTTTTGAAAGAAGGCAATCCCGACAATTGGAGACCGAGGTTTCCTCGGGCACCAATCCGAAGTCGTGGTCATTGCCACTTCTAAGGGGTGTAACCCAGTGCGAACCCACAATAGAATCTCTGCAAATGACCAGCTAAGCCTTATCCATAGGCAACAATCTCAGAGTCAATTAATGGTTCTTAGAACCCTCCTTCCCTTCCTTCCTAGTATCTTAGGTCAAACTAGGTGGCGACTCTAGTCAATTCCGCCTATAGAGGCATAAGTCCTCGTGGAGCCCATTGAGAGCGGGTTTAGTGTTCACTTGCACTCCCCTTATGCTTTCTGGGAAAGACGGACGATTTAGTAGGTATTTGAGGGATGCCAGAATAACGGGGTTTTCACCCTCCACAGAATGGCATTTCCTAGGATCTAGGCGTCTTAGTCAGACCACATTACATAGACCCCCCTCATACCGAAAATCACCCTCCACACACGGCTGGGTTGCTAACAGGATATTTGTAGGAAAACTATATACATAAAAAGAATAAAATACTAAACTAAACCTACAACTCTACTACGGGTAGCAAATAAACCCGGTCGGAGTATAGTGTAAATATATTACGACCGTGAGTATCGAACCCAAGGACTTATAGAAAACTAGTCCTAATCCGGCCAAAAGCCTATTCTATAATAACAAGGGGGGAAAAGTAAAGGTTGATTCTTGTAGGATCGGGTGGCTAACTCAAACCAACCAAAGGTGTGAGTCTGAGAGTTGGTTTGACTCAATCAGCCTTTGTAAGTGAGAAACACTCTGTGATGCAGAGGCACTCAATCGAATTGATTAAACTAAGGGTGCGGAAGACTTTGCAGTAATTGAAACGAAACGATGAAAAGAAAGAAGGACTCTGTGGAACTCAGCAAGATACACATAAGCTATTTCATTTCCTGGTCAAATAAAACAACTTACAAATATCCACTAAGTAGAAGAGATCTACTTAGCGGTTTTTCACTCACTCACCCAATACACTTTCTGATCAGATCAATGGTAAGCGTAGCGAAACTAGGATCTTCCTAGACAGAGTCTATCTAAAAGCACTAACTAACTTGGTACGTATTCTTTCTCTCTCTCTGGCTTACAAAGCGATTCTCTTTCTCTCTCTAAGCTCTGAAAAATTCCTCAATGAAAGCACACTAGAAACTAGCTATTACACAGCCTATTTATACTAGCATTACAACCGGTAGGTCGAGGGAGTTAGTTCCGAAATACCGGAACTAACTTAGTGGGAACTTCCAACGTTTTTGAGTGGTCTTCTTACTTGGGCCACGATCTTCGGGTGTTAAGGGAAGACTTCATGACCGTTATGGCGTTGAGGCATTCCCAAGTTGACTCCTTATTATTCGCAACAGCACGGGTGAGTTTGTGAAGCCTCCTTAGTTTTGTGGACTCCATTGAAGTGGCTCACTCTTTGTGTCTGTCTAAGGATGATTGACTCTGTCGAGGTGATTGTGCTATCTCTGCAGCACTCTGATGTCCCAACAGTTTCCCCTTGTTGCTGATGATAGCAAACCGCCGTGAATCCCGATGGAGTCAATCCTGAAACAGAAACACAAAGGACTAGGGGAACCGACCCTATCAAAGTTCCCCCTTAATAGCAGCAATAGTAATTGAGTTCAAAGACTCCATTTAGGTTCCCCCTTAATCGTAGAGGGACTCCAGGCAAGCAAACATTAAATAGTAAGTGTAATAGGCAGGATAGGGCGTAGTATATAAAGCAGTTAAGATACTAGACCATTGATAAGTGTGAAACATATAGGCTTTTAGGGTTTAAATACCTTATAATTTGTAACTTACCTTATAATTGTAAAACAATTCAGGCAATGTTTCCCACTTATTATGTGTTTTTCCTAAATTGATGCTTTGATAAGAACTGATGTGTTATATATGTTAAATGCAGGAAAAACCCAGGAAATAAAGATTATACATCATAAGGATTACAACACAACAAACGGGAACAAATCAGGAGAGAAGACAAAAATGGTCTTGTCCGGATCAGTTTGGCCGGACACAAAGCCGGACATCTCTTGTCCGGGTGTCATTAGGCCGGACGCAATCCGGACATGACTAAAAATTCCAGATCCGAGAGTCGAGATCCAGATCTGAAACTCTGTGTCACGTCCGGATCCGGACACAATCCGGACACGATCCGGACGTCACACAGAATTGAAAAATAAAAAGCACGCACCGATAATTAGCCTTTCGGCTAATTATCGAACAGACAGGCGGCGAGTAAACAGGGAGCGGCGCATTAACGAAGAAGACTCCAAACTCTCCTCAATCAAACATCCTTTACCAAACTTCCACTAATTTCTGTTTTCAATTCCTAACCCTATATAAACCCCCTTCCATCTTCATTCCAATTCGTCCCTGACTTCACAGTCCCCCCTCTCTAATCCTCTCACTCACTTAGCTCCATCCCATTCATCTCTATCCCCTCCATAAACCTGCATAAAAATTCACGAATCACCCACGTTCTCTCCGAACACCTTCGTCAAACCTCCGCTCATCCAGTTTCATTTCGCGCATTTTAGCCTTGTCCGACCCTTGTCCGGATCCGGACAGGCTCATTCCACCCACGTCCGGATCACGTCCGACCCAGACAGATCCGGACATCTCACGTCCGGCTCTGTGTCCGACCCTACACAGCCGGACACCTCACAAATTCGCCCAAACTTTCCATTTTCGCCCCATTTCACCCAATTCACTCCATTATCACCGAGATCAACCTTCAAGCTAGCACGGAGCAAGGACAAAGGACGGAGCGAGCAAGAAGATCTTCGTAACAGATGATTTCTTCTAACTCTCTCTCATTTATGATTATAACTGCTATGTCTAGCTAAAAGGATTTACTCTAGGGGAAGGGATGTTGTAATTAGTTAAACTCTGCATTATTTTGCTGCTTGTTGAGACAATTTGGATTGTTCAGGTTAATGCTTTAAGTGCTTTTAATAAACGTTGCTAAGTTATTATAAGCCCTCGAATCATGTTATGATCAGACAGGTGATTAGCATTGATGGTCCTATTAACCTGTTACCTGTGATAATTGCAATCGGATAGATTACTTTAGTCACTAGGAGCTTTAGTCCGGATTGAACCAACCAGACTAGTAATTCTGCTGCATTAAACCATCTAGATATACTTGCTAGGTCTAGACTAGAACTACATGCCCTGTCTAGATGAGCTATCTGGAATTATGACTTAATACAGAATAGATAATTGAGAATTACAAGCCGATCCAAGTCTCCACTTAAGCAGTAGAATATGCAGAACCTAGCTAGTGAAACAACTCCCTGAACCTAGAGTACCGTTCACACTCCCAAACTATCACTTTACTTTTTCTGCTATTTACTTTCCTGTTATTTATTTGCAACCTAAAATCAAAACAAAAACCCCATTTTCAAGTTAACCAACACCTAAGGCTAGACTTACTCTTCGAGTCCCGTGGATTGACACCCCGGTCGCTTCTTTAATTACTATACTATTTCGACCGGGATTTTTGCAACCCGACGATCTTTGGAACTGTTGAATTCTAGGATAATTTCTTAGTATTTAATACACCAAATAATCGTTTGCAAAATGGCGCCGTTGCCGGGGACTTGATTTTGTCTAGTCCCTAGCCTTGGTTAATTCATTTGTTATTATAATTTTGTGTTTCTATTTAATTCAAAAAAAAAAATATGGGAAAGGATTTGATTGACAATTATTTTTATTAGTTATTTCTAACTAATAATGGCAAGTGAGGAAGAATTCGATTGGGATTCCTATTATTCCCAAGATATATACTGTTCATATTGCACAGGACCTCATGAGTTCGAGGACTGTCTCGAACAACAAGAGCAGATGTGGTTAGAGAATCAACCAGACTACCTGCAGAATATCGGTGTTCAACAACAGAGTACAAATAAACAATGTTGTCGAACAACCTGAGGGAGAAGACCTCTACATGAACAAACTGAAGATCTTTGCTGAGTTGGAAGATACAATTGCGGAGTTAAAAACTCAGCTAGTTCTGATATTGCAACAACCAAAGAGCAAAGCGGTTCATGACGGAGTACACCCTGATGTAGATGGTTTTCTCTCTTCCTTCTCCTCGCTTTATCCAGAAGATGAGGATGTTTTCATCCTAAATTCTGAGAAGGAAGAACCACCACCACTTTGCCACTATCAAAACCTTTCGAGCCTCAACTAAACGAGGAGGATGTTTACATCCTCCAATTTGAGGAAGAACAGCAATCAGCCCCTGGTCTTCTGCTTGAGACCTGTTACCGTCAATACCTCCTCAAGAACCAGGTCTTGTGGAGTATTTATTTTCCTACTCTATTTGTTGAGGTAACACTTTGTTTTGATCCAGGTGGTTTAATCATGATTGCTGGTCACTTCGTATTCCCGTTGGCACCACTGCCAACCTTTATTTTTGACCCGGGATAACGAAACTGAGGTCTAGCCAAAGACCATAAAGACGGGCAGCTTGGTGGGAGGCAACCCACCGGTTTGTATCTCTTCCTTGGTTTAGTTAATTAATTTCCTCTTTTGTTCTTATTTAGCAGAGTGTTAATCACTGTTGCGCAAATCGAAAGAGCCATGGCTCTTACTTTATAACTAAGGGTTTTATCTAGTTCCACCTGAGTTCTTCTGGTTTTGCAGACTTAATCTTTCAGGTACTTCACTCTAATGCTAAACTGAACTCAAGTGTGAGGAAGAACCATGACAATGTTCACCAAGGAGCAAGGAGTCCTTTAACACTCTTGTTATTTAATCTCTGCATTTCGTGTGTTTGTTTATTTTTGTTTGATTATTTGTAGTAATGTTTCTTTTTATGAATGAGGTATTCTAGAGTAGTGATTTTTAATTTAATTTAAAAAAAAAAAAAAAAAAAAAAACGTTTTCAACGTGTCCGGCTAAATCCATCCGGACGCAAATCCGGACATGAGACGTCCGGTTCTGCGTCCGGCCAAGTTGATCCGGACACAAACAAAAAAAAAAAAAAAAAAAAAAAAAATTTGCAATTGTTTTCTATGTTATTGTTCTACTGTTTATTGTTATTATTTGCCATGTTTGGATGTTTTAATGCCTTGGTTCTCATAGAACAACTATGTGCCACAATATGTTCAAATAGAACATGCTGCTCGATCGGTTTCGGGTATTGGTGCATTAATTGCTTCTCTTTTCTTGCTGCTTAGGTTTCTCACTGCTTTTGTTTATCGTTTAGAAACTCGCCATTTTGCTCTGGACGACACGCATACTGTCTGTGACTCATGAGGAATCTCTCGACCCCTGCCAAACTTCAAGTGTGAGGAAGAACATCTTCCTCAATCCATAACACCAGGGGAGTCTCTGTTCCTAATTTCACTTATTTGATGTTCCACATTTGTTGCGTTGAAGGTTAATTATGGCATATGCATCTATTATGAGTATAGCATGTTTTGAAAGCTCTTTTCTCTGTTCTTCTTCTTTGACCAATGAGGACATTGCTCATCTTAAGTGTGAGGAAGGAGAGACCTTTCCCTGAAAACATGCTACTTGTTCTTTAATGCCACACTTGCTTTTTGCTTCTCTAATACCTGTGCACAACGAGTGTTGTTAAACCAAAGTGAAAACCGTAGGAATTTTGTTTGATGAGGTTTGTATAAAAATAGTTTTATTTAAAAATACTCTCTTTTCACTAAAAATCTGGTAGATTGGCTAATTGTGGAAACCAGATTATTTTAGCTTGGGATTTGGAAATGAAGTGAATGTTTGGAATGAAAAAGGTAAGGCAAGGTACTCCACTGATCAAAATTTTTTTCCTAACAATAGCAGGCCTCGTCTATCCGGTTATTAAGTCTTAAGGGTGCCTTATCACCTATCTACCTAAGGTCTCGTGATCTGGGATAGTTGGCCCAACACCGTTACATGGATAGAGAGAAAAGTCTGGGTTACGGGATAAACTCTGCAATTCACAATATTTCGTTTGTGTATATAATTCTTGGAAGAAGAATATTTTTGCATGTGAAAGAAAAGAATTCATTGCAGTTTTTGTTTCTGATCACGAGTGCGTGGTGTTGAAAGGTATTGCGGAATAAGGCATTACTTCACACCCTTGTCATCCAAAGGTTAGAGGAATGAAAATGGTGGAAAGTCCCAAGCTAAGTTAACTTGTTTTCTACAATCTAGTTTCTCTATGCTTTTACAAAAATTGTTCCTGCTTCACTGTTTGTGAAAACCTACCTCAGAGAGCGAGATTATTCTTTCATTTATCACTTGGTTTGATTTCGCCCTGCACTTGTTTAAAATTGAGATTATTTGAAGGTTTTAGAGATATTCTTATTCCTATTTTGCTTGAGGACAAGCAAAAGCTTAAGTGTGAGGAAGTTGATAAGTGTGAAACATATAGGCTTTTTAGGGTTTAAATACCTTATAATTTGTAACAATTCAGGCAATGTTTCCCACTTATTATGTGTTTTTCCTAAAATTGATGCTTTGATAAGAACTGATGTGTTATATATGTTAAATGCAGGAAAAACCCAGGAAATAAAGATTATACATCATAAGGATTACAACACAACAAACGGGGAACAAATCAGGACAAGAGACAAAAAATGGTCTTGTCCGGATCAGTTTGGCCGGACACAAAGCCGGACATCTCTTGTCCGGGTCTAATTGGCCGGACGCAATCCGGACATGACTAAAAATTCCAGATCCGAGAGTCGAGATCCAGATCTGAAACTCTGTGTCACGTCCGGATCCGGACACAATCCGGACACGATCCGGACGTCACACAGAATTGAAAAATAAAAAGCACGCACCGATAATTAGCCTTTCGGCTAATTATCGAACAGACAGGCGGCGAGTAAACAGGGGAGCGGCGCATTAACGAAGAAGCTCCAAACTCTCCTCAATCAAACATCCTTACCAAACTTCCACTAATTTCTGTTTTCAATTCCTAACCCTATATAAACCCCCTCCATCTTCATTCCAATTCGTACCTGACTTCACAGTCTCCCCCTCTCTAATCCTCTCATCACCTTACGCTCCATCTCCATTCATCTCATCCCCTCCATAAACCTGCATAAAACCATTCACGAATCACCCACAGTTTCTCACCGAACACCTCGTCAACCTCCGCTCATATCCAGTTTCAGTTCGCGCATTTAGCCTTGTCCGACCCTTGTCCGGATCCGGACAGGCTCATTCCACCCACGTCCGGATCACGTCCGACCCAGACAGATCCGGACATCTCACGTCCGGCTCTGTGTCCGACCCTACACAGCCGGACACCTCACAAATTCGCCCAAACTTTCCATTTTCGCCCCATTTCACCCAATTCACTCATTATCACCGAGATCAACCTTCAAGCTAGCACGGAGCAAGGACAAAGGACGGAGCGAGCAAGAAGATCTTCGTAACAGATGATTTCTTCTAACTCTCTCTCATTTATGATTATAAACTGCTAGCTAAAAGGATTTACTCTAGGGGAAGGGATGTTGTAATTAGTAAACTCTGCATTATTTTGCTGCTTGTTGAGACAATTTGGATTGTTCAGGTTAATGCTTTTAAGTGCTTTTAATAAACGTTGCTAAGTTATTATAAGCCCTCGAATCATGTTATGATCAGACAAGGTGATTAGCATTGATGGTCCTATTAACCTGTTACCTGTGATAATTGCAATCGGATAGATTACTTTAGTCACTAGGAGCTTTAGTCCGGATTGAACCAACCAGACTAGTAATCTGTGCATTAAAGCCATCTAGATATACTTGCTAGGTCTAGACTAGAACTACATGCCCTGTCTAGATGAGCTATCTGGAATTATGACTTAATACAGAATAGATAATTGAGAATTACAAGCCGATCCAAGTCTCCACTTAAGCAGTAGAATATGCAGAACCTAGCTAGTGAAACAACTCCCTGAACCTAGAGTACCGTTCACACTCCCAAAAACTATCACTTTACTTTTCTGCTATTTACTTTCCTGTTATTTATTTGCAACCAAAATCAAACAAAAACCCCATTTTCAAGTTAACCAACACCTAAGGCTAGACTTACTCTTCGAGTCCCGTGGATTGACACCCGGTCGCTCTTTAATTACTATACTATTTCGACCGGGATTTTTGCAACCGACGATCTTGGAACTGTTGAATTCTAGGATAATTTCTTAGTATTTAATATACCAATAAATCGTTTGCAGGGAGCATGAGGAGCATTGAGATAGTGTTGCCGACACTGAGAGAGCAGCAGCTGTACGCTAAGTTGTCCAACTGTGACTTCTGGTTAGCAGTGGGCATTTCTGGGCCACGTCATCACCAGAGAAGGCATTTCAGTAGACCCGTCAAAGATTAAGCTGTAAAGGAGTGGCCAAGGCCCAACAATTTGACTGAGGTGCGAAGCTTTCTGGGCTTGGCAGGGTATTACCGACGTTTTGTGAAGGACTTCTCCAAAATAGCAAGACCTCTCACCAACCTTATGAAGAAGGTGATCAAATTCCAGTGGGATGACGACTGCGATAAGGAATTCCAGATGCTGAAGAGAGATTGACCACCGCTCCGGTTTTGACATTGCCCACAGGGACAGATGGGTTCGAAGTTTTCAGTGACACTTCCAAATATGGCATGGGATGTGTCCTGATGCAGCACGGGAAAGTTATCGCCTATGCGTCGAGGCAGTTGAAAGAGTATGAGACCAGATATCCGACGCATGACCTAGAGTTAGCGGCCGTGGTCTTTGCACTCAAGATCTTGAGACACTACCTCTATGGTGTCTCGTGCAAGATCTTCACCGACCACAAAAGCCTCAAGTATATTTTCACCCAAAAGTAATTGAATATGAGGCAGAGGAGGTGGTTGGAGCTGATTAAGGATTATGACCTGGAGATTTTATATCACGAAGGGAAGTCCAATTTGGTGGCAGATGCACTAAGC
Source organism: Limonium bicolor (assembly GCA_023374045.1). Classification (NCBI taxonomy): domain Eukaryota; kingdom Viridiplantae; phylum Streptophyta; class Magnoliopsida; order Caryophyllales; family Plumbaginaceae; genus Limonium; species Limonium bicolor. Next base: position 388,460,549 of record CM041778.1, read on the forward strand.
AGGAAGAGGAGTCATTCAGTGAACTCCATGTGGGTTCTCCCAGACGAATTGGTTCACGACTTCCAGAGATTGGACTTGGAGGTGATGGAGTCCGGAGGCATGGAGCGAGAGGTAAGACTGTTTCAGATGAGTATCTCCTCCAAACATTTATGGAGAGATACTCAAAGGACAGTCTGGCGATGTTAAGTTGGAGCGAATCAGGGAGAAATTGAAGGAGGGTAAGGCAGAAGGGTTCGAAATCCACGACGATGGAAGTCTTAGATTCAAAGGCCGTTAGTGCGTTCCTCAGAGTTGTGCAAGTGTGAAGGAGAGGCTGATAAAGGAGGCTCATAATACTCCCTATTCAGTCCACCCAGGCGGAGATAAATTGTATAAAGACCTGAAGAAGCTGTTCTGGTGGCCGAAGATGAAGCGGGAGGTAGCAGAGTTCGTGTCTAGATGCCTCACCTGTCAGAAGGAAGTTTGAGCAAAAGAAGATGGGAGGATTGTTGCAGCCTTTGGAGGTACCCAAATGGAAGTGGGACTCTATTTCTATGGATTTCGTAGTTGGACTACCGCTGACGAAAGGTGGAGTCGACCAGATATGGGTGATCGTGGATCGACTTACCAAATCTGCTCGATTCATACCCATGAAGAGTACTTGGTCCATGAGTTAGATAGTGGATGCTTACCTTAAGTATGTGGTCAGATATCATCGTGTACCGCAGACGATAGTATCTGACCGAGACTCGAGATTTTTGGCACATTTTTGGCAGTAGTTTCAGAAGGCTATGGGTACTAAGTTGAAGTTGAGCACTACTTTTCACCCGGCGACAGATGGCCAAACGGAGAGGACTATCCAGACCTTAGAGGACAAGCTTCAGGCATGTGTCATGGACTTTCAGGGAACTTGGGCAGAGAAGCTTCATCTGGTGGAGTTCTCATTAAATAACAGCTACCACACAAGCATTAAGATGGCTCCCTACGAAGCCTTGTATGGAAGGAAGTGCAGAACCCCTCTATGTTGGAGCGACATCAGTGAGACAGTGATATTGGGACCCCAGCTGATAGAGGAGACGATGGAGCAGGTCCGAATCATCCAGAGCCGAATGAAAGCAGCCCAAGATAGGCAGAAGTCCTATGCGGACTTAAAGAGGTGGCCAGTTGAATTCGAGGTTGGAGATAGAGTCTTCCTGAAGGTGTCTCCTGTGAGAGGGGTAACCAGATTCGGGAAGAAGGGGAAGTTGAGCCCCAAATTCGTGGGTCCCTACGAGGTCCTGGAGAGAATTGGAGAGGTAGCCTACATGTTGGCACTACCTGGTGAGCAGGAGAGAGTCCATAATGTGTTCCATGTCTCTCAGCTGAAGTGTTACGTGCCCGACCCGTCCCACGTTCTACAGCCTGAGGTGCTGGAGTTGGAGCAGAACCTGTCGTACGAGGAGTACCCCATTAAGGTGTTAGACACCAAGACCATAGAGACCCGATCGAAGTCCACTCGGATGGTCAAGATTTTATGGTCAAACCATGGAACTGAGGAAGCAACGTGGGAGGTCGAAGAGGAAATGAAAAAGAAGTACCCTCAGCTTTTCGAGCAGGTAACCGTTTAAGACTTGTGTCAAGTTCAGTTGGATTCAGCTTTCAGAATAGGTCTATTGGTTGGAGTATTATTTAGGCTTAGCTTCGAGGGCGAAGCTTTTTTTAAGGGGGATGAGATGAAATACCCGTGAATTTTGGCATAGGATTAAATTAGCATATAGTCGAGAATGATATTAATAGAGGCCCAGAGAAGCGATATATATATATATATTCATCCCAAACAACGGTACTATGTTCTCCTAGCCTCGCGAGTTTAAATCAGACTTTACAACCATTTGTTTATTTTAAATTTTCTCTCCTTTTAAATCTGTTTATTAAACAATTATTTATGGTTTAAACACTCTCTTTCATAGATAATGATTACTCGTCATTATCCTTTTATAACGACCATCTAGGTTCTCCTATTTTTACTATTGATAAATAATATCCTTGATTTTTATAACCTGTGAGTCTAGATCCTTCCGTGCTCTCCAACGTTATTCATTTACTTTCAAATTGAAATCTTAATTGTTAAACCCATTCAAGTCATTTTACAATATTGCTTATAAATTCTCCTCTCACTAAACTAAATACATTTACTAGTTAAAGACTAATCCTTTAATTATTTCCATATTGTTTTCTATTTAATAACATGATCGCTATCATGATCGCTTTCATCTTCAACCTACCGCCTCCACTCTTCTCTCTTTCTTTAAGCTCCCAACCCTTCTCAAATTCACGCTCTCACTCTCCATCACCGTTAGACTGCTTCTCTGGTGACCAGATTGGGTAAAAGGGTAAGGGGAAAACAATCGGTAAGGTGGATAATTAATTCTTTAGTATTTGAGTAGTTCCTGATTGTGTTTCTACTTACAATTCTAGACACCGAATTCCCTGACAGACGCAACTACTGATCTTGCTTAGTGATTTTGTGGCTGTGAGCATATCCAGGTAAATGTTGTGCTCAACATTCTCTACCCCTGTGTTTTGTGAAATATCACTGGATTGGTTTTACTGGTTTTGATATTGTGGAGGTCTGGGAATTATTCCCCTGTGTATTATGGTGAGATGTTTTGCGAAAGGGTTTGAATAAATGTTTTGGGAGACTTTCTTTGAATTGGTTATTGGATTGTTGGTACCTCTTGGTGCTCCGTGTAAATTGTTGGTGCCTTTTGGGCGCTCCGTGTAATTATTGGTACTATGTACCCCATGGATATTCTTATTAATTTTGCCTGTAGACATTACTTGCAGTTAAGCTCTAATGATCTACTCCTTGGGTCATAAGTTACCTTCTGGGGGGGTGCACACTTAAATACGTAGAGTGAGGTGGGATTCTAAATGTTGCGACCCCAATTTGGGTGTCGTCCGTGTATACCTTTAATTTAATTCTCTGGAAGTTCTCCCCGGCTATGTTTTGTGATTGATATTTAGAATTGGTGCTGTGGTTTACGTTTCTTTGCAAGTGTTGTTTATAAATGCAAATGGGTTTCAAAAATGTATTTTACGAGTTGAGACAATGTTTACTAGTTTGCTGATTTGCGCGATCTTTGCTTCCCGTTTTCATTGTTGTTTTGTTTTGCAGGTACTCATGGCTGGGTTGGGGATTGGGACACGCTATCACATAGCTTAGGATGACTGGATAATACTGCGCATAATTTGAGTTGAGTTATGTTTTGGAATTGCATTGTTCCACAAATTTTTGGAAACGTTTTGGTCTTTTGTTGGTGGTCTTAAGCCTGAGCACTCTTCATTAGAGTGTGACGGTAACGCCTTTTGGATTTTGCTATTCCGCTGCTACTTAAGTGAAGTGTTTTAGTTGGTATTGCTTTCTGGGAAATTATAGTTGTGATGGAGTTTTGCTTATTGTTTAAGTGACCATCTAACAGTGTTTGTGTGTATCGCTTGAGATCCAATTTATCAAAATGGTTATCCATTTGGTTGCTAAGTTATTGTGTATTTGACGTTGATTTGGTTTTGTGCCAGCCCTTGAAAATGCATTTCAGGACCTTCTGTTCAGTCACGTCCGAACTTCTGTCCGAACGTCAATGTTCGGACAGCATGCGAGGACGAGGTCGACTTACAAGTCTCAACCTATGTCCGAACTTGTAAGCTCGGACCAATGTTCGGACGTGCGCGTAAGAATTCTCGGACTTTTAAAACTCACTTGTGTCCGAACTTCGAAGTCCGGACACAAGTTTGGACTTCTTTGATTTCAGACTTTTCAACTCTCGACTTGTATCCAGACATCAATGTCCGAACACAAGTTCGGACATTTGGATTTCCGCAGGTTCCTCATCTCGGCTTGTGTCCGAACATCCCATGCCCGGACACAAGTTCAGAATAAGCTTGTTTTGCACTTTAAGGACTCGTTTGGAGTCCGTTTTCGAAGCTGTTTTCACCGTTAGTTTTGTAACTTAATTACCTATGGTTTAAGGCAAAATCCAGGGTGTTACACTATGTGTTCGAAGTGTGATAATCTTTTCAATATTTTTTTGAAAATATTGCATTATTTTCGACGCAAGTACTGTATATGAGTATGATATTGGTGTTGAATAGTCATTAGTGACATAAATTTGTGTTGGTTTCATATTTATTTTCGATGCAAATATATGTAGGAAACTTTAACAACTTGTGTTGATAAAATTTTTTTCAACGGTTTCATACTCGACGCTTTTGTATTGTGTGGATTTAGTAATTTCGACACAAATATGTGTTGAAAATTGTCAATTTTTTGCATGGAAGGTGCACAATTGTTTGTAGTGAATAACCTTGTTCCTCCTTTCCATATCTTGCTCAATTCTCTAAGATTTGTATAGCCTAATGATCTCATCTTCTCCTCCTAAGATTCCCAGCTCCAACACCTTGCTTTCTTTTCCTTTTCCTACGCAAATCAGCAGCAACTTCCTACAGCTTGCTCTCGGTTTTGTACAGTACTTAGTTGCCGATTCTTCCTCTACCTCTAACTTAATTCTAGCTTGGTTTTCTTCCTTTATTTTATTACGTGAGCAAGGGACAAGTGATGAGCTTTTGTGTGGGAAGATTGACCTGATCGGATCATTTAACTAGGCAAGCGATGCAATTCCTTTCAGCTAAGTAATCTTACATGGTAATGACACATATGCCTCCAAAGTGTTCAGCTCCTATTAGTTAGGCTTGTTGCATGCATAAAATTAAGACAGGGCACCTATGACTAAGCAAGGTAAATCGGCAATGTAAGGCTGGTAAAGATTAGCACAAAATAGGTAATCATCAAAGGAAAAATATAGCTAATCGATCGGAATTAATGTGCTGAAAACATGTTACATTTGCGGAAAGTCAAGGATATGTTTGTTTATACAAACTTCTACTTTTGTTTTGAGTGGGCTTCCTTGAGGAAGTCTTCTACTTGCTGGGCTGTTTGGCTCACCCCTTTAATTATGTTACAGGATGAGCTCGTGGGATCCTCTCTCTTTATTCCCTTCTGGAGCTATTCTTTACTTTATGTTTTAGTTAGACTTTTGTACCGCTTGCGCTTTAGACGCTTTGGATCTTATGTAGCCTTCGGGCCTTACTTTGGTATTTTGACTTATGAACTTGTTTAGATATTGTAAGTTCTTTCGATCTTTATACAAGCTTTGTTTTTGGTTTGGGGTTTGATTTACGTTAGAGCATTGCGACGTTAGGTAGTAGACTCGCGGCGTGTAACGGCCCTAACTCCTAGGCCGGTTTGGGGTCGTTACATTTAGTGGTAATTTGAGCCAGGATGCTCGTTATTTGGTGTCTGTAGGGTTTGTCTGCATGCGTGAATGTCCGGAATGTCTACTGTATGATGTTTGATGGTTTCTGATCAATTACTGTGTTTGTATCTTCAGTATGCCTCCCCGATGTTCAGGATGAGGTGCTTCTTCGGGCGATGCTCCCCAGGGGGACATCACAGAGATTGTGCAGCAGGTGGTGACCCAGGTGTTGTAGACTGTAGGGACCACTGCTGGCCCAGCGGTAGGAACTAGTGGGCCGGGGGGCAACAATGTGAAGGCGCTTCAGGAGTTCCTGAAGCTGAAGCCGCCTTCTTTCGATGCTAGTGGCGACCTACAGGAGGCGAGCCACTGGATCACTGCGATTGAGGACCTTTTACGGGTTATGGGATGTGAGGAGGATCAGAAGGTTGGATTCGCCACGTTTATGTTCCAGTCTGAGGCGAAGGAGTGGTGGAAGTCGGTTGAGGGGAAGTACCCCCACCCATGCACTTGGGAGCAGTTCAAGGGCTGCTTCAACCAGCAGTTTTACCCGGATGTCTTTCGGGACCAGAAGATTGTAGAGTATGGGAGACTCCACCAGACGAAGGAGATGACAGTGGATGAGTACGTACGTAAGTTTATCTCCCTTTCTAAGTTTGTGCCTGAGCCGGATGATACCGGAAGGCCAGGAAGTTTAAGGCTGGTTTGACAGGTGATATTCGAGCTGCTGTGGCACCTTTCCGCCACAAGACCTTCAAGGATGTGGCTGATGTGGCGTTGGTGGTAGAGGCCGAGCTGCAGGCTAGGTAGCGGTATGAAAAGACAAGGACCAGAGGCCCGATAAGGGCAAGGATCAGAAGAGGAAGGGCGTGTGGAGGAGCCTGATAGGCGGAAGCAGACTTTTCTCAGAAAGAAGAGAGACAAGTAAGAGATGATCGAGGTCTTCTTCATCTGCATGCCGCTGTGTGGAGAAGTGTACTGAGTGTGACTGCTTCCATCCAGGGCGAGAGTGCTACAGGAAGTCCGGGGCGTGCTTCAAATGTGGTTCGCTAGACCACCGCATTGCCCAGTGTCCACCCGCTAGAGGTGGAGGTAGCAGTGGCGGTTCTGAGAGCCGAGGTGCTGGTTCGGGGTCCGGGCAGAAGACTGATCAGAAGAAGTCCCAGACCCAGGCAAGTGTCTATGCGCTAGCTGGTGAGCGTGACCGCGTTTCAGACCGAGTGGTGTCAGGTATCCTTCAGATCTCTTCTCAGCCAGTTTTCTGTTTGTTTGATTCAGGAGCTACCCACTCCTTTGTATCTGCTGATTTAGTGGGTAGTCTCGGGTTGTCTACTGTGCCCTGTGATGCTGATTTGTGTATTTCTAGCCTGTTGAGTGGCGTACCTACTTGTGTGCTTAGTTCTGTGTGCAAGTCTAGTCCAGTAGTGATTATGGATAGGACTTTGCCTGCTGACTTAATCCCTATGAGTATGTCCTGCTTCGATGTGATTTTGGGCATGGATTGGCTAGTAGAACACCATGCCCATATAGACTGTGCGGCTAGGAGAGTCGTCTTTGATAGACCGGGTGAGACCCGTTTTGTTTTTGTGGGTAACTCTATTCCTTGCGCGCCGGTTTTAGTGTCTTCTATGCAGGCAGCTAGCTTCCTAAGGAAGGGCTGCCAGGGTTTCCTCTGCTATATACCAGAGGTTCGAGAGGGATCCCATCTGGAGGAGATCCCCAATGTGTGTGAGTTTCCTGAGGTGTTCTAGAACGATGTGCCAGGGCTGCCACCTGACCGTGAGGTGGAGTTTTCTATTGAGTTAGCGCCAGGGACTCAGCCTATTTCGAAGGCCCCCTATCGTATGAGCCCGGCGGAGCTTAAGGAGCTGAAGGTGCAGCTGCAAGATCTTATGGATAAGGGCTTTATACGCCTTAGTGTGTCTCCATGGGGAGCGCCAGTTTTGTTTGTGAAGAAGGATGGCTCCTTCAGATTGTGTATTAACTACAGAGAATTGAATAAGGTTACCATTAAGAATCAGTATCCCCTTCCCCACATCGATGATCTTCTCGACCAGTTAGCTGGGAGTGACAGTTTCTCGAAGATCGACTTACATTCTGGTTATCATCAACTGAAAATTAAGGTCGAGGATGTGCCTAAGTCTGCTTTTAGGACCCGGTATGGGCATTATTAGTTCTTGGTCATGCCTTTTGGTTTGACCACTGCCCCTTCGTTCTTCATGGATATGATGAACAGAGTTTTAAGCCCTTCTTGGATTCTTTTGTGGTTGTGTTTATTGGCGATATCTTGGTGTATTCCAAGAGTGCTCAGGAGCATGAGGAGCATTTGAGGATGGTTTCACAGACGTTAAAGGATAAGGAGTTGTATACCAAGCTGAAGAAGTGTGAGTTTTGGTTGGATAGAGTTGTGTTCCTTGGCCACGTGGTTTCGAAGGATGGTATTTCAGTGGACCCAGAGAAGATTAGGGCGATCATGGAGTAGGCGAAGCCAACTAGTGTTTCGGAGGTGCGCAGTTTCCTAGGGTTGGCTGGGTATTATAGGAAGTTCGTGGAGGGCTTTTCTAAGATCATGTCTCCATTGACTCGTCTTCTTAGGAAGGATGTCAAGTCTAAGTGGAGCGAGGCGTGTCAGGAGAGCTTCCAGGAGCTGAAGAAGAAGTTGACTTCGGCTCCGATTTTGATGTTGCCTTCTGGGACAGATGGCTTTGAGGTGTTCTTTGACGCTTCACACAGAGGGCTTGGTTGTGTTTGGTGCAGCAAGGTAAGGTGGTAGTGTATGGGTCACGTTAGCTGAAGCCGTACGAGAAGAATTATCCTACCCATGATTTGGAGTTAGCTGCTGTGGTCTTCGCCTTGAAGATCTGGCGGCACTATCTGTATGGGGTGACGTGTAAGGTCTACACGGATCACAAGAGTCTCAAATACATATTCACGCAGAAGGAGCTGAATTTGAGACATCGGCATTGGTTGGAGCTTTTGCACGATTACGACCTGAAGATCCTCTACCATCCAGGTAGAGCGAATGTGGTGGCAGATGCGTTGAGTCGTCGGGGTGCCCCTGGGCTCGGTTGTTCGTTGTTAGGGATTCAGAGGTATGCTCTTGAGCTTCAGCGCATGGGAGTTTGGGTTGTTTGGTCTGATAGAGCTGGGATGATTGCTTCTCTTCAGGTTCAGTCTACTTTGATTGAGCGGATTAGAGATGGTCAGAGGGAAGACGCTGAGTTGTGTAAGATCCGAGAGAGGCTGGCAGATGACCAGGAGTCAGAGTTCTCGGTGTCTAGTGACGGCTGTCTGCGCTTTAGAGGCTGAATCTGTGTGCCTAGTGGTGGTGATCTTAGGCGAGAGATTATGCAGGAGGCCCATGGAGCTCCTTATTCTGTACACCCAGAAGGGGTGAAGATGTACCGGGACCTTAGAGAGTCCTTCTGGTGGGCGAATATGAAGAGGGAAATTTCTGATTTTATAGCTCGTTGCCAGACCTGTCAACAGGTGAAGGCTGAGCATCAGTGGCCTGCAGGTCTTCTGCAGCCCTTCCAGTTCCTGAGTTGAAGTGGGAGAGTGTTGGGATGGATTTTGTTGTGGGACACCCTAGGTCATCTTCTGGTTATGATGCTCTTTGGGTGATTGTGTATCGGTTGACGAAGTCCGCTCATTTCTTGCTTGTGAGGAAGACCTTCAGCCTCGAGCGTCTAACTCGACTCTATGTGGATGAGATTGTGAGGTTGCACGGTGTGCCGGCGACAATCGTTTCGGACAGAGATCCAAGATTTGTATCCCGCTTCTGGCGTAGCCTGCATAAGGCTTTAGGGACGAGTTTGGCTTTCAGTTCAGCGTATCATCCTCAGATCGATGGGCAGACGGAGAGGACGAACCAGATCTTAGAGGACATGCTGAGGGCGTGTGTACTAGACTTTGGTGGGAGCTGGGATCAGCATGTGACTTTGATTGAATTCGCCTATAATAATAGTTTTCAATCGAGTATCGGTATGGCTCCATTTGAGGCTTTGTATGGTAGACGTTGTAGATCTCCCATCTGTTGGGATGATCTGAGGGAGAGAGAGCGTTGTGGGCCCCGAGTTGGTGTAGGGAGCCGTGGATAAGGTCAGGACTATCAGGGAGCGTTTGGTGGTTGCTGAGCCAGAGCAGCAGAAGAGTTATGCAGATCAGAGACGTCGTCCGCTTGAGTTTCAGGTTGGGGACCATGTGTATCTGAAGATATCTCCAGTTCGGGGTGTTGTCCGGTTTGGTAAGAGAGGCAAGCTGAGCCCCCAATTCGTAGGACCTTTCGAGGTGCTTGAGAGGGTTGGGCCGATAGCTTACAGATTGGCGTTGCCACCAGCTCTAGCAGGAGTTCATGATATTTCCATGTGTCGATGCTCAGGAAGTATCTTCACGATCCGAGCCATGTGATTGATTATGGTCAGCTTCGACTTCGGGATGATTTCACCTATGAGGCAGCTCCAGTATGTATTTTGGCCCGTGATGTTCGTCGGCTCCGTAGTAAGACACTGCCTATGGTTAAGGTTTAGTGGGCTGATCAGTTCGAGCAAGAGGTGACATGGGAACTCGAGGAGGAGTTGCGTGCCAAGTTTCATTCCCTCTTCGAGCAGTGAGGTATGTTGAATTTCGGGGACGAAATTCCTTTTAAGGGGGGAGTGATGTAATACTCCGTATTTCGTTTTCAGATTATATAACATTCCGGTTTTATTTTGTTTCTTATGTTATGTGGTGCTTTGGTTAGCTCTTGGGACAACGGAGTCCTTTTATTAAAAGGAGAGGGCAAGGTGGTCGTTTCCCCTCTCTTTTATTTTGGTAAGGCTTTATTAAGGAAAAATAAGTCATTTATTTCTATTTACAATTCCCGATCAGTTTACAAGCCCGCTCTCGTTCATCCTTTCGATAGTTTTGAGCGTCTTCTTCCTCTTCTTCTCCATTGGTGTGCTTCTGATTTTCGGAGTGGATTCCTGCTGTGTTTGGGCTTTTTTCTGCTGCTGTTGTTCAGATTGTTTCTCCCTGCAAATCAGGTAGGTCTGTTGGTGAATTCGGTAGTTCTTTGCTGTTTTAGAGAGGCAGTTTTCTGATTTTGCATTCTGATGTTGGGGGGTTCTCTGCGAATTCAGTGGTGCTTTGGGCGTCTCCTCTGATGCGTTTTGTTCGTCTGGTTGTTGGCAACGTTGGACAGAAGCTACTCTACGAATTTATGTAAGTGGGGGATGGAATCGGGGTAGTTTACTCACCCTAGGGAACTGTTTTATTCTAGTTTTTCTGAGTTGGAATTGTGTTGTGATTGTGCGATTTCACTTTGGTTTTGTGTTGTTAATCGATTGGCTAAACCCCCGAGGGTACTGACTTACAATTCTGTGGATTTTGTGTGAGTTTGTACTGATTTTGGCTGTTTTCTGCGCTTCTGATCGCTCTGGTGTTCGACTGGTTTACGCTGTCCGAACTTCGGTCCGAACATGGAAGTTCGGACAGTTCGTCGGCACGCTTCTGTTTCTGAATTTCGAAGTGTCCGAACTTCGGTCCGAACTTTTAAGTTCGGACATTGAGTTTTCGTGACTTCTGTTTCTTGGCTTCTGTCCGAACTTGCAAGGTCGGACGCAAGTTTGGAAATGCCTCTGTTTTTGGCATAACTCTTTCGTTTTAGCTCCGTTATGAGTTCCGTTTGCAGGGTTGGATTCCCCTACTTGTGTACAAGCTTCTTACGCTGTTTATATGTATTTTCATGCGCTAAAGATCTGTTTTGTGAGCTTTTGGTTTTCGGATCTAGTTACGTTGCTTCTAAGCCTTGGATAGTCGGGTCAGGCTGTCCCGTAGCATGCTGCGCAGGAATTCCTTATGATTACGCTCCTTAGGGTCTCCCTTAGGCATTATGTGACCGACGGGTCTGTTAGCTGTCTATACGGCTTCTGATGTGGGATCTTCGGATCCATAGGACGTTATGTGAGTCCTTCTGTTGTGTTAGCGTGTTTCTAGTGTCCTACCTCTTTGTATATGATTCTGAAAGTCCGACTATGATTTGATGTGATGTTTTGTGCGGCTTTCTGATTCGTGATTCTGATCCGTCTGTTTTCAAGTGGTTACGTCTCCCTCTGTTATACAAACTTCTGCTTCTGTTTTGAGTGGGCTTCCTTGAGGAAGTCTTCTGCTTGCTGGGCTGTTTGGCTCACACCTTTACTTATGTTGCAGGATGAGGTTGTGGGATCCTCTCTCTTTATTCCCTTCTGGAGCTGTTCTTTACTTTATGTTTTAGTTAGACTTTTGTACCGCTTGCGCTTTAGACGGTTTGGATCTTATGTAGCCTTCGGGCCTTACTTTGGTATTTTGACTTATGAACTCGTTTAGATATTGTAAGTTCTTTCGATCTTTGTACAAGCTTTGTTTTTGGTTTGGGGTTTGATTTGCGTTAGAGCCTTGCGACGTTATGTAGTAGACTCGCGGCGTGTAACGACCCTAACTCCTAGGCCGGTTTTGGAGTCGTTACAATGATAGTGGTGAGTTTTGAACTAGGACCTTTGGTTCACGGGGTTGGCACCTATAGTATTTGGTTCATCATTCAAATATCAATATCTTCGAGAAACTCTACGAATTAAGTTTTTACACTGGTGGGCTGTCCCAGTCAATCCTTTTATGAATCATATATAACTATTTTTTGTATGTCGACGCCTCGTTAAATATTAGAGGCCAACCAAAGATGAGAATTTAAAATTACTTGCACAACACTCGAATCTCGATCTCACTTAATTGTATTATCCGTTGCGTACAGATTCATTCATGATAGCATAATATATATAGACCTTATTTAAACAGTCATATATAATATATTATCATAACTGTTTTAAAAATATAAAAACAAAAGGCGGACATAGCTACCACCTGTAAAAGCTTAGAAAAGATCATATATATACAAACAGTAATACTATTCCAATCTATAGAAGAAAGTGGGAATTCTTTAACGATGTTCATACATTCCTTTGATTTTTTTACCCTTTAGAACATTTTAAAGTAAATATCGTGATCACAAGATAGATATTATAGAGTGAAATAAGACAAAAAGTAGCAGTAAAGATTCTTTTCGAGTAGTAACCATCGCATTCAGATAGTAGTTGATTTCTTTCCACGAATAGAAATTTGAATTTTCCATATATTGCTAGTAGCAGTCCACATTCTGACGAATCAATGCTAAAACAAAGTGGGAATATTAATATCGAGAGACTTTCAGGACCACCGCCACCAGTGAGTCCACACCAGAACTGTACGTGGCTACTAGCTATAGCTTGCTAATAAATGGCGAAGAATGACGACAACTGAGGAAGCAATATTATTCCAATGTTGCATGCATATTTTGTGACATTTTCAAATGTTGTAATTGGTTTTCCAAATTACGAAGGTAGAGGGATATGAGTCGATCGATTTATCGTCTAGTGAACGGTCAGAACTTAACTTGTTTGCATCTCACATCCATTTCCCACCGTGTATTCTCCTATTTTACCTTGTTATCTTATTTGGATTCTTTGTAATTTTACAATGTTTGGTTGGGTACTTTTTTTTTCCTTTTTAGGTTTTTTTTCAAAGGATTTTATCTAGATGAGGTTTTAACTAGTTGTGTCAATTTCTAGGCTTGAGTTGGTACACCACAAATATCAAAGACTTGTGCTGTCCTTATTAGGAGGCTAGTAACCGGAGAACTCCTATTTGAACCAGATATTCTCCCAATTGGAGGAAGTTTTTGCCCTTGGTGCCAGAGGTCAATGGAGAAGCTGGAGCATGTTCTATTTTTATGCATAAAAATCGCACCGATTTGGAACCAATTGTTATGCTGGTGGAATATTCCTCTCACGTTCAGGAATGCTATTATCGACATCTACCAAGATTGGTTTGGTGTTGCCCTAAAAGGAAAAGCTCGCAGGGTGTGGAGATCTACATTATGTTACAGAGTTGCTTGATGTATCTAGGGTGGTAATGCAAATCAAGAGAGGTTTGGAAGTGGATTAGGTGCTGGTGGAAAGGATTCCCGTTATCGTGTAACATTTTTGTTGTTGGTACTTCGTCACTTAGGGAAATTTTGTAATGCCGCTGTTTTCTTTATCAATTATTTCTAGCTGGGCATTTAGGCTGTAATAGGATGTGGAGGGTACTCTTTTTCCTCTCTAACCTTTTTCCCACTGGGTTTTACTTTGAGAGGTTTTAATGAGGCCCAAAACTATTCCACATCCGCCTGATAAGTATTTATTAATAAATCGGCGTAATGCCAAATTATAAAAAAAAAAAATCAAAGACTTGAGCTGCTTAGTAGGAATGAGATCCATGGTTCATAAAAAAGGCAGGCTCTACGTTTTGATTGTTGTGCCTTTGAACGAAACAAGTAGTAGTGTTCCTTAAGCAGAATTTTGGATTGTCTTACAAGTATTCTCCATTTGTTTCAAAGTATTTATTATTTTTGAAGACTAGTAATGCTAGTTTCTAATCCACATTAATCTTTTAAACTACTAATAATTTAGAACATATGGTACCTATCAGATTAAAAACCCATCCAACATAATTATGACTGAATGTTATAAGCATGCGTATATCGTTGTAGAAATGAGTGATCAATGACTGAGGCGGCCAATGAAATCAGTGACAACAAATCTTGTAGAGTGTATTTTTTATAAGTAGTTGAATATCAGCAAATCGAAAGCACAAAAACATAATTTCTTCAGATTATAGCCATTTGACTTTGTACGCGCCTGCACGCGCGTGAATTTCAGAGCGGTTCCCTTCTTCCCGTGAGTTCTCCTTCTACCTCTCTTCTCCTTCTCTTCCTGGTGTTTCTTTCCTCTCGCCGACGCTACTTTGGAGCCTCCACCGCAGCCTCAACGCGTCGCCAGTCCTCAGCCTGGTGGTTAGGTGCCTCATAGAGGTGCTTCCCGCCATGGTTCGCAAGCGGCCCGGTACCCGCTCCACGCCAACTTCTTCGCCCCCACCAGGTAGAGCGCCTCCCTCCGTTTTGGAGCCCCCAGCCTCCTCTGGTGTGTTTTCCAATGGCTCTCTACCGCCCAATAGTGGTTGTACAGCTCGCGCCGGTCGCCTCCCGTTCCAGTTTCCTTCATGCTCCCACCTGTGTCGGATCTGTGAGCGCGCCGCCCCTTGTAGCCCCTGCCGTCTCTCCAATCCCCTGCGCCACTGTAGATGGTGCTCCCTCCGGTCTTTTGCTGGAGCCTGCTTCCTCCATTGGTGGTTGTGGAGTTGTTGCGCCTGCTCCCTCGTCAAAGTCCTCAGCTGAAGATGGTGCGGTCTCTCCCTTCTCCAGCGCCGTCGTTGAGGATGCTCCCTTTGGCCAGTTGTTGGAGCCTGCATCCACTATTGTTAGCTGTGGTGTGGTCGCGCCTGCTCCCCAGGCAAAATCCCCTTATGGTCTCCCGGTATCCACATCCTCTAGGCCCATGGCCACTGTTGCGGCGTCCCAACTGGGTAGGGAAGACCATTTGGTCAACCCCCTCCCCCTTGAGGCCTTGCTCCAGTTATTACCGCCTTGAGTTGCGACAAGTTGAAATTGATTGGCCCAGCTAATTTTACCGACTTGAGCTGTGACGGCCCTCAGAAGCCTTTGGTCCCAAATGAAAGTGGAAAAGGCATTGATCTAGTGGTCGATCTCACTGGCCCCCCAGGGCCCTCAGTGGATGTAATGTTACAGGAGTTCCTCAATCATCCTGCTCCATCTTCCTTGAAAGTGATGGACAAGCACTTCCCGCCCCTTCCTTTAGCCCCGGGGACTTCCGGCACTTCTGGAAAGAAGATACCTATGGCTAAATGAACCCCTTGGCCTAACTTCTCGAGTAAAGCGACATCAGGTAATAACTCTAACCCCTATTTACTTGACACGCTTCTTGTGAACAAAAATTAAACTGTGGCTTGTCTTTACGCTTAGATAATATTGACAACTTAGACACTGATAGCCCTTGTGTTACGATTGAGGAAAATGATTTATTACCTGAGATAGACGACTAGAGAAATGCCCTTGTTGGTAATATTTGGGGAAAACAAATTGGGTTCAATATTGTTAAAGAATATGTGAAACGGGCCTGGAGTTTTGTAGCCACCCCCCAAATCTTTCTTAATGACGAGGGTTGGTTCTTATTCCGATTGACAGTGAAGAGGATCTCCAACAAGTTCTTGATAAGGGCCCTGGCTCCTCTATTCTTCCCCTTTGATCTTAAAGAAATGGTCTCCTGACTTTACCTTCAATCTGAAAGACCTCAATCGCATCCCAGTCTGGATCCAACTCCTTGGCCTCCATACTAGTCTTTGGTCTCAAACCAGCCTTACAAAGTTTTGCTCCAAATTGGGTTCCCCTTTTTACACTGACCAAGCTTAGGCCTCTAAATCTAAAATCTCATATGCTAGAGTCCTAGTAGAAGTTGATTTCAATCTGGAGCTGGTCAGAGAAATCGAGATCCGTGCCCCTAGTGGCTCTCGGTTCCAGCATGTAGTTTATGAATGGGAACCTATTTCCTGCTCTTCATGCAACCTGCTAGGGCACTCCTCTGCTCGCTGCCCCAGCTCTGTCCGCCCCAATTCAAGGCATGCTCAGTTGTCTCTGTTGGGTCTCCTAAACCTTTTGGGGAAGACCCCCGCTCTCTCTTCTGTAGCCGAGGTTGCCCATGTGGATAGGGAGATCTCTCGGCCAGCCCTAACTCCCGGTGCCCATTCCCCCTCCATCCTCACTCCCTAACCACTTCATGCCGCTCCATAACACTACCACCCTCCCCCGTCTTGCCAACCTTTAGAGGCTGCTGCTCCCGGTCTTGCCCAAGCCCCTAGCTCCCCCTCTGCCTCCCTAACTTCCTCTCGCCCTGTTGCCCCCTACTCCTCTTCCCCCGTCCCCCCCTCTATCCTCCCTGTTGAGTTGATATCGCCCTCCCTCAAGCTCTTGCTCGATCCCAATCATGATTTAGCTTGGCAGGTGGTTCCTTCTATTGGTAGGAACCCAATTAAGGCACCGATTCCCATTCCTGATGACCTCTCGTTCCTACTCACTAATACCTTTGATATTCTTGATGAGAGCACCATTCTCCCCGCTACCCTTCCCTCAATCCCCCATCTTTATGAATTTCACAATATGGAACGATAGGGGTTGTAATGATCGCCCCAAACTCCTTGAGATCGAAAGGTTTGTGGCCAACAATAATCTTTGTGTGTTTGGCCTCCTCGAAACTCATGTTTCATTTAACAATCACCCCTCTATTCTCGCTCGTTTCTTCCACTCCTGGAGGTTAGTCCATAATTATGGTACTCACTAGAGTGGCCACATCTGGATTTCGTTTAACTCGTCCATCATTACCCTCTCCCCCATCCACTTCTCTAACCAAATTCTGTCCTGCAAAGTGTCCATCATTACCTTATCCGTTGTCTATGGGAGGAACAACCAAGCCCTGAGATCCTAGCTTTGGCAGGATATTATAAATCTCAGCCAAAGCATATTGGCCCCTGGATGGTGGCGGGGGATTTTAATAATATTCTCTATGCGCAAGATAGGCTCAGTAATCGTAACCCTCTCCCTGGAGACTATCGAGACTTTGCTGACTGTGTCTCTAAGGCTGAGTTGCAAGACTTGCACTTTAATGGGCGATTCTTCACCTGGTGGAATAATCAATATGACCATGGGCGCATCTGAGGGAAATTTACCGGGTCTTAGTTAATGAAGAATGGATCCTAGCTTTCCCCACCAGCTATGCTTCCTTCCTAGCTCCCTCCCCTGGGTTCGGATCATAGTCCTATGGTGATCTCCCTTCCAACTCCGACCCCTCGTAAGAGAAGCTTCAAATTTCTCAACCTTTGGACTAATGACCCCTCCTTTCTCCCGCTTGTCCGGGAGGCATGAGATCTTGCTCCAAGAGGAAGCCGCCTCTTCACTATTGTCCAAAGGCTTAGACATCTCAGACACGGGCTCATCCATCTTCATAAATCTGAAATTGGATCCCTTGGGGACAAAGGCCAAAGTATTAGGAATAAACTTAGTGACATTCAAAGAAATACCCATGGAACCCGGCCCTTATATCCCAGGAGAAATCTCTTAGGCAAAGCCTCATTGTGAGGGACTCCCAAGAGCTACTATTCCTCCGCCAGCTCTCAAAAACCCACTGGCTTAAGTGGGCGGACTCTAATACGACCTTTTTCCATAGAGCCATCAAGGCGTGAAGGAATAAAAACTCCATCGCTTCCATTATGAAAGATCAAGGGGAGATCCTTCATACCCCTGCCGACATTGAAAATTGTCTAGTAGGCCACTTCCGCCAAGCGCTTGGCTCCAGGACTCCCCCCCAGCGCTCCTTCGCTGAGCTCAACTTGGACAATGTTAGAACTCTTAACTACTCATCATGGTCCCTTTTAATCCAGCCCGTTGAGAACAATGACATTAGACTTGCTCTTTTTTCCATTGGAAACGATAAAGCCCCGGGCCCGGATGACTACACTGCTAAATTCTTTAAGGCAGCCTGGGGCATCATTGGAGAGACATGTTGTGGTGCCATTGAAAGCTTCTTCCATAGTGGTAGACTTGTTAAGACAAGATCCTTTAGTTTTGATGATAGCAAACCTTGTATTGTCTATCTAGTGCGTTTGTCAAGATTCATGATTCAGATAGACAGGTGAATAAGTGGCTTAACACGCAACGTTGCATGCGCACTTAGGTCAAGAGTCGCTTAGCATGCAAGGTTGCAAGCGCACTCAATCCACGACATGTGCCCAACTAGTCGGGCACCTGTCTGCAAGAGCTCTGTAGAACTTCTAGCACAGACAACCAGTCATACACCGCACAAAGATATCTCTCATGCTCAAAGATGAATCAAAGACAGAAGACTGCAAGGGATCGACACATTCAGATAAAGCACATACATCCACTTAGGCAACTTGTTCTCGACAAGCTCACGACAAAAGGAGAAGTTCATTAATGCACAAGATAACAAAGCTATAAAAGAACTTCATTACATACCCGTAATGAATTCAAAAGAGGGTATTTATGAGCATTTAATGAACTAGACTGAATGAGGCAAGTGGGGCACACAAGTGGTGATCGACCTATCAAGAGGGCTGCCGCCAACTTGACCATCCATAAGACGACACATGGTTCAAGCCTCTAGATCAAGTTGAAGAATCTCAGCAAGTCTAGTGTGGCTATTATGTATATAAACGAAGTTGTAGTCGACCCCTGGAAGTCCAGGGATTAATAGGACGGTAGTTACATCCTAACAACCATGTATATATACTTTCATTTATTCCATATGTAAGTAAGTCTGTACGAGAGAAAAAAAAGAGATAATTTGGGCAAGTGTGGATCAGACTTAGGAGTGTGTGTAAGTGCTAGAGATTTGATGAGCTAGATAGGACTGGGTTAGAGTATCAATACAATGGGTATTTGATAGAACGACAGGTCGGGGAACGGTCGGTGAACGTCGTAGACCGATAGTTAGGAGAGGGTTGACGACTTTAGGGGTCAAATCGAAACTGTCCCGGGAGTCCGTGTGTGGGGCAAGGGAGGTTGAGTGAATTTCATGTGTGTAAATTCTTAATTGAAATGTGTTTTCCAGTTTAAGTTTATCTCTCGTCCCTTCCTAAACTATCAAGTTTTATTAGAGTCCACGATACGTCCACGACACATCGGGGACGCATCAGGAGCGCTTGCTGGTTTCAATTGGTATCAAAGCAGGTCTCTTCTAGAAAGCTAACTACTTTGGAAGACGATCAAGATGTCTCATGCAAGCATTCTAGCAGCAGAAGAAGGTTTTGCACCAAATCAACCACCACTCTTCAATGGAGACAACTACACTCACTAGAAGAATAAGATGAAATTTCATATCAAGTCTGACGATCCAAGAATGTGGAGGGTGATAACACATGGAGAGTACACCTTCCAGAATACTCAAGGACAAGACATATCTATCGCCAGTATGACAGATGATCAAATCAAGAAGCTGATATTCAATGCTCGAGCTGTAAGAATACTTAACTGTGCACTACTACATGAGCAATACTCTAAGATTGCTTCAGCTAAAACAACCCAAGAGATTTGGAAAACTCTTGAGGTTACTTATGAAGGGAATGATGAGATCAAAAATACTCGCATTGAGTTGCTACTCACTCATTGGGAGCTATTCAAGAAGGAAGAAAGGAGAGCATTTCTGTAATGCATACAATGTTCACTAAGTTGATCAACGAAATGTTGGTACTTCGGAGAACTATCTCTAGCGAGGATCAAATTCGGAAGTTTCTCAGATCTCTTGTCTCCTTTGACAGCAAAGTCAATGCCGCGCAAGAAGTGCATGATATCTCCAAGATGTCTCTGGCAGACATGCTAGGATCTCAAATGGCTTTTGAGTTAAAACATCAACACAGAAATTCAGAAAGCTCATCTAGAGATAGAAGGAAAGGCATAGCCCTTCAAGTAGCTGAAAATGAAACATCTGAGTCAGGAGACGTCAATGATGAAATGGTCCTCTATGCTAAGAGGTACGATCGAAAGTTCATAAGAAATAAAATGAGGAAAGGCAAGGAGTCCAAGGAGTCGGATGATCAAAAGAAAAACAACGACACGTGTTTGGGGGTTCAAAACGCAGACATCATATCCAAGACTATCCTCAACGATCCCTAGAGGACAACGACAGGGTCAAGAGGCATATCTGACGATCATTCAACAAAGGACCAAAGAAGGAAGCCTTCGTTGCCGCATGGGGAGATTCTGAAAGAAGTGATGACAATCAAACCTCAGACAGTGACATCTCAGAAGATAAGAAGGCTCACCTATGCCTTGTAGAACTATGCTTGATGGCACAAGACAATGATGTCTCAGAATCAGAAGAAGAAGAACATAAGGTGAACTATTCTAAACTTAGAAGGAGAATTCAAAAGGCTGAACTTCTAGGACTTAGAAAGTTTTCTCTTACATTAGTTGATCACCTAGAGGCATTAGAAACTGCAAACGATGAACTTTTGGAAGAAAATGAAAAATTGAGAAAAATCTTGGATAAAAGCAAGGTAGTAGACAATCTCATGAGGGAACTCATGAAATTACAAAATGATTATAGTGAATTCTCTTCGCTCACGAAAAGTTGAAGCATGAAAAACAACCTGAAATCGATGAATTGATTGTTGCTCTTAACACTAAAAAAAGGAACTAGCTACCATCAAATAAAAATATTCTAAGATAGATGTTGTTTCTAAGACACCCATGAGGAGAAGCAAACGACAGGTCGGATACCGGTCAGAGACCAGTCGAAGAGATGTCTGCAGCTTATGCAGACAACCTAGTCATCATGAATCCAATTACTATAAAACGTGTTTTATGAGGCATTGGCAACTCAAGAAACTAGGACTAAAATGGGTAGTCAAAAATGATCTTAGAACATTTAATGGTGGAAATGGGTCCAACCTTTCTATGGACCCTAACCCCACACCACTAACGTGTTAAGTGTAGAATCGAGTGAGAATGGACCCCTGCTAGTACATCGACAGTGGGTGCTCTAAACACATGACATGAGACAAAAGGAAGTTCTTCTCACTCGAACCAGGGAGCCAAGGAACTGTCACCTTTGGCGACAACAAGAAAGGAAAATCATCGGTGTAGGTAAGGTTGGTTTTACATCTGATTATGTCATAGATAGTGTAATGGTTTAAAATTCAACTTTCTTAGTGTTTCTCAAATTTGTGATAAAGGTAATTCAGTTTACTTCTATCCTACACATTGCTGTATAGTAAGTCAGAACAATGGCAAAGAGTTGTTAAAGGGAAAAAGGTGGAAAAATGTTTATGTAACTAGTTTGGAGGATATTGACAGTCCTAATCTTCTATGCTTGACTGCTTCAATAGATAACTCTACACTATGGCACAAAAGACTAGGGCATGTTAGCACTTCCTTGTTAAAGAAACTTGTCAAGAAACAGTTGGTTAGAGGTCTTCCTGAGATCAAGAAATCTGAGACCAATCTTTGTGATACTTGTGTTAGAAGCAAACAAACTAAGGTTTCTTTTAAGCCAAAGAACATAGTTAGTACATCCAAGCCACTTGTATTGCTTCACATGGACTTATGTGGACCCATGAGAATCAAAAGTTTTGGATGAAATTGGTATGTGTATGTAATTGTTGATGATTACTCACGGTTCACTTGGACACTCTTTATTGCTTCCAAAGACTAAGTACTTGAGAAATTTCAAGCCTTTGTAGGAAAAGTCCAAGTACAACTCAACCTCAAGATCAAAACTTTTTGGTCTGATCATGGGTCAGAGTTTGAGAATCAACAATTCATGGATATGTGTAAACAACATGGGATTAGTCACACATATTCAGCACCAAGAACACCCCATTAGAATGGGGTAGATGAGCGAAAGAACAGAACACTATAAGAGGTAGCCAAGGACATGCTATTGGGGAGCAAACTTCTTCAGGTCTTCTGGGCAGAAGTAGTGGAAACTACATGCTACATCAAAAATAGGGCGCTCATACGACCTATCCTCAATAAAACTCCATATGAGTTAATCAAGGGAAGAAAACCAAACATAAGTCACTTCAGGACCTTCGTTTGCAAATGTTATGTCCACAACAATGAAAAGAGTCCCCTTGGAAAGTTTGATGCCAGAAGTGATATGGCCATCTTCCTTGGATACTCTGAAAGAAACCGGGCATACAAGGTATACAAGAAAAGGGCACTAAAGGTGGAAAAAAGTGTGCATGTAGTCTTTGATGAGGCTGATGTACTCGAGATCAAGAAATCTGATGAAGATGAAGAACTTGGATTTGATCTAGTTGATCAGGATTACACAGATAATTGATAAGCCGCAGACTTATCATATTTTATGTGCTAGATTTAGTATTATAATTATCTAAATAAGGTTAAATATATGTTATTTATGTTCGATTATGCATTAAAGTATATTATTTGAACAGTCTTATGTTTTAGGTGTTTTATATACAAGGAACACATCTCTAGGCAGAAATTCCATTGATGCCGGACTCGGTGCCGGGTTGGTTCTACACGGCATGAGCACAGAACAGAAAAGAGGCCTTGCCGGATGCGATGCCGGGTAAATGCTATCCGGCATGAGTATAGAGTCGCTTCGGTTGACCATACGACAGCACATGTGTTTCACGTGATTTCCAACCGTTGCCGGGTGTGATGCCGGGTATATCCTACCCGGCATATGTACTGTTTCGCGCAGAATTGACCGTTTCGACCGTTAACAGTTAAGCACATTTCCCACGTGTGCCGGCTACCGATGATCCGGCACGACGCCCGGTAAGAGACATATTGAAGCCCTATAAATAGGCCGAGAGTCTACATCAATGGGGACATTCCAACATTTTATTACACTCCATTCCACGCTTCATTTCCGCCTCATTCCAAGTGTTGGTGTCCGAGGCTTTTCTACGGATCCATCCACAAGAAGAAGAGAAGATTTCCTTTTCGGGTTGAGGCTATGTTCAATCTCCTTCTCCTTTATGTATTTTCTTCCTTATTTGAGTGGATGGTGAAGTAGAGATCCTTGTTAGTATTGGTTAGGGATGAATTCCTTCTATGTAAACAATATGATTATTTCAATACAAATTCAAGCGTTCATTAAGATTCTGGTTCTTATGGCAAGGGAATTAGTTGATCACTCATTCTCTTTATGCAAATTCTACTTGAGGGGGAAAAGCCCAAGAGTAGGATAGGTTAGACAAATCTTAGTGGTCTTTGATGTTTTCATCTATAACTTAAGGTTAGCATTAAAGATTGCGAGTTAATCCAT
The DNA here is from genome assembly GCA_023374045.1 of Limonium bicolor. Classification (NCBI taxonomy): domain Eukaryota; kingdom Viridiplantae; phylum Streptophyta; class Magnoliopsida; order Caryophyllales; family Plumbaginaceae; genus Limonium; species Limonium bicolor. The sequence continues at coordinate 388,483,578 of CM041778.1, forward strand.
CTTCCCCCATCTCCTTGTTCATTTCGTAGCATGACATATGCTCGATTTGTTAATAGGTTTTGAGTTTCTTGTTTGAAGCAAGAGAGTGGTTTTTACCATATGAACGTGTGTCGGATGCACTACCGGGTGCTTCCTGTCTGGCACATTCAAGAATTTGAATATGCCGTGCATCTGGTGTCCGGCAGGACATCCGGCGCAATCATGTTGGTTGGTTAAGTTCGTGTCTTGAAGTTGCATTGCGTGATCATGTTGTTACTTAGGGTGGTTTAGTCCTAAACCTCACATTGAGATAGGTTTTAGTTAATTATTGTGTCATTTACACATTTCCCCCTTATTATTATAGGATAGGCTTTTGCCCGGATTAGGACTAATTTTCTATAAGTCCCTTGGGTACGATACTCTCGGTCGTAATATATTTACACTATACTTCGACCGGGTTTTATTTTGCTACCCGTAGTAGAGTTGTAGGATTAGTTATTATTTTATTCTTTTTGCATATATTTATCCTAACAAATTCTCAGTTAGCAATAATCCCAAAGATGAATCACCGACTGAAGAAAACTTGCTCGACAGGTCAGCGATAGGTCAACAACAGGTCGACGAAGGAAACAATGATGTCGAGGATCCTCTCTCTCCATCAACCATTCATCAATCTCATGCCTTGTACAAAAATCATCCATTGGAGAATATCGTATTAGACATATCCAAAGGAACTCAGACAAGAGCACAGACTCGAGATCTCCTAGCTTTCTCAACCACAGTCTCACCCATCGAGTCCAAGAACGTCAAGGAAGCTCTTCGAGACTCAGACTGGATCAACGCAATGCAAGAAGAACTAAACCAGTTCGAAAGATGCAAAGTCTGGCATCTTGTGCCTCGTCCTACTCATCAAGGAGTACTTGGCACAAAATGGGTCTTTAGAAACAAGCTAAATGAAATGGGAGAAGTTGTCAGAAACTGTAACGCCCCGGTTTACCACCACCATTTACTTAGTCATTTTTTTTAAAAGAAACGTGCCATAACTAAAAATATCATCATTAACTTGTATTATACATGCGTCAGTCTTTTTACATAAGGTCCCCTAATACTATCACCGGGGTGTTACCGCCACACTTACTAAGACTAGTAAGTGTAAGGCTATTACCACCACCATCCCTTCATTAGCTATCTTACAACGTTGTTCCCCTACCAAAAGAGTGACACAACCAACCCGTCACTTTACACCTTAGTACCAAAAGACCCCTTCCAGCCAACTACTATGTTAGCTCCTACTCTTATTTTACACCAAAATCAAGGGGTATCAAAGACTATTACATCATTAACAACTTAGCATGGGACTACTTCCATGTACTCATAAATAGTGGAAACTTCATAGGTAATGGACTGTCTACTACCATTCTCCGGGTGCCTAAAACCTTGTATCTTCTTGTTCCAATCCTCAAGCACTATCTCGGTGACCCCAGGCTGTATACTCCTACGATAGGTGACAAACATGAAAATATAGAAAGTATCGGTGGATTCGTCCTCAGTGCAGAGAAGGTGACCATCCCAGTTACCCTGAACACACAAAGTTCATATACACAGGAAAAACACAAACAAATAAAATCAGTAAAAACTGAGTAACACTACCACACCCCGTAAAAACTTATTTTCTCTTTAAAACCTTTGTTTTCAACAAATAATAACAATATACAAATCAGAATAGATCACACACCATTTACCTGTACCAGGAATTATCAAGAGATAATTAATATCATAAACAAGATATTTCCAAATGAAGTCCACCACCACCACCACCCACCCTATGTCCTTAAGTGTGCACACCCCCCTATTGAAAACTTCTGCCCAAAGGAGTAGATCATAGTGGCAGCTCCAATTCATTAGTAGGAGCTTATATTGTTGCCGGAACGTCGGCTTGGCCTTAAAGGCTCTCACAAGAGGCATAGCCTTAGGATAACCATGATATCAACATCACACAATACTTTCCACCACCACCACGAGAGGTTATCCTTAAACACATTTGCAAACCATGAGTAAGATATCATAACCAAGCTTACACAAGTAGTAATTCACACATCAAGCTCACCACTTGTAAAATAACCTTAATAACATCATAAAAATACCACTCAAGCTCCAATAAATCAGAGAATCAAACAATTTCCAAGAAACCACCTTAGAAAGCTTAAATTCTTATTTTTGACCAAAATCACTATTCACCAACTTAATTAACTTCCCAAAGGAGTCTCAGCCTAAAAATTTAACCATGATCCAATATCAACAACACAAGTATCTCCCCAAAATTCAGCTCAAGATCAATTGGAAACCCATCCAAACACTCAGAAAGGCTTAAAGCACATTTTCTCATTTTTAGCTTCTTTACCTTGTCTAACCGACTTAACTTTGTCCATTCGACTTGATTTTTCAACCGTAACCATATATTCACTATTCAAGACTACCCTCAAAATTTAAGCTCAACATCATGTCGGAAACCCATCCAAACAATTCCTAAAGCTTAAAGCTCATTTTTCTCCATTTTCAAGATTCTTTAGAGTTTTCCTACTTCACAACCTGATTTAGACTTGATTTTCTAGGATATCCACTAACTATGCATACCTAGTTTACTGTAAAAAGTTTAAGAAAATAGGAGATAGGATTCGTAGGTAACCAAATAGAATGACTTAAGAAGGAAAATAAGCTTAAAGGGTGAAAGTGTGATGTGCATAGATGTTACCTGTCCTCTCCTAGCCATTTTGATGTTCTTCTACCTTGATTATAAGTTTCTTGAGCTCAAAATCTCCACCAACCAAGTCGCCCACCTTGGATTTTGGCTTCCACTCCTTAAACTTGCCTTTTTCCTTAATTTTAGCTTAATTACTACCTTAGATTTTTGTTTCCAAGGAGAGTTGTTGCCTAAGCTCCAATGGTGTTTTATAGCTTAGAATAAACAAGGTAGATGAAGAAGAATGGCCACCTTGCTCACCTACCATGGCCGACCTCCACCCCCCTTTTATACCAAAATTTCATCCTTATCTTACTATTTGAAATCATTACTTCTAGAATTATCCCTAACCATTGATTTGCTCCAAGTCTCAAAAACCAAACCTAACCATCTATATGTAACCGCCCTTGAATGGATAAGGAGGGGGCAACATGCCTTGATCATCATTACAAATAGTAAGGAGGTGTGAATAGTGGTAAATAGTAACCGAGATATTTTCTCTCCTTTCCTAGATATTTTTGGCCACCACCTTAGGCCATGTTTGGCTTGAGCCTTTTATGGGTATTAAAAACTATATGTGTAGGTATGTTAATACTAGTGTGGGTTATCAAGTTCCAGGAATTTCCTCAGGTTACTTATGAGCTCTCCCGAAGCCTCGTTTGCCCAGAACCTCTAAATACTGAAAAATGTAACTAGATTGTCTTATATTAAAAGAAGAAAGATATGATTGTTTCTTCCCTCAAAACACTCTCAGAAGTATCTAACACGCTTCCTAAGGTTGATAACCACTCTCAGTTCCTAAGGAATTTAGTAATTTTGGAAATTTCCGGAATCCTGCGAAACTAAGGTTTACCGGGTGATACTCCGGGAACTAAGGTTCCTAATGTTCACCAAGCACCTCCAACTAATTATAACCTTCTCCATCTTTAGAAATTAGGGTTTCCTAAGGTTTACAGTTAAGCAAGGCCCTAATCACAGTTTAGAAATTTGGGGTATTACATCCTCCCCCCGTTAAACAAAGCTTCATCCTCGAAGCTCAATCATCACACCCATCAATACAGTCACATACTCCAAGAAATTAAAACAATATTCACACAATCATTCCCAGGTAACTTCATCAACCACAGATGATTCAGCAACATCACACAAAACCTCAGACACACCAATCCCATCCATCACACGATATAAACCATTCACAAATTCAATGATACCACATATATAAAATCATGAAGAAACAATCCTAAAATAACATTCAAGTATTACCAACCATTTCTAGCACCAACAACATTCACAATCACAAACATTCACAAACACTAATAATCATTCACCACTTACCATACGACTCTCCCCCCCTAAAAAGAAAGTTTCTCCTATAACTTTAATTGTTAACCTTAAAAAGAAGTTTCCATCTACAGCTTATAATTAACCTTAACCGTGATAACTTCCTGAATCCTATGAAGATTCATTAGTATCTTCACTGCCTTTCTTCTGGTTATGGGTCCACAACGTTTCCGCTGCGCTACTCTGATAAGCATTTCCACCACTCTTACCTCCATTATCCTTCCCGTACCTACACTCGAAGGCTCTATGTCCTAACCTTCCACAATTAAAACACTTCACCAACCTTCCTTTCACAATCTTCACCTGGATGGTTGTTTTCACATATCTTGCAATAAAAGTGTCTAGTTCCTTTATCATTGATTCGTCATCCCGAGTAATTGGTTCTGGCTTCCCCACTTGGCCTAACCTCTACTTTAGTCCTCTTATCAAAGCTCTCGGCCTTACGAGTCTCCATTCTCCTTTTTCGCCCCATTTGTACTTCCTTCCTCCTCTGTTGTACCCTATTAAGATTAGCAGCTTGTGAGCCTCGATTTTAAACCCTATCCTATGTGGATTAACTTGATTGGGATCTAATCGGGTTTAGGTCCACTTATAGCCTAAGATTAATAACTATGTCATATAACAATAATTATTAAAACCTAAGCTAGCTCACTGGAACCTATTATGAGTCGCCACCTAATTTTAACCTAGATCAAATTAGGAAAGGAGAGTTCGGGTTCGGGGGTTGATATTCGACTTAATTAGGGTTCAAATTACTTTCATTACCCTTCCTAGGTCGTTTTTCCTCTACTTGGTTCAATTACGGCTTTCTACAAAGTTGTTTTTAACTTAGGTGCGTGCTTCTGTTTTTTTTATTTTCTAACATTTTTTTGACAGAAAATTAAAGTGGAAATTAAAATTACCTAAACTAGGGTTTCGGAGGCAGAATTAGGTCAAATTTTGTTTCCGTCCGTAGCCACGGACCTAATGTCCGAGACCACGGACCCCAGTTAACCTATATGAAAATAAAAGTCATTTAAATAGAAAACAGAAAATTGTAAAGTCCGGGCCACAGACAGGCTGTCCGTGGGCCCGGACATTATTAGAAAACCTAAATTTTTAAAATTTAAAAATCCCGCCGCCGTCCGTGGGCGTCCGAGCTTACGGACAGGGAGTCCGGGACCCCGGACATGACGTCCGTGGGTGCGGACCGCCCTCGGACGACGGCGTTGAGGCTGTTCCCGAAGGTGTTTTTGGCTCAAATTTTATTGGTGTGTAGCCTAAAAGATGTACAAGACGTTAGTGATTGAAAGAATTCAATTTGAAGTCAAAATTAATACGAAACTTAGTTAACAAGTTATTAGACAGAAACACAAACAAACCTTAATTCAGAAGTAATAAAAAGTCAATTCGATTAGAAATTTCACACATAAGTGTATTCTGATCAGAGGGGTTAAGGAAGTCAAATTCCAACCTGTTTTGACTTCGGGATTTGATTGTTCCTTCACATCGGGAATCTTCGAGAGCTTCGTTGATGGCCGATCCGGTTCGACTTTGACCCAAGCTTCTGGCTCCTTCTTCCTCGTATTGTTAGCCACAGTTTGCGTCTGTATTTTTGTTTTTGGTGCTAGGAATCTCAATGGGAGAAGAAGGAATGTGTTTTTTGGTGATTTCGGGATGATTTCGGTATAGATTCGAGGCTCTCGGGGTTACAAAAACGTTGGAAGTAGGTTGACGGCTGAGTTCTCTGACTTTGGGGATGATCTCCTCTGCCCTAGTTCGTTCTTGGGGGGTCCTTTTATAGAAAGAGCATGGTCAAATTGATAGAGCAAGATCTTTATTTAAAAGACTGTTTTTGTGCTCTAAGGGAATCTGATTTTTTAGAATATGTTGCAAGCCGATAAAAATTATGAAAATTTAACTGAAGGTAAATAATGATTTTAGGAATTTTGAGAGTTGGAATCGGATTAGTTTGATAAATAATCGATTAGATAAAAATCGCACAATATGGAATCTCCCATAATTCATAACTAATTATTGGAAAGTCGAAATAACAAAATTCCAACAGCATTAGTCTCTAAAAATCATCCTCTATCTTGTGTTAAAATTGCATGACATTTTGTTTTGATTTCGGTATTTTCCGGAGGAGAGAGAAAATTGCAAAAATGATTGAATTTCCCTTTTAAATTTTGGGATAAGGTTCCAAATAAAATAATTTCAGGTTTATGACTGTATGTAGTCATGCTAACCATGTGACAATTTTATTTTAATTTGGAAACCTTTTATTATTTCTATTTTGAGGTTATTTCATGTGTTAATTAAAGAAATTAGCTTATAATATGAATTAAAGCTAAATTTCCAGAATAAATATTATCAGAAAATCATGAAATACCTTTCATAATGACTATGATATTTGGAAGTGTTTGGAGATAATGAACAAGTCATATGAAAATAGAAAACCCCGATAATGTCCTTGGAAAATCCTGCATTGGTGCATTTTGACCACTTTGCCCTTTGTAACACGTATGCCTTAGAGACCACTCCGGGGGGGGGGGGGGTTTGAAATTTTGGGTATAACAGATTGCCCCGTCAACTAGGCTTTGTAATGAAGATGAAAAGACTAGTTGATGCCTGAGTGATACCCCAAAATTTTGGATCTTAAAAGGCCCTATATGCAGATTGCGTCGAGCTATTCTAAGGCGCCGACTACCTATGAGTGAGAATGAGAAGATGTCAAGCGATTCTAAGGCGTTGACTACCTATAAGATGAAGTAATGTGAAGCGATTCTAAGGCGTTGACTACCTAAACGATGAAAATGATGTCAAGCTATTCTAAGGCGTTGACTACCTATAATGAGTGAAATGTGCTTAATGTGATGATGAATTGCATGACCTAGGTGCATCTAGGGACCGGAACCTATTCCGAAGTGTGTGTAAAAGGTTAAGGACTGAGAGTGCCAAACGTGGCAGGTGCTAAGGAAGTTGGTAAGACTTATGACAAGCTTGAGGGTGAGTTCTTCTACTCAGGTGAGAATTTGTATCTGTGAAGAATCTGCATCTTCGTGGTGAGAATCTGTATCTGAATCTACGGGTGAGAATCTGTATCTCTGAAGAGTCTGTATCTATGGATGAGAATCTGTATCTCTGAAGAATCTGTATCTTCGGGGTGAGAATCTGTATCTCTGAAGAATCTGTATCTCCGGGGTGAGAATCTGTATCTCTGAAGAATCTGTATCTCCGGGGCGAGAATCTGTATCTCTTAGTCTATGATGAGGAGTTTCATGCAGACGGATGCAAGGCAAACTTTATGCAAATGATCATGATGAAAGTTGATTATGAAAGTGCCAAACGTGGCTATGATGATGTGCATATCAAATTACAATCAAAGTGTATGTAGGAATGCTGATATGCTAGCGATGCTAATGATGCTAATGATATTGATGATGTTGATGATGCTGATGATATTGATGATGTTGATGATGCTGATGAATTGATGATGTTGATGATGCTCGGATGCTTCTGGGGACCGAAACCCATGCCGATGCTCCTGGCTGGACCCAATGTGAACTTATTGCCATCGCCCCCCAAGCCGGTGTGCAGGGAGGATAACTCCTGGTAAAAACCCTGGGGACTTATTGCCTTTGCCCACCATTTGTTGATCCCAAAGCAAGTTGACATAAAGATGGGGACTTATTGCCTCTGCCCCGCCAACTTAGATCACGCTCTGTCTCGTACTTGTCTCGCACTGAAGATGATACTAGGTCTCGTACTGGTCTCGCACTGGATGATGATGCTCGGTCTCGCACTGATGAAGGTGATAGGTCTCGCACTGATGAAGATGATAGGTCTCGCACTGATGAAGATGATAGGCCTCGCACTGACGAAGGTGCATGGTCTCGCACTGAAGTCTCGTACTAAACGGATGAAAAAAAACTGGATTTCGCACTGATTCTGGGTCGCGCACTGAATGAAGATGTCTCGTACTAAAGTCTTGAAAATGATGGGTCTCGCACTAATTTCGGGTCTCGAGCTAAAAATGAGTTAGAAAGATAATGGTCTCGTGCAAATGATAATAAATGATTACCGGAGTGCCAATTATGGCAATGTATGCAATTAAAATATATGAAAGATACTCGTTCAAAACAGGAAACTGTTGGAAAAGGTGACAAACTTGGCATTGTTGAGGTGTTATGCAAAAGTTGTAAAATGCAACTAAAGTGTTTGTTGGAAGCTTGCCAAAACAAGAAACTGTTGAAAAATATGTCAAACATGGCAATGCTTGAGAAAGACTCTGCTGAAAAAGGAAAGTGAAATGATCATTTCCTGACTAAAAATTTTATATCCGCAATTTGTTTCTTGTAAAGTGAACATGTCATTGGTGGAAGTGTGTGGTGTTTGTGTGTGCTGAAGGCTTTTGCCGGCGTTCAGGATTTGTGACAGACCTGGGATTGGGTTGTGATTTTGGATGGAGGTCAAGGCCAATGACGGGCTTGAGAGTGTGTGTGTGGTGGTAAGGACTTATGTGTGCCTGTGGTGGGATGGTGGTGCTCGAGCTTTGGGTTTTAATTGGTGTTGACATGGCAATTGTTGGAACCAACAATTGCCCCCAGTATTTTTCCTTTAGGACAATCTGAGCTAGAATTCGTGGCAATCGATCGTTCCGATCGATTGCCCCCAGTATTTTCTTTTATTAACGTGCGAACGAGTCTCGTCCTTACAGGGTCAGGGCTTATGTTTTTATGTGGTGCTTCCTAACCTACACTCGGCGTGTTTGGTGCTTGCACTCGTTCCTCACCTACAGTCACAACTTCTAGACCATTAAATTCGATATTTGATGGATTTACGCATTTGATCTGTTACTTTCACGTGATTGGACGCACAACTATCAAGTCGGAAGTCTTTAAAGCTTATAACGTGGCCACGAGGTGTGATGAAGGACAACGGGACCATTGAGGGATATTTGAGGTATGTGGAGCTAAATGGGTGACCAAAGCTGCAACTTGCGTCTTCTCTCAGATTCATCTTCCTTGTCTTGAATTCGTCTAACTGCTTCATGTTGACGTTGTTTTTGAGCTTCTGGACTTGGACTTTTGAAGTTGCCCTTTACACCATTTCTCTTTTCGTCTTTTGGATTTCTTCGAGGCACTTCGGTTTTGCCTCTTTGTTTGATCCTTTCTTGACTTTGCCTTCGGGGTTCTTGTGTTTCCCGGTTTTGAGTTCTGAGAGCTATTTTGATGTGAGCTCTTTTGATCCTGTGTCACTTTGGGACCATTTGCGGATCACTTCGTCATGCTGATAGCGGCTTTGCTTCTCTAGACTGATGAAAACATTATCTGAGAGTCAGGCTCCTCGCTTCCTTTGGTCACCGGGTTGGTTATTCATCACGGGCTGGCTTGTTCTGTGGAGCTTTGCAACATCGAAAAGGGATATGTGAAAGGCTCAGCGGGGGTGGGGGTGCCTAGGGTGTATATCAGGGTCTTACCAAGCTTTAGCTATGTGGTGTTGTACCTAGGTGCTTCGTCATTCCTGATAGTTGTGTATCCGTTCGTTGTTACTTTTCGCAGGCTAAGAGGTAAATTTACAAATTATCTCCTTCGTCGGAGCATACCGTTTACCTCACCATTGGAATTTGGTCTCACCGGAGTCGTGTAAGAATGATACGCTCGTTCACTCATGGTTTTACCACTCAAGACACTCTCGCGAGACCTTCACTCAGAGACTTGTTCGCATATTTAAACGAAAGGTGAAAGATGACGAACTTAAACTCAGATTGCCCCCAGTATTAATCCAGGGTTTATAACAAAAATTTGACAAATGTAGACTTGAACCGCTTCGTGGGTTACTTGGATGTTTTGGGGTGGGAGTAGTGGTGTTTGGTGGACATGTTCAAATTTCAGAAACAAAATGCAAGTCTTTGTTTCCATTGCATAGTCAGAAAATGATTACTTCGTGATCCTTGAAAGACGTGAGTGCTCTTCTTTTTAGTTTTCGAATTAATGAATAATGCTTTGTACAAAAATATGGGAATGGAACTATGTTTATTCAACAAAAAGAATAATGTTGGAAATTACAAACTCAGGGAAACTACCGAAAATGATCAAGGGAACTAACTACTACAAAAGTTGAAAACAAATAATCAAGAAAAGAAATGCATTTAATGAGAAACACACTAAAAAAACAACATTTCTGATGACGCTTGGGCATGCGTGCTCTGCGCTCTCCACCATGTTCTTAGAATTGGAGCCCTTGGTCAAACTAGATCCTGGATTCTGTGTTGTAGGGCCCTGCAGTGGTCAGTGTCGTGACCGCAGATGAGGAAGTGACAAATTGATTAGATCCTTCCCCAAATGAGTAGTTCCTGGCCTCAGGGGCGAGCGGTTGCATCGGATGTCTTCCTCGAAGCTCTTCAAGTGCTTGTCTTGGTGTTCGACCGATGTCTGTAAACTCTCTCTGTCGAGAATTCCGTCGGGGTGGTTCTACTGTCCCAACGCTCCAACCAGGTCCTCTTGACTGTTGATCGTTGTCTTCCTCATGTTGCCTAGTTCTCTTGCGGGTGCAACTTTGGATGCAAGTTGCTGCTCCCGGTTGCCTAATCACTTTCCTGAGTTCTGTAGCAATTTTTTAACATTCCCCTTCGATCCTCGGACCCTAATGAAGCCAACTTCAATGCAGTATAAGGGGGTGTTGAGAAGCCTATCCACTAACTCATCCCGAGCTTGACGTTCGGACTCGAGGGAAAGAGCCTTTGCTTTCAACTCTTCGATAACAGCAACGTAGTAGATTCCACGGCGTCCATGGCAGCACTATGCCTCTGCTCCATGGCTTCAATGGTGGCCATGTGCTTTTGTTCAAAATTGCGAGCTGGGCTTCCATGTCGATTGGACCGCACTTAGGACTCGAGTACTGTGTCCAAAGTGTCCATTATTAGCTAACAAAAGGAAGTGGGCTGAAAGATACTAAGGAGAGAATGACGCTTCACAAGATAGATCAAAGCAGACTTAGGCTGAAAGCAAGTGGGCCAGGATACCCAGAGAATGAGGTGTTTGGGCTGGAGTATCTCTCAGACTATGGAATTTGGACTGAAATGTAAACAGATGGTTTGATTGGGCCTGAGAGGTAACACCTAGATCTAGGGTTTTGGACCAGGGCCCGAATAGGAAGTCTACCTAGACTAGAAGGAGCCCTTGGGCCGAATGTGTTTGGGCCTGGAGTAAAGCGCATGGGCTGGAATGGTCCCTAAATCACAAATGGGCCTAACTTTCTTTGGGCCAGAGAAGATGGTTGCTAAACAGAAAAAGATTTATTTTCAGAACTTGTGGGTTATTTCAAGTTCAGGTGGATTTCTTTTTTTTGGGCCTAGAACTAATTGGATAATTCAAATTGGGCCAGAAGAGAAATCACCTAAGTCTAAGCTTTTGGGCCGAAGCCTGAATGACTCACATATTAAACCAAACAGGACCTCTAGGCCGCAAACAAGCAGAGCCGCTAATTCGGGTTGGGCTAGGTTGATGTAGGAGAAGTTCCTATCAATCTCTAGGCTGGGTAGTGGGCCGATCATACAAGCAAACAAGGCCCACACAAATTCAACATGTCCTCACTTGGCGTTTAAATCAAACTGGGTATGGATCGATCCGGAGAGGTGCTTGGGGCATGGGCCCAGGTCACCTCAAAGGAATAGGGCTTGCACGCTATTCTCTTTGGGCTTCCCCACTTTTTCACATCACCTGAAGGTGTGCGTCTGCGGCGGGTCTTTGACTGACCAAACAATGGGCTAGGTAAGGACACTGCGAGGAAAACGCTTGGGGCTAAGGCCCAGGTATTAAGGGGATGTGGTTAGACGACATCCTCCTTTTTCCCCAACTTATTCACATCACCTAAAACGTGTGAGTCCCTGACAGGGGACCCCAAACGGGTCCCGGGATGAAATCAGTTTAGGTGGACCCTCGCTCTCATATGATGAAGGGTGCAAAAAATTAAAGTGCGCACGAAAGTAAACAAAAAAGTAACAAAGCCATAAATAAACAATTTTTCAAGTTAAGCCCTCTTTCTTAAAATTAAACAAGTTAAAATTAAGAATTTATCCCCAGCAGAGTCGCCAGTCTGTGAGCCTCGATTTTAAACCCTATCCTATGTTGATTAAAGTTGATTAGGATCTAACCGGGTTTTAGGTCCACTTATAGCCTAAGATTAATAACTATGTCATATAACAATAATTATTGATACCTAAGCTAGCTCACTGGAACCTATTATGAGTCGCCACCTAATTTTAACCTAAATCAAATTAGGAAAGGAGAGTTCGGGTTCGGGGGTTGATATTCGACTTAATTGGGGTTCAATTACTTTCTTTACCCCTCCTAGGTCGTTTTTCCTCCACTTGGTTTAATTACGGCTTTCTACAAAGTTGCTTTTTAACCTAGGTGCGCGCTTCTGTTTTTTGTGTTTTAGCATTTTTAGACAGAAAATTAAAGTGGAAAATAAAACTACCTAAACTAGGGTTTCGGAGGCAGAATTAGGTCAAATTTGTTTCCGTCCGTAGCCACGGACCTATTGTCCGAAGCCACGGACCCCAGTTAACCTATATAAGAGTAAAAGTCGAATTAAACAGAAAACAGAAAATTGTAAAGTCCGGGGCCTCGGACAGGCTGTCCGTGGGCCCGGACATTATTAAAAAAAACCTAATTTTTAAATTTTAAAAATCCCGCCGCCGTCCGTGGGTGTCCGAGCTTACGGACAGGGAGTCCGGGACCCCGGACACGACGTCCGTGGGTGCGGACAGCCCGGACGGCGGCTTTGAGGCTGTTCCCGAAGGTGTTTCGGCTCAAATTTATGGGTGCGTAGCCTGAAAGGTGTACAATACGTTAGTGGTCGAAAGTTCTCAATTTGAATTCGAATTATGCACGAAACTTGGTAAACAAGTTATTGGACAGAAGCTTGAATAAACAGCAATACAGAAGCGTACGAAGGTTAGTTTGAGCCCAAATTTTGAGACAAGACAGATAATACCGTGGTGAATTAGGGAAGTGGAGTTTCTACCTGTTTGACCTTCGGATTCACAACGTTTCTTCACACCGGGGTTCGTCGAGTGCTCCGTTGATGGCAGACCCGAGAGGATTTCGACCCAAGCTTCTGGTTGTTGGTTGTTCTTGCTGTTCTTCACGTTTTGGTGGTGTGTTTTTGTGGGGTTTTGATGATTATTGGTGCTTTGGGAATTGGAAAACGTGTTTAGATGGTGATTTCGGGGATTTTCGGTATGATTTGGGTGGCCGGGTGTTGGAAAACGTGAGAGAGAGAGAGAGAGAGGAGGTGTGTTTCTGACTCTCTAGGGTTCTTGAGCATATGAGGTTCTCCCTTATCCAAAAAACTATCCCCTTATATAGACTTTCTTAAAGATAAAGAAAATCTAGTAAAAGTAAGATTTTTTGATATTTTAATTAAGTGACTTCCCCAATGAATTTTGCTGTGAGATTTTAACCACATGTCAAGGATGGATATTATGAATTTTCTGAGGTGGAACCGAATTTTTTGAATATTGGAATATTTTTAAATTGAATTTCTCGTCAGATTCAGTCAGAAATTGCTAGAAAATTATTGGAAATTCGAAAAATCAAAATTCCAACGCCATTATGCTTAAAATGTCATCTTCTATCATGGGTTAAAATATCAAAGCGTTTCAAGCTGATTTGGGCATCCTTTGGAGGAGAGAGAAAGCTTACAAGAGGTCTTAGGAGCCTTTAAAGATTACCAAAACGCCCCTGAAAATGACGAAGCTGCTCCTCATGCCATGGGATGTGCCGCTCGAGCCGGAATCCCTCACTACTCGATTAAAACGCCCCTCACATCACCAGGACCTCGTGGACCCTAACCAGGGGGGTCAAAATTTTGGGTATAACAGTTACATTTTTCAGTATTAGTGGTTCTGGGCAAACGAGGCTCGGGGAGAGCTCAGAAGTGACCCGAGGAAATTCCTGAAACTTGATAACCCACACTAGTATTAACACACCTACACATATAGTCTTAATTCCATAAAAAAGTTCAAGCCAAACATGGCCTAATATGGTGGCCGAAAATATCAAGGAAGGAGGAGAAAATATCTCGGTACTATTCACACCTCCTTACTATTCACACCTCCTTACTATTTGTAATAATGATCAAGGCAAGTTGCCCCCTCCTTATCCATTCAATGGCGGTTTGGCATTGGTGGTTAGGATTGGTTTTGTCACCTAACACAAATCAATGGCTATGGACAATTCTAGAAGTAATAATTACAAATAGTAAGATAAGGATGAAAATTTTAGTATAAAAGGGGGGGGGGGGGGGGGTGGAGGTCGGCCATGGTAGGTGAGCAAGGTTGCCATTCTTCTTCATCTACCTTGCTTCTCCTAAGCTAGAAAAAACCATTGGAGCTTAGGCAACAACACTCCTCCATTGGAAACACAAATCTAAGGTAGTAATTAAGCTAAAATCAAGGAAAAAGGCAAGTTTAAGGAGTGGAAGCCAAACTCCAAGGTGGGTGACTTTGTTGGTGGAGATTTTGAGCTCAAGCAACTTATAATCAAGGTAGAAAAGCTCCAAAATGGCTAGGAGAGGACAGGTAACATCTATGCACATCACATTCACCCTTTAAGCTTATTTCCTTCTTAAGTCATTCTGTTTTGTTATCTACGAATACTATCTCTTATTTTCTTAAAATTTATACAGTAAACTAGGGATGAATAGTTAGGGAACATCCTAGAAAATCAAGTCGAGATAAGGTTGGGAAGTAGGAAAACACTAACGAACTTTGAAAATGAAGAAAAATGAGCTTTAAGCTTTAGGAATTATTTGGATGGGTTCCGACATGTGTTTGAGCTAAAATTTGAGGGTAGTCTTGAATAGTGAATATATGGTTATGGTTGAAAAATAAAGTCGAATGAAGGAGAAATTTAAGTCGGTTAGACAAGGTAAAGAATCTAAAATGAGAAAATGTGCTTTAAGCCTTTCCGAATGTTTGAATGTGTTTCCGAATTGATCTTGAGCTGAAATTTTGAGGAGATACTTGTGTTGTTGACATTGGATCATGGTTAAATTTTTAGGCCGATACTCTTTTGGGAAGTTCTTTAAGTTGGTGAATAGTGATTTTGGCTAAAAATAAGAATTTAAGCTTTCTAAGGTGGTTTCTTGGAAATTGTTTGATCCTCTGGTTTATTGGAGCTCGTATGGTAATATTATGTTGATACTAAGGTTATTTTACAAGTGGTGAGCTTGATGTGTGAATTACTACTTGTGTAAAGCTTGATCATGAAATCTTACTCATGGTTTGTAAATGTGTTTAAGGATAACCTCTTGTGGTGGTGGTGGAAAGTATTGTGTGATGTTGATATCATGGTTATCCTAAGGCTATGCCTCTTGTGAGAGCCTTTAAGGCCAAGCCGACGTTCCGGCAACAATATAAGCTCCTACTAATGAAATTGGAGCTGCCACTATGATCTACTCCTATTGGGCAGAAGTTTTCAATAGGGGGTGTGCACACTTAAGGACATAGGGTGGGTGGTGGTGGTGTACTTCATTTGGAAATATCTTGTAATTGATATTGATTATCTCTTGATAATTCTTGGTACAGGTAAATGGTGTGTGATCTATTCTGATTTGTTATATTTGTTAATATTTGCTGGAAACAAAGGTTTAAAGAGAACATAAGTTTTTACGGGGTGTGGTAGTGTTACTCAGTTTTACTGATTTTATTTGTTTGTGTCTTCCAGTGTATATGTATTATGTGGATTCAGGGTAATTGGGATGGACACCTTCTCTACACTGAGGACGAGTCCACCGATACTTTCTCTATTTTCATGTTTGTCACCTATCGTAGAAATATACAGCCTGGGGTCACCGAGATAGTGTATGAGGAATGGAACAAGAAGATTCAAGGATTTAGGCACCCGGAGAATGGTAGCAGCCAGTCTATCACACATGATGTTTCCACTATATACGAGTATATGCAAGTGGTCCCTAGTTAGATGCTAGCGATGTAATAGCCTTTTGATACCCCTTTACTTTGGTGTGTAAAATAGGAGTAGGAGCTAGCATAGTAGTTGGTGGAGGGAGAGGGGTCTTTTGGTACTAAGGTGTAAAGTGACGGGTTGGTTGTGTCACTCTTTTGATAGTAACAGCAATGTAAGATAGCTAACGTTAAGGTGGTGGTGGTAATAGCCTTACACTTACTAGTGGTTAGTAGGTGTGGCGGCGGTAACCCCCGGTGATAGTATTAGGGGACCTTTTGTAAAAAGAAGACTGACGCATGTATAATATAAGTTGTTATTTCAGTTATAACATGTCTCTAAAGAATAAAAAAAAGAGGCTAAGTAAATGGTGGAAGGAAAACCGGGGCGTTACAGAGTGGTATCAGAGCGACAGGTTAGCTGGAGGGGAAATTTGAGTTTGACTAGGAAGCAAGGTGACCCAGGCTTAGGTTTAGGAGACTAGGCAGAACCATGTGGTTCTGAAAATATGTTTGCTGTGAAATTTGTGTGTTGTGTGCTTGATTGATTATAGTTAACTATTTATATTGTAACTAACATATCTGTGTGTAGAATAATGGAGAGGGGAGTGGACGGAGTAATGGAGAGGGGAGAGGACAGATGGATGAACTGAGGGAGTTGACACTGAGTATGGGAAGAATCCTGGAGCAGCACGAGGCTAGAGCTGAAATACCCAAGGATTTCTCCCGGAGGATAGCAGCTATGAAACCCAGTACTATTCGGGAGAAGAGGATCCAGTAATTCTGGAAGAGTGGATCAGAGAGTTTGACAAAATATTTGGATTATTGATTGCCTTGAAGAAAAGAAGGTAAGTGGGGCTGTATTTTATTTTAAAGGTGAGACTGATCTGTGGTGGACTGCGGAGGAGGAGAGACTCAAAGGAAATCCGGGTTTGGGTGGAATATGTTGAAAGATGCGATGAGGAAATATCCGGAGCATGTAAGGTTGCAAAAATATCAGGAATTTACTGGATTGAGGCAACAGACAGATGATGTTAAAACTTATCATGCTAAGTTTGTGGAGCTTGCTAGATTTGCTCCGCATGTGGTACCCGATGAGACTGCTAAGGTTCAACGTTTCCTAGAGGGTTTAAATTGGGATTTACAAGAAGCTCTGAGTGTAATACCTATAACTACTTTACAAGAGGCGTACGATAAAGCTGCTAATCTTTATATGGTACAACAGAGAAGGAAGGAAGTACAAACGGGGCGGAAAAGGAGAATGGAGACTCGTAAGGCCGAGAGCTTTGATAAGAGGGCTAAAGTAGAAGTTAGACCAAGTGGGGGAGCCAGACCCAATTATCCGGGACGACGATTCAATGATAAAGGAACTAGATACTTTTATTGCAAGATTTGTGGAAGGAATCATCTGGGTGAAGATTGCGAAGGAAGGTTGGTAAAGTGTTTTAACTGTGGGAAGCGGGGCCATTGGGCCTATGAGTGTAGGGTAAGAAGGATGGAAGGAGGTACTGATCAGGTAGCAAGACCTGCTGTAACTGGAAATCTCATCAACCAGAACAATCGTGGCAACCAAGGAGGAGTACAGCTGAATAATCAAAATGGACAGAGGAATAATTATAATGGTCCAAGAGGTAACATGAGTGGACAAGGGAATAATCAGGGGAAGCAAAACAATACGGAAGTGGTAGTACCCCGGGAGGAGGCTATAAGAATCAGGGATATATCAATGTAATTAGCAAGTCGGAGGCTGAATCTCAACTAGAAGGGGACGTCATCACAGTACTTTTACGTTCTTGGAACTAGTGCTAAAGTATTATTTGATTCCGGTGCAACCTGTTCTTTTATATCCTCTGAGTTCTGTGAAGAAAGTAGGGGTAGTCCCCGATATAGAAGTTGAAATTTCTGTTTCTACACCTACGGGAAGAGTGGTAGGATGCACTAGGAAGATGGAAGGAGTAAAAATAACCATAGAGGGTAGAGAATTTGAGATGGATCTGGTAGAGTTTGATTTGAAGGATTTTGATATAATCTTGGGGATGGATTGGTTAAGTAAGCACAAGGGGTGCATAGATTGTGAAAAACAAAAGATTAGCTTATGTGGGAAGAAAGGAAAGAGAGTGTCGTACATGCGAAGGAGCTAAGCAAAGCGTAAAAGTCTACCTGCCTTAAATTTTTTAAAGGAGTTGCGAAAAGGAGAGCCAGTTTATTTGTGTTATGTGAAGAGGAAAAATTGGCGCAAGAACAGAAGTCATCCGCACTTGAGGATCTTCCGGTAGTCAGGGAATTTCCAGATGTTTTTCAGAAGAAATTCCTGGACTTCCACCCGACCGTGAGATTGAGTTTACTATTGATTTAGTACCAGGAACAGCTCCAATTTCTAAGCACCCTTATAGGATGGCCCCAAATGATATGAATGAGTTAAAGAAACAGTTGGAGGAACTTTTAGAAAAAGGTTATATTCGACCGAGTGCTTCTCCGTGGGGAGCCCCAGTTTTGTTTGTAAGAAAGAAGGATGGAACTTTGCGTCTTTGCATTGATTACAGGGAGTTAAATAACATTACAATCAAGAATAAATATCCCTTTCCTAGGATTGATGATTTGTTCGACCAGCTACAAGGAGCGAAAGTATTTTCTAAGATCGATTTAAGGTCAGGCTATCATAAGTTAAAGATAGCAGAGAAGGACATACCAAAGACAGCCTTTCGAACGAGGTATGGACATTATGAATTGTGGTGATGCCATTCGGGCTAACAAATGTGCCAGCAGTATTTATGGACTTAATGAATCGGGTTTTCAGCCAATTTCTGGATAAGTTTGTAGTAGTATTTATTGATGACATATTGGTGTACTCAAAGGATGAGGAGCACATGCTGATCATCTGCGGCAATTCTACAAGTTTTAAGGGAGAAGAAGCTGTATGCCAAATTATCTAAGTGCGATTTTTGGCTCAAAGAAGTATCGTTTTAGGTCATGTGGTAACCGGTGATGGAATTTCGGTTGACCCGGCTAAAATTCAGGCTGTTAAGGAGTGGCCCAGGCCAACGAATGTACGAGAAGTTAGAAGTTTTCTTGGGCTAGCTGGATACTATAGGAAGTTTGTTCAAGACTTCGCTAAAATTGCGAGACCGCTCACAAATCTGATGAAAAAGGAAGTGCGGTATAAGTGGGATGAGGATTATGAAAAAGCTTTCCAGATTTTGAAAGAGAAGTTAACCACAGCACCAGTTCTTGCATTGCCCTGTGGTACAGACGGTTTTGAAGTATATAGTGACGCGTCTAAATATGGTTTAGGGTGTGTGTTGATGCAGAATGGCAAGGTCATTGCCTATGCCTCTCGACAGTTGAAGAGCTATGAGACCAGGTATCCTACTCATGATTTGGAACTTGCAGCTGTAGTTTTTGCCTTGAAAATTTGGAGGCACTATTTGTATGGAACTTCTTGTAAGATTACACGGATCACAAGAGCTTGAAATATATCTTCACTCAAAAAGAGCTTAATATGAGGCAAAGGAGATGGTTGGAACTTATTAAGGATTATGATCTGGAGATTTTATACCATGAAGGCAAAGCCAACGTGGTGGCAGACGCTTTAAGTCGAAAGAGGAGTCACGAGGGAGAAGCTAATTGGATACTACATGATGAATTGGTACAAGATTTCAAAAGGTTGAACCTTGAGGGTGGTAACAACGGGGGAGGTGGATAGGGAAATTTGTCTAGTATGAACGTATTCCTCGACATTTACAAGGAAATTTTGCATCATCAGCAGGAGGATGAGGAACTACGAAAAGTAAAGGAAAAAGTGGAAAAAGGGGAAGCCCCAGTTTAAGATTCATGACGATGGCAGTCTGAGATTTCGTGGAAGATGGTGTATACAGATTCATGTGGCGATATTAAAAGAAAGTTGATGCAGGAAGCTCATAACTCTGCGTATTCCATACATCCGGGAGGAAATAAGTTGTATAAAGATTTGAAGAAAGGGTTTTGGTGGTCAGGCATGAAAAAGGAGGTAGCTGGGCATGTGTCGAAGTGTCTAACATGTCAAAAAGTTAAATTTGAGCATAAGAA
Source organism: Limonium bicolor (assembly GCA_023374045.1). Classification (NCBI taxonomy): domain Eukaryota; kingdom Viridiplantae; phylum Streptophyta; class Magnoliopsida; order Caryophyllales; family Plumbaginaceae; genus Limonium; species Limonium bicolor. The sequence goes on from CM041778.1 coordinate 388,503,656, forward strand.
AACATGAGGCATGTTGCAATCATGGATATACCCATGGGAAATGGGATTCGATATCTATGGATTTCATAGTGGGATTACCACCGACCAGAGGTGGGATGGATCAGATTTGGGTGATTGTGGATCGGTTGACCAAGACTACTAGACTAATTCCAATGAAAAGTACTTGGTCTATGGAACAGCTGGTGGAAGCATATATTAGAAATGTGGTTAAGTATCATGGAGTCCCTATGGAAATTATTTTGGATAGAGATTCTAGGTTGTCTCAAGATTTTGGCAGCAATTTCAAAAAGCCATGGGAACAAAATTGAGCCTTAGTACAGCTTACCACCCACAGACTGATGGGCAGACGGAGAGAACTATTCAAACTTTAGAGGATATGTTGCGGGCTTGTGCGATGGATTATCAAGGGTCATGGAGTGACAAGTTGCATTTGATTGAATTTTCTTATAACAACAGTTACCACTCAAGTATCCATATGGCCCCGTATGAAGCCTATATGGTAGAAAGTGTCGTACTCCGTTGTATTGGAATGATGCGCAGGAGGTGGTTTGGGTTGGGCCTGAGTTAACAGAGGAATGGCCCAGCAGGTCAAGAACATTCGGCAGAGATTGAAAGCTGCACAAGATAGGCAAAAGTCTTATGCTGATTTGCATAGAAGGCCAGTTGAGTTCAATGTGGGGGACAAGGTATTTCTGAGGGTTTCACCCACTAAGAGCGTGGTACGATTTGGCAAGAAAGGAAAACTTGCTCCTAAGTACATTGGTCCATATGAAATATTGGAAAAGGTTGGAAATTTGGCTTACCGATTAGCTTTGCCGATGAACTTGGATAGGGTCCACAACGTGTTTCACGTATCACAATTGAAACGGTACGTTCCAGACGAATCACATGTGTTGCAACCGAACGAGGTAGAAGTTGCACTGAATTTGACTTATGAGGAACACCCAATTAAAATTTTGGATCGTAAGACAAGGGAGACCGAGGGAAGTCTGTGGATTTGGTTAAAGTTTTATGGACTCATCATGGAGTTCAAGAAGCTACATGGGAACTAGAGAGCAAGATGAGAACTCAACACCCAGAACTCTTTGATTAAGGTCAGCAATTAAAGTTTAAGGAGAAACTTCTTTTAGGAGGGGGAGAGTCGTATGGTAAGTGGTGAATGACTACTAGTGTTTGTGAATGTTTTGTGATTGTGAATGTTTGTTGGTGCCAGAAATGTTTGGTAATATTGAATATTTTTAGGAATTGTTTCTTCATGATTTTATATATGTGGTATCATTGAATTTGTGGATGGTTTATATTGTGTGATTGGTGTGTCTAAGGTTTTTGTGATGTTGCTGAATCATTTGTGGTGATGAGTTAACTAAGAATTATTGTGTGGAATATGTTTTAATTCTTGGAGTAGTGACTGTATTGTTTGGTGGTGATGAATAGCTTCGAGGACGAAGCTTTGTTTAACGGGGGGAGGATGTAATACCCCAAATTTCTTAACCTGTGATTAAGGTATTATTTAATTGTAAACCTTAGGAAACCCTAATTTCTAAAGATGGAGAAGGTTATAATAGTTGGAGGTGCTTGGTGAACATTAGGAACTCTAGTTCCCGGAGTATCACCCGGTAAACCTTAGTTTCACAAGATTTCTGAAATTCCCGAAAATTATTAAATTCCTCAGGAACGAGAGTGGGTATCACCTTAGGAAGTGTTAGATACTTTTGAGAGTTTTTGAGGAAATAAACAATCAATCTTTTCTTCTTTAATATAGACAATCTAGTTACATTTTTCAGTATTTAGTGGTTCTGGGCAAACGAGGCTTCGGGAGAGCTCAGAAGTGACCCGAGGAAATTCCTGAAACTTGATAACCCACACTAGTATAACACATCTACACATATAGTCTTAATTCCATAAAAAGTTCAAGCCAAACATGGCCTAAGATGGTGGCCGAAAATATCAAGGAGGAGGAGAAAAATACGGTCTTCACACCTATTACTATTCACACCTCCTCCATTTGTAATAATGATCAAGGCAAGTTGCCCCCTCCTTATCCATTCAATGGCGGTTTGGCATGGGTGGTTAGGATTGGTTTTTGTCCTAACCAAATCAATGGCTATGGACAATTCTAGAAGTAATAATTACAAATAGTAAGATAAGGATGAAACTTGTATTAGTATAAAGGGGGGGGTGGAGGTCGGCCTGGTAGGTGAGCAAGGTGGCCATTCTTCTTCATCTACCTTGCTTCTCCTAAGCTAGAAACCACCATGGAGCTTAGGCAACAACACTCCTCCATTGGAAACACAAATCTAAGGTAGTAAGCTAAAATCAAGGAAAAGGCAAGTTTAAGGAGTGGAAGCCAACTCCAGGTGGGTGACTTGGTTGGTGGAGATTTTGAGCTCAGAAACTATAATCAAGGTAGAAAAAGCTCCAAAATGGCTAGGAGAGGACAGGTAACATCTATGCACATCACTTTCACCCTTATTTTCCTTCTTAAGTCATTCTGTTTTGTTATTACGAATCCCTATCTCTTTTTTCTTAAAATTTCTACAGTAAACTAGGGAGAATAGTTAGGGAATATCTTAAAAATCAAGTCGAGATAAGGTTGGGAAGTAGTAAAAACACTAATGAACTTTGAAAATGAAGAAAAATGAGCTTTTCTTAGGAATTTTTGGGATTGGTTTTGACAGTGTTTGACTGAGGTAGGTGAATAGTCGTAATAGTGATGGTTGAGTTTTTCATAGTGGTTGAAAATTAAGCGGTTTAACAAGTGCGAGAGCAATTAAGTAAAATGCAGAATAAGGTGCTTAGCCTTTCCGAATGTTTGAATTTTTCCAATTGATCTTGAGAGAAATTTTTAGGAGATACTGTGGTGTTGTGGATCATGGTCATGGTTATTTAGGCCGAGACTCTTTGGGAAGTTGTTTAAGTTGGTGAATAGTTTTGGCTAAAAAATAAGAATTTAAGCTTTCTAAGGTGGTTTCTTGGATATTGTTTGATCCTCTGGTTATTGGAGCGCGTATGGTAATAATTATGTTGAACTACTGGTTTTTTACAAGTGGTGAGCTTGATGTGGAATTACTACTTGTGTAAAGCTTGACATGAAATCTTACTCATGGTTTGTAAATGTTGTTAAGGATAACCTCTTGTGGTTGTGTGGTGTTGAAAGTTTGTGTGATGTGGATAAGCGGTGGTTAAGGCCTCTTGTGAGAGCCTTTTTGCCGCCAGCCGACGTTTCGGCAACAATATAACTCTCCTACTAAATTGGAGCTACTACCACTTGATCTACTCCTATTGGGCAGAAGTTTTCAATAGGGGGTGTGCACACTTAAGGACATAGGGTGGGTGGTGGTGGTGGACTTCATTTGGAAATTTCTTGTAATTGATATTGATTTCTGATAATTCTTGGTACAGGTAAATGGTGTGTGATCTATTCTGATTGTTATATTTGTATATTTGCTGGAAACAAAGGTTTTAAAGAGAAAATAAGTTTTTTACAGGGTGTGTGGTAGTGTTACTCAGTTTTTTACTGATTTATTTGTTTGTGTCTTCCTGTGTATATGTATTCTGTGATTCAGGGTAACTGGGATGGACACCTTCTCTACACTGAGGACGAGTCCACCGATACTTTCTATATTTTCATGTTTGTCACCTATCGTAGAACTATACAGCCTGGGGTCACCGAGATAGTGTATGAGGAATGGAACAAGAAGATTCAAGGATTTAGGCACCCGGAGAATGGTAGCAGCCAGTCTATCACACATGATGTTTCCACTATATACGAGTATATGCAAGTGGTCCCTAGTTAGATGCTAGCGATGTAATAGCCTTTTGATACCCCTTTACTTTTGGTGTAAAATAGGAGTAGGAGCTAGCATAGTATTTGGCTGGAAGGGGTTCTTTTGGTACTAAGGTGTAAAGTGACGGTTGGTTGTGTCACTCTTTTGATAGTAACAGCAATGTAAGATAGCTAACGTTAAGGTGGGGTGGTAATAGCCTTACACTTACTAGTGGTTAGTAGGTGTGGCGGTAACCCCCGGTGATAGTGTAACACCCCATCTCGATCCAATCGTGGTTATCACAACTTATCACCATATATACAAACACTGCAGCAGATTCAAATACATTCCAGGACCTTGCCACGGTCTGATTGACAGAATATACCGAACATTAGTACATATTAACCTTAGCCAAATACATATCCTTCTTACAATCCCCTCACATCCTATACACCTTACTAACTCAATTTGTCATACGAGCGTACATGCATAACTCGTAGGCCACACTTAACCTGTAACGCTGTGTACCCCATCTTACTCTTGCGACGGCCGCCTCCTGATGTGATCACCTGTGTAGTAAAAACAGCCCCCAAGGGGGTCAGCACGAATGCTGGTACGATCCTCTCATGGCCCCCAAACTAACGTGGCTACGACGACTAATTGTCGATAGCATGGAGGTTGATTAGATGCACGACATAATCGAAAGTGCAATAAACAACAAACCAAATATGAACAATCAAAGTTCACACACAATGAACGACTTAAATGCGTTGCCTTAATTAATGAGTCCATTATTAACTCCTTAAATTAAGTTTCCTCTTTTTCTCAATCCAACCTTATCTTACCTCAATCTTAGTCCCTATCTTAGTCTTAGAAAACAAACCATTCTTTAAATAGAAATGGATGTAGCTTATATCAGTCTTAGAATATAAACCATCCTTTAAATAGAAATGGTTGCAACTTATCTCAAACCTTATCTTAATCTTAGAATACACACCATCCTTTAAATTGAAATGATTGTGTCTTATCTCAATGTTTATTTTTGTCGGGTCAAAAGCAACCCTAGCCAATGAGCTATTAACTCTATTGGTTGAATAAACAACTTATCTTAAAATTTAGGATTTAGGTGATCCTACCGCACCATCGTAATGCCTCCTACCTTAGACTGTATGTCCAAGTAGCTGAGCCGGCAACCGACCCTAGGCAACAAGTCCGAAGACAAGTCCTTAAGCGAAAGTCGGATCGGCTTTAGATACCGATCCCCTTTTTCCTTAGCATGCATGACCGGAGTCAGTCCCGGGTTCCTCACTCCCCCAAGTACCAGTTAGTAGAAGTCTCAAGACAATGTTTGTTGGTTAACCTCTTTTTTTTGTTAACAAACTAATATTAGGGAGTGTTCCTTAGTCTCACTCAATTCCTTACTAAACGTTAGTTAGTAAGTTCCCACGGTAAGTTGTGTTAGTTTCAAACATCACACAACAATACAATATACATAATATTCCGGTTGCATGCTTTATCTTGGTCAGCCGGCACACATAAACAAATAGCACACAAGCCGAGGGACACCTCGTTAGCAAGCAGGTCACAAGAAGAACTGTACCGTTCACCGTTGGTCGTTCGATAGTTACTCTCCTCCGGAGTCCAAATTCTCAAACCCTAAAACATTCATTCATTTTAGGTTATTAGTGCTTAACTCATTCCAACTTACTTATCTTAATTAACCACTAGTGTTCACCCACTAAAAATAACTAAATCTTTATAGTTTAATCTTAACCTCAAAAGCCACTTACTTCTCATTTTCTTAAGCTTGTTTAAGCCTTAATGACTTTAAACATCATAATTTAAGTACTAATTACCTTATACTATCATTACCACTCAATTCCCCATCTTAAATTAGCTTTAAAATGGGTTCTGTGAAGAAAATGGGGGTGGTCTTGGTTTGTGTCCTGGTTTACAAACTCGGACCATCTCTTCAGAGACGTTTCTATCAAGTTTTTATGGTGGTCCGGGTTTGTGTACCAGTTTACAAACCCGGACATCACTTTAGAAACTTTCTGTCGTATTTTTAAGGTGGTCCTGGTTTGTGTACTTGTTTGCAACCCGGACCATCCTTCAGTGATACTTTCTGTCAAGTTTTGAGGTGGTCCTGGTTTGCGTACTGGTTTGCAAACCAGGACAGTTCTAGCGAGAAAGTATTCTGCCCATTTTAAGAGGGGTCCTGGTTTGCATACTGGTTTGCAAACCAGGACAAATCTAGTCTGTTACAAATTTCCAGATTTAAAGCTTTGTTTCAACTTCAAACTTCTACCAACTTCTTCCCCAATATTCTACACATAATCTAGCATATTTTAGCAGTGATTAAGCACTTTAAATTAGCCTAATCCTCTCTAAAATCCCTCTATCAATATCTGCTTTCTTGCAGATTTTCCCACTGCAGTTTCCTCCTGTTACAGTTTTTGTTCTTCTTCAATGCTACAGATCTTTCCTTTCTTCTTCCCACTACTCCTATGGCTCTTTCATTGCCTCATTTGCATTTTACTAACCCAAGTCTTACCCACTACCACACTTATTTTACCAAGTTACACATTAATTCTTCCTTGCTTCTCCAACACATTCAAAATTCCTTGATCATGTACTCAAGTTCTTACAAAACTTTAACACTTATAACTTAATTTCTTACACTTCCAACATATAAATTTTGCCTAAAACTTCAACTAACCCAAGTGTTTCTCCACAACCATTAACTACTCCTCAAGCATCATTTTGCATACTCGTTTGCTTTACTCAAACTTCTCAAAGCTATATATATAGTCTAGCACATGCTTACATCCTTAGTCATCGAATCTCCTTAGAACACCTTAAACACTTAGTTTCCTCTCCAAATTTTGACATGGCCTCCTTAGTATATTACTACACCCAACGTTTAGTTTCTCACCCTTAATACAGTCATGAACACTCAAATCCTTAGTATACAATCTTGGTACACAAATTACACCCTTCAAATCTCTAATCCTCCTAAACAACTCTAGATCATTCTAATCCTTAAGAACTCCTTTGTTACTCATTTTCACTCCAGTTCCTCTTAATGATCCCTAGTAATTCCTAGGTCTATTAGTTCACCACCACCACTTAAACACTTGTTTTCTACTCAATTTCGCCATAGCTCCTCTAGTATATTATCATGCTCCAATGCATTGTTTTCTCATTCAATCACACACTCATTATATCCTTTCTCATCATGTGTTCTCACCCAAACCAACTCATTCACCACAACTCAATATAGTGCAATAATCTTAAATTGCATAGCACTAAGGCTCTTAAATGACATGGCTCTTAGGCCCTTAAATGACTTAAACTTAACACTGAATTTCCACATATAAAAGCTTTCAACCTGCAAATACACCCATCAATCTCATTAGTAGTTATAAGGCTCTTAAAATCCATCTTAAACTTATATTACTAACTCATTCCCATTGGCTCCTTAGTCACAAGTTCATAAGCTTGTTTTCCTTTTCCTAGGTTATATAACCCATTACATAATGTAAGCTTAAAGCTACATTAGTACTTATCTAAATACCATCCCTTAAAACCTTAAACCACCATTAGGTAAGCCATTTTACCTTGTTTTCTCAAGCTTATCTTAACTTCCTCCTTAGACCTTCTTCTTGAATGAGTCTCGGCCACCAATCAAGTTCTCCTTGCCAATGTTCTAACCAATATTCAATGACTCTCATGAGTACTAAACAACACACTAACCTTAAGGAATGAAAACCTAGGTTAAAAATGGTTTAAGGTATAAAAGTGGATGATTACCTTTGAAGTCTCAAGGTAGACTGGGGCATTGAATGAACGAGGACCTCCACTAGTCCTTGGTGAATAAAAAAGCTTAAAACAAGGCATAAAAACCAAGCCCCATGAGTAGTAAATTTCGGCCATGTAGAAGAAGTGGTGGAAACATGGTTTTTCTTACATTTTCCTTACCTAGAATGAATGGAGAAGACAATGAACACCTCAAGCTAGTTTTCCCCCTCAATGGCATTTCTCATGGCTCCCAAATGAAGCTTTTCAAATTTTGAAAAGATAGGAAGCAAGGCCTTGATCTAACTAAGAGAAATCTATGCTTACTTTTCGATTGGAGCTAAAATGAGTATTTGGTGAGCAATTGAAGAATGAGGGTGCCATGGCTGTGAGCTTGGAACGGTTTTCCACTGGGAGATAGCAGAAGAATACGATGGAGGAAGAGGGGAATGAAGAGAAGGGAGGAGAGAGGTAGCTAAAGTAAGATATTTTGCTTTATAAAAGGTGAATAGTGAATTACTCACTTTCCCACCTCTTTCCTTACTTACTAGCACAAGTGGTGTGTCACCACTTCAAAAAACGTTCCCCCCTTTAATAATAAGAGACTTTTGGTCTTTGTTGACCAATTTATTGACTTATGTTGACCAAAGGCTTAAACTAGGTACTATTTGGCACTATTCACAAATTAGTGCACAAATTTGTGAAAATTTGATTTCTCATTGATTTATACTTCCTAATGTGATACTAATTAGTACACATGTTGATTAAGTTAATCATGGGCATTTAGCCACTCAAAACTCATTTCTAAGACAATTTCTCAAAAAGGTGCTTTAAGGAGTCTTAAAGCACATTTTGTGCTTAAGCTTGTTTTTGAGCTTGGTTTTCTTTGGTAATTGATTTAACAATGTCCATTATCATGTTTAATAAGATATTATAATGGTATTTGGGTTGTAATCAAAGTCACTCCAAGCTTAAAGCACATTTTTGCCTAAATTGCCCTTAAGGCGTTTTCTTGTGTTTTCCTTGGATTAAATTGTCTACCAATGTTCCTAAGGCATTTTTAGCCTTACTACATCATATATTGATGTTTACTTAGCATACTTAGGTTTGGGGTATTAAATCTACCCCCCTTAAAAGAACTTTGTCCCCAAAGTTCCATGCATCATCTCTCGTTAGAATACATGGCTCACCTCATTCCATAGATCATACCTATATGTACCTAAACTTATTGATCATTAGGTCTGTCATATACCTATCCTCAAACATCACAAAAACATGCTTAAGCATGTATAGCACTCAAAATTCCCTTTGTTCCTTTTTGATGATTAAAACAACCACATAATTTTCATCGTATTCTCCCATGTCACCGGTCCGTAGACAGAGGCACATTCGTCCACGCCACACATGGGCCAGAATACAAAACAACTCTGTTCTCCCATGTCACCAGTCCGAAGACAAAGGCTCATGCGTCCTCGACTTCATGGGCGAGAGACTCAGTAAAAAGGAAATCCTTTTTACGAGGTCATGTGAGGAATAATTCCTCTAATTAAAAATACAATCAACTCCAATTTCATTTTATCCTAATTCCTCTATCCTTAATGTGATTTAATTGTGACCACTGGTAGGGAGTTTCAGGAATCATCCAACCCTGATGTGATCAGCATCAGTGTTGAACGATCCCTCCACCCCAATTTGTGTTCGGTTTCCCTTGATCCCTAGAAAATCAAGTTCCACCTCCCACATCATTTTCAAACATCAAATAATTCACTCATTTCCAATTTTCTATCTTTTTAGTCTTTCTAATCGTAATCAATACGTCTCCAAGGTGTGGACTCAGTCCATCAATCATTCCCAGTTCATCTCTTAGTAATTACCTCAAGGCTCTCATGCTTACTAAGTTCTATATCAGTACCATAACATTCTCACCCATCTTATACCTCATAATATTACTATTTCCTACCTCATACCCATACCAAATAAAATCTCATAGTGTTTATCTTATTCTTATCTCACATGTACTTTCATATCGACTCATATCTCATATTCCTTATTCCTTAAGTCTCCTTAATCCTCTTCCTTAATTCTCTTAACTTGTACTCACACGGAGTTAACAAGATAGGTACTTACTATGTATGGTATTCACATCTTCTGTGTGCATAACCATGATTTATCTCAAAATGTTATGTAAAACATATTCTCAAATTATTTTGTGTATGCGCACCGTAGTTTATGTACTATGTACATAAGCATACGCTAAGCAGTCTTCGCTCTACCCCCTTAAAATGGATTACGCCCACGTAATCAACATTATATAATCCTTGAACATAGGTTCAGATGTCTAATTCTCACCAAGCATTCTAGCTTCCATGTCATCTATCTCACTTATAATTCGATCAGAGGGTCATAGCTATGTTAATGGCTTAGTCTCTGTATGTGGATTCTTAACGGTACTTATACCATTTTCTTAACTTAATTTGGTCTTAATTCAAAGGTACTGATCTGCTAGCTTCCGCTGCGCGACTCTCTGATTAATCTTAGGCCTAACTGCTTTTCTTATCCTTCATAGTATTGTATATCCTTCTCCTATATGCTTTATGGTTTAGTGCTAAAGGTCTTTCAATGGGACACGTGTTATCTTTATATATACATGGCCTTAATGAGTTGTGACTATCTATCCATTCTCCCTGAAGATCTAATGTTCGTATTTTAGTGTTTTCTCAAGTGTCTAAATCGTTCTTTCCATCTGACCTTTGGTCCGATGATGGTTCTCAACCTGAAACTACTGTTTAGTGCTTATTGCGCTTTACAGTCTTATCCTTAACTTCTTTAAGACATGTCTGATGTCTGTACTTAATAATCCATGCTCTTCGCACTCATAGTTCTTAATCATTTGTTCTCTGATTCCTTTGTGTCGTTGGTTCAACTAAATTCCTTCTCTTCGACTGTTTGTGGTAGTAGCTGCTCTGTCTGATCTTGCGTCGTTGACCGTGGTATGGAGTCGACTACTTCCCGTGTTACTTACACCATTCGTTTACATGCATGGGGTACCTTACTGGTACATTACTACTTACCCGACTAACTAACAAATGAGTCTGTCGGGCCTGCAAGCCCCTGTGGGGTGCAGTCATCCCACGTCTCGTTTAAGTAAACTCGTCGTGTCCGTCACACGTTAGCTATTGCTAATTATGAAGTATTCTGGTGTCGATCTCCTCTTTCATCTTTCCATAATAACAACTTATTGTTCTTCTTGAACTTAATCAAGGGAAATCCATTTATTGTGTTCTTGGGTATGGTATGCTCTAGCTCATTTCTATATTCCTTGCCGACTCGATCTCTTAGTAACTGGGGTCTCTTTCCATAAAGCCTCTTATCTTGGTTCTCATATTTGATCTATAGGAATGCACTTCCAGTTCCTTAAGGAATGGGTAGTGTGCTTCCTGTGAATTCTTACCTCACCAGGTCTAGACTACTGCATCAATGCACAGTTCGTCTATCATCTTATTCCCTTACTTATATCGGTCTTAGTTCATAAATCTAACTGCCTCTGTCAATATTTGACGGCTTATACATAATGGTCGCTTTACTGCGCACCATGACTTAATCTCCTTATATAAATATTGTACTCACGACCACTGCTACTGTGGTAGTTGGCCTTTACTCCGTTGCCCATTGATGGTGCAACTAATTACTCATTTATTCTAACATCTTATCCTATACTCAATATCTTTCTGGTGTAAACACATTGGGGTTTCTCTGATTTTGGTGTCTGGAGGGCCGTACCGTGTTGTTAAAATGGTTATCTCTTAATATGAAGGTATTCTGCTCAATCTCAGGTTCGTATGTAGGTCAGTCTCTCTCACGTTCTTCCATCCTTTATGATGTTATTTTCCATGTAGTTTAACCGGTTACTAAAGAAGTCATCCATTGAATTATAAGCTCTTCTGAGCATTGGTCACTTGACGTGCCATGCTGTGCACTCACAACGTTTATATCTGACGATTACTGATTTTTAAATCCTAGGTGTTGGATATGAGGTCTGTCTCTGCAGCCTTCCTTATTACTCAAGTGTATTTGGTACTTTCTAAGGTAATCTCAAGGTCTACAGTTTCCCTCCTCTAACAAAAGCGTATTATATCTCTAATAAGTGAAAGCCCTTTTGAGGGGTTTATTCCCACTCATGGCCTCACAACAAGGAGAGGTATCCCCACTCTAAAAGGAATGGTTCGTTCTCCGCCCCTGACAATGTACTATCTCATTATTCTCATTGGTGCCCTTTCCTGGCAATTCTTCCACAATCTAAGTTATAGGTTTGGTAACTGTTCACAACCATGAATTATGGTTCATTCATCGCTTAAATAAGCTCTTTTACGACTTACTGCACCTCGGGCTCTGATGTGGTTAACATCCTTGGCTCGTAGGCTCTTAGTGCTTAATATCATTGGGTGAGAGCCGGTGCTCGGTTCACTCCTTGTACTCTTGCTCATCTGTAGGTTATCCTCATAGATTTCTGGATCTTTGAACACTATCCACCATTAGTTTACATATTAAATGTAGTAATGGTCTCATGGCAAGTTGCTGCATCCCGCTTCCCGCTATGGAAGTTCGTTCAGGTGATCTAAGGTTACTTAATGTCCTTGAAAATACTGTCGTTTTACTAGACTTATGTCTTTTAGCAATCAAGGTTAGGTTCATATTAGGCGTCTGCCTTACGGTGTCTAAATTGGATATTTGTCCAGTTATCATGTGCTTCCATCTCAATGCTTCGTTTAACTCTCGTTGACTACGCCACCCGTTGATGATTAATCATACTTGGGTGTTAACGAGTCAGGCAATAATACTAACTGTCATTAATCAGTTTGTTCGGCTTCTATGGCTCGTACTCCCGCTCTGTGGGGTAGTCCTCTGAGCTATCCTCTTTCGGGGTTGTATGTCTTTAATCCTTGGTAGGTTACTGCTTAAGTTTATTCCCTATGTCCCTGTTTCCGGGGTTTACTAACATATTCAACGAAGATGGTTGTTATTGATGCTCTTACTGGTCATTCCGGGAGTTCTATCCCATTCTTGTTGGAAGTCTTTTGACGACTACCTTCATTGTATCTCTTGATACTTCCTTGTATGTTGTTACTTACGTAGTGTTTTCTCGGATTACCGAGCGATCTCTTAGGTTTTCCTCTTGGGGTTCGGGATTGGTGTCCTTACCGTACTGTCGGTCGTTGTTGTTGCAGTGGTTGTACTGTTGCTGATATTCATTCCATTTAGCATTCCATCTAAGTTCAGTTCCCTGCTGACTGGTGTATTAACTCATCTCATCACGGTCAGGCCGTAAGGCCTCTCTAAGGTCTTATCTCCCGTTCTTATGGATTCATAATCCGATATTAATGTATACTACAACTGTAGTGTTCTACTATCTCGCCATGATGGCTTTCCGTGTAGCTTAACCGTGGTAGCACTTGCTATGGCAAGTGCGCCATGCAAGATGAGCCACCGGTACCGCGTGAGTCGGTAGTGGTATTTCCACCTAGTTTCCTTGTCTTTGGTAGTCCTCAAGACTCCTTCGATGTTCTCTTATTTTGGGATAACTAGCCATCCGGCAGTTTCCTAGTTGGTTTGGCAGTACTGTCGCTTAGCAGGGTGTTCCTCCTCCGGAGGGAACCCCTTGTTATTTTCTTAGGCCTTAATCCTCGCTCCCGTTCCCACACATTTTGTCGTGGTTACTAAGTAATGGTTCTCCTTTAGGCACTACATCGTAGTCCTATTCTGGTATACAGTTTGTACGTATATTTATCGTCGTCTGCGCTATGTCAGCCAGGTTTTGTAATCTTTCGCATTGTATGGGGTTTGGAGTTCCCGTTTCTAACTAGACTCCTGGTAATCTTAACTCCCATCCTTTTTATATCCCACTGCTATTCTCATTCGGACCACTGTCCGGTACTCATGTCGCTTATTTTTTTTATCCATTGCACTCGTAGTGCTTTTCTTATCATCGGTATTGTGGTGTAACTCGACTGCGTAGCATGTCGACCCATGTTGCCGGTAATTACCGTTCTCTTATTGTAGAATTCCATTGGTAGCGTTTGTTTCACTGTTGCGCTCCATTAAATCGTTCAAGTTCTCATAAACTATTGTACGACAAGATATTTCTCGTATTGCTCATTGTTAACTAACTACCAGATCGGGTTTCCCCGAGTAAGAAAAGGCTTTCTTCTCTCTGGCATTTGTTCCCCATAATTCAAGCAAGGGATGTGGAGGGCGGGTTTAGGTACTACGGATATCCGGTAAATTCTGGGGAGTCCTAACTAACGCACCTCTCACTCTATCTCTCAACCCTTAACCCATAACTCAAACTCAACCTTAGTATTCTCCTAAGTTCGGTAATTCTTGTCTTCAGAGCGTAACTATGCTCTGATACTACTTTTGTAACACCCCATCTCGATCCAATCGTGGTTATCACAAACTTATCACCATATATACAAACACTGCAGCGGATTCAAATACATTCCAGGACCTTGCCACGGTCTGATTGACAGAATATACCGAACATTAGTACATATTAACCTTAGCCAAATACATATCCTTCTTACAATCCCCTCACATCCTATACACCTTACTAACTCAATTTGTCATACGAGCGTACATGCACAACTTGTAGGCCACACTTAACCTGTAACGCTTGTACCCCATCTTACTCTTGCGACGGCCGCCTCCTGATGTGATCACCTGTGTAGTAAAAACAGCCCCCAAAGGGGGTCAGCACGAATGCTGGTACGATCCTCTCATGGCCCCCAAGCTAACGTGGCTACGACGACTAATTGTCGATAGCATGGAGGTTGATTAGATGCACGGCATAATCGAAAGTGCAATAAACAACAAACCAAATATGAACAATCAAAGTTCACACACAATGAACGACTTAAATGCGTTGCCTTAATTAATGAGTCCATTATTTAACTCCTTAAATTTAGTTTCCTCTTTTTCTCAATCCAACCTTATCTTACCTCAATCTTAGTCCCTATCTTAGTCTTAGAAAACAAACCATTCTTTAAATAGAAATGGATGTAGCTTATCTCAGTCTTAGAATACAAACCATCCTTTAAATAGAAATGGATGCAACTTATCTCAAACCTTATCTTAATCTTAGAATAAACACCATCCTTTAAATTGAAATGATTGTATCTTATCTCAATGTTTATTTTTGTCGGGTAAAAAGCAACCCTAGCCAATGAGCTATTAACTCTATTGGTTGAATAAACAACTTATCTTAAAATTTAGGATTTAGGTGATCCTACCGCACCATCTTAATGCCTCCTACCTTGGACTGTATGTCCAATGTAGCTGAGCCGGCAACCGACCCTAGGCAACAAGTCCGAAGACAAGTCCTTAAGCGGAAGTCGGATCTGCTTTAGATACCGATCCCCCTTTTTCCTTAGCATGCATGACCGGAGTCAGTCCCGGGTTCCTCACTCCCCCCAAGTACCAGTTAGTAGAAGTCTCAAGACAATGTTTGTTGGTTAACCTCTTTCGGTTGTTAACAAACTAATATTAGGGAGTGTTCCTTAGTCTCATTCAATTCCTTACTAAACGTTAGTTAGTAAGTTCCCACGGTAAGTTGTGTTAGTTTCAAACATCACACAACAATACAAAATACATAATATTCCGGTTGCATGCTTTATCTTGTTTATCCGGCACACATAAACAAATAGCACACAAGCCGAGGGACACCTCGTTAGCAAGCAGGTCACAAGAAGAACTGTACCGTTCACCGTTGGTCGTTCGATAGCTTACTCTCCTCCGGAGTCCAAATTCTCAAACCCTAAAACATTAATTCAATTTTAGGTTATTAGTTGCTTAACTCATTCCAACTTACTTATCTTAATTAACCACTAGTGTTCACCCACTAAAAATCACTAAATCTTTATAGTTTAATCTTAACCTCAAAAGCCACTTACTTCTCATTATTTCTTAAGCTTGTTTAAGCCCTTAATGACCTTTAAACATCATTAATTAAGTACTAATTACCTTATACTATCATTACCACTCAATTCCCCATCTTAAATTAGCTTTAAAATGGGTTCTGTGAAGAAAATGGGGTGGTCCTGGTTTGTGTCCTGGTTTACAAACTCGGACCATCTCTTCAGAGACGTTTCTATCAAGTTTTTATGGTGGTCCGGGTTTGTGTACCAGTTTACAAACCCGGACCATCACTTTAGAAACTTTCTGTCGTATTTTTAAGGTGGTCCTGGTTTGTGTACTTGTTTGCAAACCCGGACCATCCTTCAGCGATACTTTCTGTCAAGTTTTTGAGGTGGTCCTGGTTTGCGTACTGGTTTGCAAACTAGGACAGTTCCAGCGAGAAAGTATTCTGCCCATTTTAAGAGGTGGTCCTGGTTTGCGTACTGGTTTGCAAACTAGGACAAATCTAGTCTGTTGCAAATTTCCAGTTTTAAAGCTTTGTTTCAACTTCAAACTTCTACCAACTTCTTCCCCAATATTCCTACACATAATCTAGCATATTTTAGCAGTGATTAAGCACTTTAAATTAGCCTAATCCTCTCTCTAAAATCCCTCTGTCAATATCTGTTTTCTTGTAGATTTTCCCACTGCAGTTTCCTCCTGTTACAGTTTTTTGTTCTTCTTCAAATGCTACAGATCTTTCCTTTCTTCTTCCCACTACTCCTATGGCTCTTTCATTGCCTCATTTGCATTTTACTCAACCCAAGTCTTACCCACTACCATACTTATTTTACCAAGTCTTACACATTAATTCTTCCTTGCTTCTCCAACACATTCAAAAATTCCTTGATCATGTACTCAAGTTCTTACAAAACTCTTAACACTTATAACTTAATTTCTTACACTTCCAACATATAAATTTTGCCTAAAACTTCAACTAACCCAAGTGTTTCTCCACAACCATCTTAACTACTCCTCAAGCATCATTTTGCATACTCGTTTGCTTTACTCAAACTTCTCAAAGCTATTATATATAGTCTAGCCACATGCTTACATCCTTAGTCATCGAATCTCCTTGAGAACACCCTTATAAACACTAGTTTCCTCTCCAAATTTTGACAAGGCCTCCTTAGTATATTACTACACCCAACGTTTAGTTTCTCACCCTTAATACAGTCTGAACACTCAAATCCTTAGTATACAATCTTGGTACACAAATTACACCCTTCAATAATCTAATCCCTCCTAAACAACCATCTAGATCATTCTAATCCTTAAGAACTCCTTTGTTATCATTTTCACTCTTAGTTCTCTAATGATCCCTAGTTAATTTCCTAGCGTCATATTAGTTCACCAACCAACCACTTAAACACTTTGATTTCTACTCAATTCGTCATAGCTCCTCTGCTATATTATCATGCTCCAATGCATTGTTTTTCTCATTCAATCATCTCACACTCATTATATCCTTTCTCATCATGTGTTCTCACCCAAACCAACTCATTCACCACAACTCAATATAGTGCAAATAATCTTAAATTGCATAGCACTAAGGCTCTTAATGACCATGGCTCTTGGCCCTTAAATCGACTTAAACTTAAACACTGAAATTTCCACATATAAAGCTTTCAACCTGCAAATACACCTATCATCTCATTAGTATGTTATAAGGCTCTTCAAATCCATCTTAAACTTATATTACTAACTCATTCCCACTGGCTCCTTAGTCACAAGTTCATAAGCTTGTTTCTTTTCTAGTTTATAACCCATAATAATGTAAGCTTAAAGCCTACATAGTACTTATCTAAATAACCATCCCTTAAACCTAAACAACCATTAGTTAGCATTTTACCTTGTTTTCTAGCTTATCTTAACTTCCTCCTTAGACCTTCTCTGAATGAGTCGGCACCAATCAGTTCTCCTTGCCAATGTTCTAACCAATATTCAATGAACGACTCTCATGAGTCTAAACAACACACTACCTTAAGGAATGAAAACCTAGGTAATAAATGTGTTCTAAGATAAAAGTGGATGATTAACCTTGAAGTCTCAGGTAGAATTGGGCATTGAATGAACGAGGACCTCACTAGTCCTTGGTGAATAAAAAAGCTAAAACAAGGCATAAAAACCAAGCCCCATGCAGTAGTAAATTTCATTTTGGGCCATGTAGAAAGAAGTGGTGGAAACATGGTTTTCTTACATTTTCCTTACCTAGAATGAATGGAGAAGACAATGCCACCTCAAGCTAGTTTTCCCCCTTCAATGGCGTTTTTCTCATGGCTCCAAAATGAAGCTTTCAAATTTTGAAAAGATAGGAGGACAAAGCAGGAGCCTTGATCTAACTAAGAGAAATCTATGCCTTACTTTTCGATTTGGAGCTAAATGAGATTTGGTGAGCAATTGAAGATAGGGTGCCATGGCGTAGTAGCTTGGACCGGTTTTTGCCAGCGAGATCCCCAGAGAGCAAGAAGAATAAGCGCTGGAGGAAGAGGGAAATGAAGAGAAGGGAGGAGAGAGGTAGCTAAAGTAAGATATTTTGCTTTATAAAAGGTGAATAGTGAACTTACTCACTTTCCCACCTCTTTCCTTACTTACTAGCACATGTGGTGTGTCACCACTTCAAAAACTGTTCCCCCCTTTAATAATAAGAGACTTTTGGTCTTTGTTGACCAATTTATTGACTTATGTTGACCAAAGGCTTAAACTAGGTACTATTTGGCACTATTCACAAATTAGTGCACAAATTTGTGAAAATTTTGATTTCTCATTGATTTAGACTTCCTAATGTGATACTAATTATTACACATGTTGATTAAGGTGTAATCATGGGCATTTAGCCACTCAAAACTCATTTCTAAGACAATTTCTCAAAAAGGTGCTTTAAGGAGTCTTAAAGCACATTTTGTGCTTAAGCTTGTTTTTGAGCTTGGTTTTCTTTGGTAATTGATTTAACATGTCCATTAGCATGTTAATAAGATCTTATAATGGTATTTGGGTGTTAATCAAAGTCACTCCAAGCTTAAATCACATTTTTGCCTAAATTGCCCTTAAGGCGTTTTCTTGTGTTTTCCTTGGATTAAATTGTCTACCAATGTTCCTAAGGCATATTTTAGCCTTACTACATCATATATTGATGTTTACTTAGCATACTTAGGTTTGGGGTATTTTAGATAGTATTAGGGGACCTTTTGTAAAAAGAAGACTGACGCATGTATAATATAAGTTGTTATTTCAGTTATAACATGTCTCTAAAGAATCAAAAAAAAGAGGCTAAGTAAATGGTGGTGGTAAACCGGGGTGTTACAAACATATTCTTGAAGCTTGGAGTCTCCCTATTGTTGTAATGTAAGAAAAATCACAAAATTCCCCACTCTTTCCTTCATTCCTTGTGTGGCCGATTTTGACTCCCCATTTCCCTTGTTTTTCCTTCCTTGAATGATTCTTGTGCAAGCTTCAAAAGCTCGTGGGGAGTCCTCCTTTCATTCTTGACCAAAAGCCCATTTTAGGGTTTCAAGGTAAAGCTTCATTCTTATGCTCTAAACACTTTCTCTTGCCTCATAGCTTGAATATAAGCATAGGTGTATTAATTAGTGCCTAATTCCCCATTTGGGTGTTGAATTTGAGGTTGGCAAGTGGTTGGCCAACTTGGCCGATTTTGAGCAAGAAAGAGAGAAGGAGAAGACTTGAAATGGGAACTCATGAGAATTCAAGGTAAGAAACCTACCTTAACTACTACCTTGTTGTTTTAGAATTTTTGGGAATGGGAAACCAAAATAATGAACCAAAATTTGTACTTGGAATGTGCTTGGTTGAAAATTGATAGATTTGTGAAATTATTGTTTGGAATAAGGGCCTTGGAGCCAAGAGATTGAGATTTTATTTAAATTGTTGGTTTGGTAAATTTTGATTGCTTTGAGTGCTGGTAGGACCCTTATATGGGTGTGGCTAATTTAGAATTGATTTTGGTGAGAATGGATAAGTTTGGATGTGTTAGGTTTATGGGGAAGTTATGGCAAAATTTTGGTAGAAATAAAGTGTTTTAGGTGTTGTAATGAGTGAGAGCAACCTAGGGAATGAACTAGGTATTGTAAAGGATTTATTTGGGTTAGTTAACCACTCTTGAGTGGGTATAAGAGTTGGAAAAGGAAGAGGGAAAAACTGTAGTAAAATGGTGTATAAGTGCGTTGGAGCTTGGAGAGAAACTAGATTGTAAAACCTTGAAAGAAATGAATGAACTTGGGCATAGTTGATGCAAATGTTTAGGAAGGGTTTGGAATGGTCAAAATGAGAGAGAACAAAGTGTAAAATACCAAGAGGAGTTTAGAAATGCATAAGTGTGCAAGATACAAAAAAATGAGAATGGAAATTTGTTGAATTTGAGCAAGAAGTTGAGCAAGGATTAAACCAAAGATTTGAAGAGGTTTAGAGTGTATTTTAAGGTGTTTAAATATGTAGGAAACTTGTGGAAAGATTATGGAGAGATTGAGTATGGTTTAAGGGTTGAATTGGAGTTGAAATTTTACCTTAGTAGTAGGTTATAGCAAGGTCCGGGACTTGGTCCTTGGACAAAGTCCCGGACCACCCTCAAAATAAGGCCGAGACTACACCCTGCACTTGGTCCAGGACTTAGTCCCCAAGTAAGGTCCCGGACCACCCATTTTTTTTAGCCGAAAGTTAAGTCCTTGCTTGCTCCGGGACTTAGGGAAAGGACCAAGTCCCGGACCACCCCCAGAATTCTCCCGAAAGTGTTTTAAAGGGGATAAATGATGGGGGATTGATTGGTATTGGTTTTAGATGTTGTATAGGAGTTGTTTGGTGACATATAAATGTCCTAAGAAGCTTAAACAAGATTGAGAAGTGGATGAGGAAGTTGTGAGTTTAAGAACACATGGACAAAACTAAAGAATAATAGGATAACGAGGTTAATTACGGGAGTACTAGTTTTACATAGCATAGTACCTTAACTTAATGGAAATGTTTGAAACGTTATCAGTGGACCAAGTGTAAACCGAGGAACATAAGGCGACCCGGTAAAGTTAAACCCTGGTGTAAGGTATGATTTTCTCATGCTCCGTATGCTAACGGTGTTACTCTGATCTGTGTGCTTGTATGTTTTGTGTGATCACCTAAGCAAGATAAATGCATGAATCATATTGTTTGCACTCTCTTGTGCTTGAATTGTATTGTCCCTTGTTGAACTGTTTATTGAATTTGAAGTTTGTATAATTCATGAAATGTGTGATTGTGGATGAGGTGCTTGAATGTTGAATGTGTGCTATAGTTCGACTCATAGTTGAGTCTTGATGATTAGTGACTCGTAGATAGAGTCATTCTGCTAAGTAATTAAAATGTGGGAACACACGAAAACTATTGAATTAAGAATAACGGTAATGTAAACCTACGAACTCACTAGAACGTGAGAGAGTGTACGGGATGAGTAAACTCTTGATAACGGTTAGAGAACCGAATTGATTTAATCCACCAAAATAATTAATAGTGGAAGGAAATACGGAACCTCTATTTAGAGGATTATTGATTGTTCAAGACGAGAATCTTTAGAAAAGTAAAGTATGGTAAGGGATCACCATACCCCTTAGAACAATAGTCGACCCACAATGAGAGGATCCGACTAAAATGAACAATGTCCCGAACATGAGAGTATTCGATAAGTTGGGTAAAACCTTAAATCTAAGAATACTAGACATTGAGAATTCCCTAAGATAATAGAGGATATCGAGAGAGATACTTCTAGGCTAATCTGTGAGATTGTGAAATAACTTCGAGAGAGGAGTTTTGGGAATTTGAGTAGTCCAGTAGAGAACCGGACATTTGAGAATTTGAGGAGCTAATTGTATAGTTTTGTTTGTATTTGAAAGCCCGGTGGTGAGTCTTGTGTATGACTCTGCCCGGAGGTCATGGGTAATGACTTAAAAGATACCTTTGAGTATTTGGTTTGAGATTTGAGAATTTGGTTGAGACTTGAGAATTTGAATATTGAGTGAAATACCTCAAACCTAAGTATGCTAAGTAAACATCAAATCATGATGTATTAAGGCTAAAATATGCCTTAGAAAGATTGGTAGACAATTTAAACCAAGGAAAACACAAGAAAATGCCTTAAGGGCAATTAGGGCAAAAATGTGCTCTAAGCTTGGAGGGACTTGGGTGAGTACCCAAATATCATGGTAAGACCTTAGTAATATTCTAATGGTCATTTTAAATCAATTATCAAAGAAAACCAAGCTTGAAAACAAGTTAAAACACAAAATGTGCTTTAAGAAGTCTTAAAGCACATTTTTGAGAAATTGTCTTAGAATTGAGTTTTGAGTGGCTAAATGTCCATCATTACTCTTTAATCAACATGTGTACTAATTAGTATCACATTAGGAAGTCTAAATCAATGGGAAATCAAAAATTTCAGAAATATGTGCACTGATTAGTGAATAGTGTCAAATAGTGACTAGTTTAAGTTTTAATCAACTTAAGTCAATTAGTTGGTCAACAAAGACCAAAAGTATCTTATTATTAAAGGGGGGAACGTTTTTTGAAGTGGTGACTCACCACATGTGCTAGTAAGTAAGGAAAGATGTGGGAAAGTGAGTAAATTCACTATTTGCTTTTAAATGACAAATATCTTCTTATACCTTCTCTCTCCTCTCTTCTTCATTTCCCACCTTCACCATCGGTTTTACTACCTATTCCCTTCTCCAAAACCGTGAGAGCTCCATCCATGGTGCCTCCACCTTCAATTGCTCACCAAATGTTCATTTTTGCTCCAAATCGAAAAGTAAGCATAGATTTCTCTTAGTTAGATCAAGGCCTTCATTCCTATCTTTTCAAATCCTTCAAAGCTCAAGTGTGGTGCCATGAGAAAACTCCATTGATGGAGGAAAATCAAGTTTGAAGAGCTCATTAGCTTCTCCATTCTCTTAAGGTAAAGAAAATGTAAGAAAAACCATGTTTCCATCATTTCTTCTACATGGCCGAAAATTTCTTCTCATGGGGCTATGTTTTTATGTCTTGTTCTAGCTTGATTTATTCACCAAGGACTAGTGGAGGTCCTATTTCATTCAATGCCAAAGTCTATCTTGAGACTTCAAAGGTAATCGTCCACTTTTATGCCTTAGAACACATTCTTAACCTAGGTTTTTATTCCTTGAGGTTAGTGTATTGTTTAGTACTCATATGAGTCATTGAATATTTAGAACATTGGCAAGGGGAATTTAAGTGGTGGCCGAGATTCATGCAAGAAGAAGGTCTAAGGAGGAAGTTAAGATAAGCTTGAGAAAACAAGGTAAAATGTTTACCTAATGGTGGTTTAAGTTTTAAGGGATGAGTTTAGGTGGATACCAATGTGGCTTAGAGCTTACATTGTGTATTGGGTTATATAACCTAAGAAAAAGAACTTAAATAAGCTTGTGAACTTGTGACTAAGGAGCCAATGGGAATGAGTTAGTAATATAAGTTTAAGATGGATTTTAAGAGCATTATAACTACTATGAGATTGATGGGTGTATTTGCAGGTTGAAAGCTTTTATATGTGGGAAATTCAGTGTTTAAATTCATGTCATTTAAGGGCCTAAGAGCCATGTCATTTAAGGGCCTAAGAGCCATGTCATTTAAGAGCCTTAGTGCTATGCAATTTAAGATTATTGCACTATATTGAGTTTATTATGAATGAGTTGATTTGTGTGAGAAAATATGATGAGAAAGGACTTGATGTGTGTGAGATGGTTGAATGAGGGAAACAATGCATTTGGGCATGATAATATACTAGAGAAACTATGGCGAAATTTGAGTAGGAAACTAAGTGTTTAAGGTGTTCTAAGGAGAGTTTATGACTAAGGATGTTCTAGTGATCACTAAGGGTTATTTTGGTGAAAATGGATAAGCATGGAGTTCTTGAGTCCTAGGAAGACCTAGGAATGTATAAGAGGGACTACGGGTTATAATGGTGAGTTTTATGCACCAAAACCATGGTTAAGGAAGCTAGGAAACTTGTACAAAGTTTGAAGGAAAAATAAGGTATAATGACTTATAAGGATGTAAGCATGTGCTAGATTATATATGACTTTGAGAAGTTTGAGTAAGGCAAATGGGTGTGCAAAATGATGCTTGAGGAGTAGTAGTAGAGATGGTGGTAAAGAAACATAATGATTAGTTGAGGTCTTAGGCAAAGTCACAAGAGGGAAGTGTAAGGAATCAAGTGTTAAGTGTAAGAATTTTCGTAAGAAATTGAGTGCCAAGTTTGGTGATTTTTGAGGTAGATTTAGTGCATGTTTTAAGGTGTTTAAACATGTAGGAAACATGTGGAAAGATTGTGGAATGAGTGGGAAAAGATTGGGGTGAATTTGGAGTTCAAAATGAGGAGAAAAGCACTTTGGAAAATAGGTTCTGCTGTGGACCGCCCCTGTGGGGAGGTCCAGGCAAATCGTGCAGGAAATTAGCTTCTGGTTGGGACCGCCCCTGGGGACCGCCCCAGAGGGGCGGTCCAGTGCAGAGAAAAAGAAAAATTTTTGTTTTTGGCTTCTAATGATGGGGGATTGAATGGTAATGGTTTTAGATGATGTTTAGGCCTTGTTTGGTGACATGTAAAGGCCTTAAGTGGTGTAAACAAGTGTTATGAATTCCTAGTAAGAATTGAGAAAGTAGCTAAGGAGTTTTAGTGGATGTTTAAAGGTGAGTTTAAGTGCCTAAATGGTTAGGACACATGGGGGAACTTGTGGAGAAGTTTGGAGTTGAAAAGAGAATTTAGAAACAAGGTTCTGGAGCCGACCGACCTTAGGACCGGACTTGCAAGGTCGGTCGAGCTCAAATTACTACCAGAGAAAGTTTCTGGAATGGACCGACCTTGGGACCGGACTTGCAAGGTCGGTCGGGCATGTATTTTGTACGGTAATAAGTCTCTGGAATCGACCGAACATGGGACCGGACTTGGCAAGTTCGGTCGAGCTTAAATTTCCCTCGGGGAAACTCTCGGGAATGGACCGACCTTGGGACCGGACTTGCAAGGTCGGTCGGGGTAGAATTTTCAAACGATGAAGTGTTCTGGAATGGACCGACCTTAGGTAAGGTCGGTCGGAAGTTCGGTCGGGCCAAAAAAAAAAAAAAGGAATTTTAAATTCTAAGAAAGGTAATAGGTAAAAGGTATACCTTTGGTAGGGTGGTAATGATTAGGACCCTAGGAACTTAAGGGATTAAGTTAAGTTAAGTATAAACTTAAAAGTTTAAGGTTAAGTTGTAAGATTAAGTTGTAAGACTTAAGAGGTGTTAGGTGGGAATCATTAAGGGATTAAGTAAGTTAAGCAAGTTAAGTAAGTTGGATTAAGTTAAGTGATTAACAACCTAAAACTGAATGAATGTTTTAGGACTTGGGGATTTGGACTCCGGAGGAGAGTAAGCAACCGAAACGACCAACGGTGAACGGTACAGTTCTCTTGTGACCTGCTTGCTAACGAGGTGTCCCTCGGCTTGTGTGCTATTTGTTTTGTGTGCTCACTAAACAAGATAAAGCATGCAACCGGAATATATTATATTTATTGTATTGTTGTGTGATGTTTGAAAACTAACACAACATACCGTGAGAACTTACTAACCAATGTTTAGTAAGGAATTGAGTGAGACTAAGGAACGCCCATAATAAGGGACGATATGAACCGAAAGAGGTTAACCAACAAACATGGTCTTGAGACTACTAACTGGAACTTGAGTGAGGAAACCCGGGACCGATCTCCGGTCATGCATGCTAAGGAAAAGGGGGACGGTATCTATCAGATCGCTCCGCTTAAGGACTTGTCTTCGGACTTGTAGCCTAGGGCCGGTTGCCGGCTCAGCTACGCTGGACTCCCGTCCAGGGTAGGTGGCATTAAGATGGTGCGGTGGGATCACCTAAATCCCAGGTTTGGACTTAGGATACAACCATTCCCCTCCAGGAACGGTTTGTATACTGAGAATAAGTTAAGATTAAGATTAAGGTAAGGTTAAGATAAGTTGCAACCATTCCTTTTAAAGGATGGTTTGTATTATTAAGATTAAGATTAAGGTAAGGTTAAGATAAGTTGCAACCATTCCTTTTTAAAGGATGGTTTGTAATATTAAGATTAAGATAAGCTACATCCACTCCTTATTAAAGGATGGTTGTTTCTAAGATTAAGATAAGACTAAGATTGAGGTGAGATAAGGATGGACTAAGATTAAGAGGGAACATTACTTAAGGAGTTAAATAATTAACTCTCTAATTAAGGGAACGCATTTAAGTCGTTCATTGTGTGTGAACTTTGATTGTTCATATATGGATTGTTGTTTACAGCATTTACTATTATGTTGTGCATTTAATCAACCTCCATGCTATCGACAATTAGTCGTCGTAGCCACGTTAGCTTGGGGGCCATGAGGGGATCGTACCAGCATTCGTGCTGACCCCCTTTGGGGGCTGTTTTTACTACACAGGTACATCAGGAGGCGTCGCGAGAGTAAGAAGGGGTACAAGTGTTACGGGTTAAGTGTGGCCTACGAGTTGTGCATGTACACTCGTATGGCAATTGAGTTAGTAAGATGTATAGGATGTGAGGGGTTGTAAGAAGGATATGTATGGTTAATTGTTGTACTAATGTTCGGTATATTCTGTAGTCAGACCGTGGCAAGGTCCTGGAGTGTAAAGAATTCCGCTGTGACATGTTTATATATATACTGTTAAGTTGCGAGACCACATTTGGATTGAGTTGGGGTGTTACAAAAAGTGGTATCAGAGCGTAGTTACGCTCTGAAGACAAGAAATACCGAACTTAGGAGAATGTTGAGGTTGAGATTGAGTTATGGGTTAAGGGTTGAGAGATAGAGTGAGAGGTGCGTTAGTCAGGACTTCCCGGTGTTTACCGGATATCCATAGTACCTAGCCCGCCCTCCACATCCCTAACCCTGAATATGTGGAACAAACGCCAGAGAGAAGAAAGCCTTCTCTTACTCGGGGAAACCCGATCTGGCAGTTAGTAACAGTAAGCAATACAAGAAACACTTGTTGTACAACGAGAACTTGGAGGTTTTTAATGGAACACAGAGAACAGGCGCTACCTATGGAATTCTATCAATAAGGGAACGGTAATTACCGGCAACATGGGTCGACATGCTACGCAGTCGAAATAACTCGCAATACCAATGGTAAGGAAAGCACTACGGGTGCAATAGAAAGGAAAAGGGGAAGTGACATGAGTACCGGACAGTGGTCCGAAGGAGCATAACAGTAGGATAATACAAGCATGAGGACTGAGACTACTGGAAAGTCCAGTTAGAAACGGGAACTCCAAACCCCATACAATGAGGAAGGTTACAAAACCTGGCCAACATAACGCGGACGACGGATAGGAACTTATACAAATTGTATACCGGAATAGGACTACGATATAGTTCCTAAAGAAGAATCATTACTTAGTAACCACAACAAGATTTGTGGAGACTAGAGCGAGGATTAAGACATAGGGGAAATATTAAGGGGTTCCCTCAGAAAGAGGAACGCCCTGATAAATGACAGTACTGTCAAACAACAAGGAAACTGCCGGATGGTCGGTCATCCAAAATAGGAGATTATCGAAGGAGTCCCGAGGACTACCAAGTACATGGAAATTAGAAGGAAGTATCACTACCAATGTACCTTGTACCAATAACCCATCCTGCATGGCGCACTTGCCATAGCAAGTGCTACCACGGTTAAGCCACACGAAAAGCCATCAAGGCGAAATAGGAGAACGCTACAGTTGTAACACATAATAACACCGGATTGTAAATCCATAAGAACAGAAGAATAAGACCTTGGAAAGGCCCGACGGCCTGACCATAATGAGATGAGATGACGCACCAGTCTGCTGGGAGCAGAACTTGGACAAGTATTAAACCGTAAAAACATTAGCAACGGTATAACCCACTACAACAACAACCGACAGTACGGTAAGAACACCAATCTCAAACTCCACGAGGAAAACCTAAGAGATCGCTCGGTGATCCGAGCAAAACAATATGTAAGCAATAACATACGAGGAATGTATAATAAGATACCATTGAGACCGTTGACATAATGTCTTCTAAAAAGAGCGGGATAAGACTCCCGAGATGACCGTTAAAACCTGCCGATAACAACAAACTCCGATGAATATGTTAGTAAACCCCGGAAACAAGGACAGAGAGAGTAGACTTAAGATATAACCTACCAAGAGTTAAGGACATACGAGTCCCACGGAGGAAAGCTCAGAGGACTACCCCCCACAGAGCGGGCATAGTTGAGCCGAACAAACTGATGAATGACAGCTAATACTGTTCGCCTAACTCATTAACACCCAAGTATGATTGATCATCAACGGGTGGCGTAGTCAACGGAAGTTGAACGAAGCGTTGAGATGGAAGTATAAGACGACGGGATGATATCCAACTTGGACACCGTAAGGCAAACGCCTAGTACGAACCTAACCTTGATTGTTAAAAGACGTAAGTCTAGTAAAATGACAGTATATTCGAGGACATTAAGTAACCTCAGATCACCTGAACAACTTCCCTAGCAGGAAGAAAGATGCAGCAACTTATCATGAAACCCGATACTACATTTAGTATGTAACCTAACGGTGGATAGTGCTCAAAGAACCAGAATCTTATAGGGATGACCTGCAGATGAGTAAGAGTACAAATAATGAACTGAGACATTAAGCATTAAGAGCCTACGAGCCAAGGATGTTAACCACATCAGAGCCCGAGGCGTAGTAAGTTATAAGAGAGCTTGTTTAAGCCACGAAGGGACTACAATTTGTAGATATGAACGGTTACCAAACCTATAACTTAGATTGGGAAGAACATTACCAAGAAAGGGTACCAATGAGAATATTGAGATAATGCTGAGGACAGGAGCGGAGAACGAACCATACCGTTTAGGGTGGGGATACCTCTCCTTATTGTGAGGCCATGAGTGGGAATGAACCCCTCAAAAGGGCTTTCACTTATTAGAGATGCAATACGCTTTTGCTAGAGAATGGAAACTGTAAATTGAGATTACCTTAGAACATACCAGATACACTTGAGTAATAAGGAAGGTTGCACAGATAGACCCCATATCCAACACCCAGGATGTAAGAATTAGTAATGGCCAGAGATAAACATTGTGACTGCACATTATGGCACGTCAATTAATCAATGCTCAGAAGAGCTTGTGATTCAGTGGATGACTTCTTCAGTAACCAGTTAAACTACATGGTAGATAACATCACTAAGGATGAAAGAAAGCGAAAGAAATTAGCCTACTTATGAATCTGAGATTAGAGAGCAGAACATCTTCATATCAAGAGTTAACTATTTTACAGCACAGTATGACAACCGCCATACACCGGAATGAGAGAACTCCCAGTGTGTTTACACCAAGAAGGGATTGAGTATAAGGTAAGACATGAAATAAGTAATAAGAGGTTGCACCATTAATGGGCAACATGGTAAGGGCCAACTACCATGATAGTAGTGGTCGTGAGTACAATAGTTAGATAAGTGGATTAAGTCATGGTACGCGGTAAGGAGACCATTAGGTATGAGCCGTCAAATATTGACACAGAGGCATAAGATTTATGAGTTAAGACCAAAATAAGTAAGAAAATAAGATGGTAGACGAACTGAGCATTGATGCCAGTAGTCTAGACCTAGTTAGGTAAGATTCACAGGAAGCACACTATCCATTCCTTAAGGAATTGGAAGTGCATTCCTAGTAGCATAAATATGAGGAACAAGATAAGAGGCTCTACGGAAGAGACCTCAATTATTAAGAGACCGAATCATACGGGATACATAAAGAACTGGAGCATACAATACCCAAGAACGCAGTAATTGGATTTTCCTTGATTAAGTTCAAGAAGAACAATAAGTGTTATTATGGAACGATGAAAGAGGAGATCGACAACAGAATACTTCATGATTAGCAATAGCTAAACGTGTGACGGACACTACGAGTTTACTAAAACGATAGTATGGGACGACTGCACCCCACAGGGCTTGCAGGCCTGACATGCTCATTATGAGTTAGTCGGGTAAGTAGTAATGTACCAGTAAGGTACCCCATGCATGTAGACGAGTGGTTGTAAGGAACACGGGAGGTAGTCGACTCCGTACCACGGACAACGACACAAGATCAGACAAGAGCAGCCATTACCACAAACAGTCGAAGAGAAGAATTCAGTTGAACCAGCAAGCAACGGGAACCAGAGAACAGATAATTAAGGACTATGAAGTGCGAAGAGCACGGATTGTTAAGTACAGACATTGGACATGTCTTAAGATGTAAGGGATTAAGACTGTAAAGCGCAATATACACTAAACAGTAGTTTCAACTAAGAATCATCCTCAGACCAAAGGTCAGTTGGGGAGAACAATTTAGACATTTGAGAAAATACTAAGAGTATGAGCATAAGATTCAAGGAGAATGGATAGACGAGTTACCAAACTCATAAGGCCGTGTATATAAAGATAACACGTGTCCACTGAGAGACTAATATTCCTAAACTGTAAAGAGGCAGAAAGATATACAATACTGTAAAAGGATAAGTGAGGCAGTTAAGCTAAGAACATCAGAGTGGTGCAGCGGAAGCTAGCAGATCACTACCTTTGAGATTAGACCAAACTAAGTTAAGAATTGGTATAAGTACCGTTAAGAATCCTCGATGCAGAGACTAAGTCATTTCTGATCGAATTATAGTAAGATAGATGACGTGGAAGCTAGAATGCTTGGTAAGAATTAGACATCTTGAACTTATGTTCAAGGATGATATAATGTTGATTACGTGGGCGTAATCCATTTTAAGGGGGGTAGAGCGAAAACCGCTTAGCGTATGTTTGTGTACTGAGTACATAAACTACGGTGTGCATAGCACAAAATAATTTGAGAATATGTTTTACATAAACATTATGAGATAAATCATGGTTATTGCACAGAAGATGTGAATACCATACATATTAAGTACCTATCTTGTTAACTCTGGTGTGAGTACAAGTTAAGAGAATTAAGGAAGAGGATTAAGGAGACTTAAGAAATAAGAATATATGAGGTATGAGTCAATATGAGACTATGTGGGAGATAAGAATAAGATAACATTATGGGATACAATTTGATATGATTATGGGTTAGGAATTAGTAATGCTATGTGGTATGAGACAGTGGAAGTTGGTATGAGACTGATATAGAATTTAGTAGGAATTTAAGTCTGAGGTAATTACTAAGAGATGAATTGGGAATGTTAGATGGAATGAGTCCACACTTTGGAGATGAATTGATTATGATAGAAGAACTAAAAAGATAGAAAATTGGACATGAGTGAATTATTTGGATGTTTGAAATGACGTGGGAGGTGGAACTTGATTTTCTAGGATCAAGGGAAACCGAACACAAATTGGAGTGGAAGGATGGTTCTACACTGATGCTGATCACATCAGGGTAGGATGATTCCTGAAACTCCCTACCAGTGGTCACAATTAAATCACACTAAGGATAGAGGCCTTAAGATAAAATGAAATTGGAGTTGATTGTATTTTTAACTAGAGGAATTATTCCTCACATGACCTCATAAAAAGGATTACCTTTTTACTGAGTCTCGCCCATGAAGTCGAGGACGCACAAGCCTTTGTCTCGGACCGGTGACATGGGGAGAGCAGCGTGTTTGTATTCTGGCCCATGGTGACGAGGACGAATGAGCCATTTTCTACGGACCGGTGACATGGGAGAATACGTTGGAAGTTATGTGAATGTTTTAATCATCAAAAAGGAACAAAAGGAATTTTGAGTGCTACACATGCTTAAGCATGTTGTGTGATATTTAAGTATAAGAATATGGCGGATCTAATGATCCAATGAGATTAAGTATAATAAGTATGATCTATATGATTAAGGAATGAGGTAAGACATGTATTCTAATAAGATAAGATGCATGGGAACTTTGGGGACAAAGTTCTTTTAAGGGGGTAGATTGAAATACCCCAAACCTAAGTATGCTAAGTAACATCAATCATGATGTAGTAAGGCTAAAATATGCCTTAGAAAGATTGGTAGACAATTTAAACCAAGGAAAACCAAGAAAATGCCTTAAGGGCAATTAGGGCAAAAATGTGCTCTAAGCTTGGAGGGACTTGGGTGAGTACCCAAATATCATGGTAAGACCTTAGTAAATTCTAATGGTCATTTTAAATCAATTAGCAAAGAAAACCAAGCTTGAAAACAAGTTAAAAACACAAAATGTGCTTTAAGAAGTCTTAAAGCACATTTTTGAGAAATTGTCTTAGAATTGAGTTTTGAGTGGCTAAATGTCCATAATTACTCTTTAATCAACATGTGTATAATTAGTATCACATTAGGAAGTCTAAATCAATGGGAAATCAAAAATTTCAGAAATATGTGCACTGATTAGTGAATAGTGCCAAATAGTGACTAGTTTAAGTTTTTAATCAACTTAGTCAATTAGTTGGTCAACAAAGACCAAAAGTATCTATTATTAAAGGGGGGAACGGTTTTTGAAGTGGTGACTCACCA
This sequence comes from Limonium bicolor, assembly GCA_023374045.1. NCBI lineage: Eukaryota > Viridiplantae > Streptophyta > Magnoliopsida > Caryophyllales > Plumbaginaceae > Limonium > Limonium bicolor. The sequence goes on from CM041778.1 coordinate 388,535,708, forward strand.
CATGTGCTAGTAAGTAAGGAAAGAGGGGAAAGTGAGTAAATTCACTATTGCTTTTAAATGACAAATATCTTCTTATACCTTCTCTCTCTCCTCTCTTCTTCATTTCCCACCTTCACCATCGGTTTTACTACCTATTCCCTTCTCCAAACCGTGAGAGCTCCATCCATGGTGCCCCACTTCAATTGCTCACCAAATGTTCATCTTTGCTCCAAATCGAAAAGTAAGCATAGATTTCTCTTAGTTAGATCAAGGCCTTCATTCCTATCTTTTCAAATCCTTCAAAGCTCAAGTGTGGTGCCATGAGAAACTCCATTGATGGAGGAAAATCAAGTTTGAAGAGCTCATTAGCTTCTCCATTCTCTTAGGTAAAGAAAATGTAAGAAAAAACCATGTTTCCATCTTTCTTCTACATGGCCGAAAATTTCTTCTCATGGGGCTATGTTTTATGTCTTGTTCTAGCTTGATTTATTCACCAAGGACTAGTGGAGGTCCTATTCATTCAATGCCAAAGTCTATCTTGAGACTTCAAAGGTAATCGTCCACTTTTATGCCTTAGAACACATTCCTAACCTAGGTTTTTATTCCTTGAGGTTAGTGTATTGTTTAGTACTCATATGAGTCATTGATATTGATTAGAACATTGGGCAAGGGGATTTAAGTGGTGGCCGAGATTCATGCAAGAAGAAGGTCTAAGGAGGAAGTTAAGATAAGCTTGAGAAAACAAGGTAAAATGTTTACCTAATGGTGGTTTAAGTTTTAAGGGATGAGTTTAGGTGGATACCAATGTGGCTTAGAGCTTACATTGTGTATTGGGTTATAAAACCTAAGAAAAAGAACTTAAATAAGCTTGTGAACTTGTGACTAAGGAGCTAATGGGAATGAGTTAGTAATATAAGTTTAAGATGGATTTTAAGAGCATTATAACTACTATGAGATTGATGGGTGTATTTGCAGGTTGAAAGCTTTTATATGTGGGAAATTCAGTGTTTAAATTCATGTCATTTAAGGGCCTAAGAGCCATGTCATTTAAGGGCCTAAGAGCCATGTCATTTAAGAGCCTTAGTGCTATGCAATTTAAGATTATTGCACTATATTGAGTTTATTATGAATGAGTTGATTTGTGTGAGAAAATATGAGAAAGGACTTGATGTGTGTGAGATGGTTGAAGAGGGAAACAATGCATTTGGGCATGATAATATATAGAGAACTATGGCGAAATTTGAGTAGGAAACTAAGTGTTTAAGGTGTTCTAAGGAGAGTTTATGACTAAGGATGTTCTAGTGATCACTAAGGGTTATTTTGGTGAAATGGATAAGCATGGAGTTCTTGAGTCCTAGGAAGACCTAGGAATGTATAAGAGGACTAGGGTTATAATGGTGATAGCACCAAAACCAGGTTAAGGAAGCTAGGAAACTTGTACAAAGTTTGAAGGAAAAATAAGGTATAATGACTTATAAGATGTAGCATGTGCTAGATTATATGAATTTGAGAAGTTTGAGTAGGCAAATGGGTGTGCAAAATGATGCTGAGGAGTAGTTGAGATGGTGGTAAAGAACATAATGATTAGTTGAGGTCTTAGGCAAGTCACAAGAGGGAAGTGTAAGGAATCAAGTGTTAATAAGGTAAGAATTTTGAAAGAAATTGAGTGCCAAGTTTGGTGATTTTTGAGGTAGATTTAGTGCATGTTTTAAGGTGTTTAAACATGTAGGAAACATGTGGAAAGATTGTGGAATGAGTGGGAAAAGATTGGGGTGAATTTGGAGTTCAAAATGAGGAGAAAAGCACTTTGGAAAATAGGTTCTGCCGTGGACCGCCCCTGGGCCGCCCCTGTGGGGAGGTCCTAGGCAAATCGTGCAGGAAATTAGCTCTGGTTGGGACCGCCCCTGGGGACCCCGCCCCCAGAGGGGCGGTCCAGTGCAGAGAAAAAGAAAAATTTTTGTTTTTGGCTTCTAATGATGGGGGATTGAATGGTAATGGTTTTAGATGATGTTTAGGCCTTGTTTGGTGACATGTAAAGGCTTAAGAGGTGTAAACAAGTGTTATGAATTCCTAGTAAGAATTGAGAAAGTAGCTAAGGAGTTTTAGTGGATGTTTAAAGGTGAGTTTAAGTGCCTAAATGGTATTAGGACACAGGGGGAACTTGTGGAGAAGTTTGGAGTTGAAAAGAGAATTTAAAACAAGGTTCTGGAGAGACCGACCTTAGGACCGGACTTGCAAGGTCGGTCGAGCTCAAATTACACTACCAGAGAAAGTTTCTGGAATGGACCGACCTTGGGACCGGACTTGCAAGGTCGGTCGGGCATGTATTTTGTACGGTAATAAGTCTCTGGAATCGACCGAACATGGGACCGGACTTGGCAAGTTCGGTTGAGCTTAAATTTCCCTCGGGGAAACTCTCGGGAATGGACCGACCTTGGACCGGACTTGCGGTCGGTCGGGGTAGAATTTTCAAACGATGAAGTGTTTGGAATGGACCGACCTTAGGTAAGGTCGTCGGAAGTTCGGTCGGCCAAAAAAAAAAAAAATTTTAAATTCTAAGAAAGGTATAGGTATAAGGTATACCTTTGGTAGGGTGGTAATGATTAGGACCTAGGACTTAAGGGATTAAGTTAAGTTAAGTATAAACTTAAAAGTTTAAGGTTAAGTTGTAAGACTTAAGAGGTGTTAGGTGGGAATCATTAAGGATTAAGTAAGTTAAGCAAGTTAAGTAAGTTGGATTAAGTTAAGTGATTAACAACCTAAAACTGAATGAATGTTTTAGGACTTGGGGATTTGACTCCGGAGGAGAGTAAGCAACCGAAACGACCAACGGTGAACGGTACAGTTCTCTTGTGACCTGCTTGCTAACGAGGTGTCCCTCGGCTTGTGTGCTATTTGTTTTTGTGTGCTCACTAAACAAGATAAAGCATGCACCAGAATATATATATTATTGTATTGTTGTGTGATGTTTGGAAACTAACACAACATACCGTGAGAACTTACTAACCAATGTTTAGTAAGAATTGATGAGACTAAGGAACGCCCCCTAATAAGGGACGATATGAACCGAAAGAGGTTAACCAACAAACATGGTCTTGAGATAACCACTAACTGGAACTTGAGTGGAAACCCGGGACCGATCTCCGGTCATGCATGCTAAGGAAAGAGGTCGGTATCTATAGCAGATTCGACTTCCGCTTAAGGACTTGTCTTCGGACTTGTAGCCTAGGGCCGGTTGCCGGCTCAGCTACGCTGGACTCCCGTCCAGGGTAGGTGGCATTAAGATGGTGCGGGGGATCACCTAAATCCCAGGTTTGGACTTAGGATACAACCATTCCCCTCCAGGAACGGTTTGTATACTGAGAATAAGTTAAGATTAAGATTAAGGTAAGGTTAAGATAGCTGCAACCATTCCTTTTTAAAGAATGGTTTGTATTATAAGATTAAGATTCAGGTAAGGTTAAGATAAGTTGCAACCATTCCTTTTTAAAGGATGGTTTGTAATATTAAGATTAAGATAAGCTACATCCACTCCTTATTAAAGGATGGTTGTTCTAAGATTAAGATAAGACTAGATTGAGGTGAGATAAGGACGGACTAAGATTAGGGGAACATTACTCAAGGAGTTAAATAATTAACTCTAATTAAGGGAACGCATTTAAGTCGTTCATTGTGTGTGAACTTTGATTGTTCATATGGATTGTTGTTTACAGCATTTACTATTATGTTGTGCATTTAATCAACCTCCATGCTATCGACAATTAGTCGTCGTAGCCACGTTAGCTTGGGGGCCATGAGGGGATCGTACCAGCATTCGCTGACCCCCTTTGGGGGCTGTTTTTACTACACAGGTGAACATCAGGAGGCGGCCGTCGCGAGAGTAAGAAGGGGATACAAGTGATACGGGTTAAGCGTGGCCTACGAGTTGTGCATGTACACTCGTATGGCAATTGAGTTAGTAAGATGTATAAGATGTGAGGGGATTGTAAGAAGGATATGTATTTGGTTAAGGTTGTTATGTACTAATGTTCGGTATATCTGTAGTCAGACCGTGGCAAGGTCCTGGAGTGTAAAGAATTCCGCTGTGACATTTATAAGTATGCTGTTAAGTTGCGAGACCACATTTGGACTGAGTTGGGGTGTTACAAGAGAGGAAGCTTCAAGCTTCAAAATGGCGTGCTTTTCTCTTTAAATGGCCAACACCCACGAAAATGAAACTCATGCTTTTCGAATTTTGAAAAGAGAGAATGGTAGAGGGTGATGAGAGGATCAAAATATGTGATTATTTTTTAGTTTGGAGCTTAAACAAGGCTCACTAGTAGAAAAATGGCCATTTTCGGCCCCCCATTTTCGGCGGTTTTTAAATTTTCGTCGAAAATGTGTATCGGGTCATGCTATTTTTGGCGGTTGTATATAGAAACCGCGAAAATAGTCAAGTCAAAGCATCATTTTCGGCGGTTCCTATATACAACCGCCGAAAATAGCCAAATCGAAGCATCATTTTCGGCGGTTCCTATATACAACCGCCGAAAATGGTCTTTTGAGTTGGCTATTTTCGGCGGTTGTATATAGGAACCGCCGAAAATGATGCTTATTTCTAATACCCTAGCGCCCCGACTCGACATTGTCGAAGCTCTGCTGCCTCTCTTCTTCCTCGACGCTTCTACTCCAGCTCGCCCTCAAATCGCCCTCTCTTCTTCTCGGTCGCCGCCGCACCTAACGCCGCCGTCACCGCCGCCGCCTCCTGCCGCCCCAGTCGCGCCGCTACCCCCGCGGTCTGCTGCTGCCCAAATCCAACGCCAACAGAGAATCGGGGTTAGTTTTTCTCCGATTCGAAACTTTTGAAATTTTGTTGAATTGGGTCCTAATTTGTTGTTTATATGTAATTGTTGATTGATATATGTATTCTGGAGTGTAATTGATTGATGGTTTGATTGGAAATACAATATGTGGGCAATTTTAGAAAATAAACTATACGCTCGCAAGGTGTTCGATGAAATGATTTAACCAATTTCATGATTTTTTTTGCTATCTTACCATTGTTTATGTGAATTTTTGAGAAGTAAACGACCTTGGTGAATTGACGTATCAATTGTACTGTGTTTTCTTCATTTAGATACTACACAAGATTGGCAGTAGTAGTCGCGTTAGCTAGCTCCTCGTGTCTTCACTCGCCACCCGCTTCCGTTTGATCCTCGTCCTTCCAAATACCGGTTAGTTTTTTTTTCAACCTAAATCAATTTCAATTTATCATGCATAATTGTTTGTATATTTGTTGATTTATATAAAATAGTTAGTTGCAGGATATATATATATATAACACGATAGAATAACCACAAAATAAGTATATGCCAGCAAGGTGTTCTATAAAATGTTTGTGTAGTTAGTTTATTTATATTTAGTAGCTAGTTAGTTGAGTAGATGTACATATAAAATATAACAAAATAAAATAACCAACTATATATATTTTATATATATATCATCAAGTAGTATATATATTATAGATGTGTATATACATATAAGACAACCAAGTAGTATATACAATATATATTATAGATGTGTATATACATTATATATATATGCATATAACACAACCAAGTAGTATATATAAGATAGCGTATATATATATATTATACAGACTCGCCGTGCGAGAACCATATCGATATATATCCTTTTCCGAAGATAGGTTAGTTATTGTTTTTTTTATATTTAATATTTTAAATGTTAGTTAAGTTATTATACATTATAACACTTTTTTCTAAATATTTTTAAATTTTGACTGGTTGTTTGTAGAATGGACCGTGAATGGATGTACGGTCTGCGAGGGAATTATTTTGAATCGAAAGTGGAAAATGAATTTTGCAAAGCAGCTCTCTATCATCAGAAAAGGATGAACGACACTCACATTCCCTGTCCATGTGCACAGTGCGAACTTCGCAACAAATTCCCTAACCTACATGCTATCAGATTTCATCTATCACGACGTGGATTTATGCCAAACTATAAGATATGGTTTTTGCATGGCGAGTCTTTAGAAGCTAGTAGCAGGGTGCATACTTCCACCCAGCAGAACAGTGAACCAAGAAAGGTTACCGATGATACCACATTTCCTGATAATGAGTGTGATCAGAGTGACACTGAAATCAACGATGATAGTGAAAAGATTGAACAACTGAACTCTATGCTGCAAGATGTTGAGGATAATTTCACAGACAAGCCCGATGAATATCAAAGATTAGTTGACGCATCACGGTCCCCTTTGTTCCCCGGATGCACCAAATTTTCAAAATTGACATCCGTGCTACACTTGTTCAATCTGAAAGCAAGATTCGGCTGGAGTGATAAGAGTTTTACGGCAATACTAGAACTATTCCACGACATGCTTCCAGATGATAACAATCTTCCTACATCCACTTATGATGCAAAAAAGTTGATGTGTCCTATGGGTGTGGAGTACGAAAAGATACACGCATGTCCAAACAGTTGTGTATTATACAGAGGAGAGAATAAACATTTGATCAGTGTCCAAAATGTCATTTGTCACGCTATAAACATAAGGACGGCCAATCATCCAATTCTAAGAAAAAAAGTCCTCCAGCAAAAGTCATTTGGTATTTTCCCACCCATAATACCAAGGTCAAACGTCTTTTTGCAAATGTCAAAGATGCCCAAAATTTAAGATGGCACGCAGAAGGAAGGAAAAATGATGATAAGTGAGACATCCAGCTGATTCACACAGTGGAGGACTACGATAGAGATTTGAAGATTTTGCCAGTGATAATCGAATTTGAGACTCGGCTATGTACAGATGGGATGAATCCCTACGGCACTCTAGTAGTCAACACAGCACTTGGCCTGTTCTATTGGTGATTTACAATCTCCTTCATGGTTGTGTATGAAGCGAAATACATATGTTATCATTGTTGATTTCTGGTCCTAAACAACCCGGACTAATATCGATGTACCTTCACAGGTGTTGACGATTTGAAATGGTATAGAATCAGGGAAGTGGTTTATGACGGTACGGCAGACAAAACTTCACACTTGTGCCATGTTGTTTTGCACAGGAATGACTTTCCACGTACGGGAATTTATCTGGATACACGGTGAAAGGCGCATTTGCCCAATATGTGAGGACGGACACACTTGTTCGTGATCGTCTAAAGTTTTCTGGCAAAACGTGTACTTGTCATCGTAGATTGTTGCCATCAGCACACCCTACCGTAAAAAAAGGAAGTATTCAACGGAAAGACTGAAACACGTGTTGCTCGTATATCTTTGAGTTCTCAAGAGATCTATGAAAAGGTGAAAGACTTGAGAATGTTTTCGGTGTTCCGTCCAAATCTACCCAAAAAACATCTGGAAAAAATCTTCAATATTTGGGAACATCCATATTGGAGACATTTATCTTAGGCATTGTCTTGATTTATGCATATTGTCAAAAATGTTGGTGAGGCTTTGTTGGGACTTTGCTTAACATACCTGGGAAAACAAAAAGACGGAATAAAGGTTCGAAGAGACATGCAAGCTTTGGGCATACGTGAGGAGTTGCATCCTCAAGAAAGAGACAAACGAACATATTTACCTCCAGCATGTTTACACTTGTCTAAGAATGAGAAGATCAGCTTCTGCAAATGTCTTCATTCTTCCTTAAGGTTCCTACGGGTTATTCATCTAACTGGAAAAGCTTGTGTCAATGAGGACTTGAAATTGGTCGGGTTGAAATCTCATGATTATCACGTTCTGATGTTGTTGATCTCCTTCCTGTTGTCATTCGTGGTATTTGCCGAAGGATGTGCGAAATGCAATTACAAGACTATGTTTCTTTTTAATGCAGTGTGCAATAAAGTGTGGATGCTGATACACGACAGTCTGTAACGTGATGTTGTTGTTACGATCTGTCAACTTGAAATGTATTTTTCCACCCCTCTTTTTTTGACATCATGGTTCAACTTAGTTGTTCACATTTTAGGAAATCAAATTATGTGGTCCCATATATTGAGGTACATGTATCCATTTGAGAGATACATGGGAATTTTGAAGGGAAGGATGAAGAATAGATATCGACCTGAAGGAAGCATTATAGAAGGGACAATAACCGAAGAAGTGACAGAATTTTTACTGAATACTTAGGGGCAGTTGCTATTGGAGTACCACAACCCTAGACACACGGGAGGGACAGAAGGTCAAGGTGTTCTGGGAAAAAAATTGTGGCAATTGATTCACCTCAATGGAGTTAGCACATTTGTTCGTTTTACATCACCTTGAGATTATTGAGCCATTTTTTGAGAAACACATGACTACACTAAGAGGTCAATATCCTGGGAGGAATATTGTTTTGGTTGACAAAAGAGCAAAACAAGACCTTTGTTCATGGTTTAGAGACCATGTTATGAAACTTGCATCACTAGCGCCTGATAATGTAGGTAAAGAGCTCCGTTGGTTAGCTTTGGGACCTGGTTTCCACTGCTGTATCTTACCACGGGTATGACATCAATGGGTTCACCTATTGGACAAAACGACAAGATGATAGTGTTTAAACCAGAATAGCGGGTGAAAGTAGAAGCAGCAACAACTCAGTACACCGAGGTGATCCAGCTTCAGCGATTTCAACCTCGAGGTTGTATTATGGATGTTATTGAAGATATTTGGGAACTTGATTATCAGTTTCAAAAGTTTGTTATTTTCAAATGCAATGGGGGGATAACAGACACGGTTATCGGGTTCATGATGGGTTTAATTTGGTTGATTTATCAAGTCTTGGGTCCTACACAAGATCCGTTCATATTTCCCAAGGACTGTGAACAAGTATTTTACATAGAAGATCCCATCGATTCTAGATGGTCAGTAGTTTCTAAACAGTGTTCCTGCCACCAACATTGTTGATATTCCAGACGATGTAGTGTATACTAGGTCTGATCATGATGAGGGTCTATGGGTCGAAAAACCATAAATGATGTGTTTGTTTGTTAGGTAATTAAATATTAATTTTTTATGATATCTGATTACGTATTTTTTATATTATTTGTTTTGTTGTTATTAATATCATATTGTTTATCTGTGCAGACAGTTAAATGGATGATATGGACGACCCGGTCGGGAGATTCTGTGTGACGCAGCCCGACCGAGGAAGAGGCAAACACGTGGAGGGAAGGGCCGCACGTCACGGGCCCGACTGATGAGGGGGGTAGTGGCACCGCCGAGATTATAGTGTCTGATGTGCCAGCTGCAGACACACAGCTGGACCTTCTGGGTCACAGATCCCAGAGAGCAGGACCGTAAAACCTCGAGGTCCTACAAAAGCTCTGAAGTCAAAAAAGATTGAGTCGAAGCCGCTGCAGTTTAATGAGTATCTACAACCGACTGGGGAATGGGCTGGAGACTTCACTACTGAGCTGGGCATCATAGTGCGAGAGTATTGTGATATCACTCTCTCCTGGCCTCAGGTTGACGAAGGATTGAAGAAGCAGATGTTTGAGATCGTACAGGTAAATAAACAATAGTTGCAGTATTTATTGATACGATTTATAAGTATGCATAACTAACATCCTTTTCATTTATGATGATATGCAGAAACGATATCGAATACCTGCAGAAACCGAGTACTACACCATGGTAAATCGATGATGCGCAAAAATTTTCAGATCATAAGCATGATCTGGTCAAATGGTTCATCACCAAGAAGCTTAAGCGGCCTGACGGCGACACACGCCAGCCTTGGGAGATCTACACAGCAATAACCCAAGAGAAGTGGCAGCAGTTTTATGACAAGAAGATGGAGACGAAGGTACATACTAACTATTAAATAATTAAGTATTGTATATACATACAAATATTTACATATGTATATGTTTTTAATCATCATCGTGTTTTGTTTACTTGATAATAGGAGTATCGTGAGGCCCAGTCAGCGAATGCGAAGAAGAATGAATATCGTCACTTGCTGGGTGCTAAAGGGGTTAACAGAAGAGTTCCTGAGTGGGTGGCAGAAGGGGAGTTGCCATCGGATATGAGCACTCTAGATGACACCAGAAACGGGGTACATTTTGGAAGCTTTCACGCACTAAGAAAGACCCAAAAACTGGAGAGCGTCTGTATCCCTTCGAGAAAACGAAGGAAATTGTTGATAAGATGGTAAGTACTTTTGTTTAATCCTTATTTTTTTTCAAATTCAATATTTCAATCCTATAATTTATTATAAATCCTATATGCATTTACTTCTAAAGGCTGAAATGAACGAGCAAGTAACCCAAGGGACTTGGGCTCCTGATCGACATGATGACCAGCTGTCTCGGGCGCTAGGAAAGAAAGATCATCCAGGCCGAGCAGTGGGGTTAGGGGGGGTTAACATAGGGATAAGAAAAGTTTTGGAAACCCCGGGTCGAGGAAAGGAAGTAGTAGTCAGGAGAGGATGATCCTATGATGAGCATTTACGTGTCCTCAGTAACTTCAAAGATCAGTTGAGATGAGATCCTTGCTGAAGTGCGTCAGGGGACTGGTGCACCCCAGCCATATGCTCCTGCTTCTGATCCTTCTTATGGATATGCTCCTGCTTCTGATCCTGCTGGACTGCACACAAGAGTCTAATGATCCGTATCCTTACGCATATGTACAGGTAAATTTTTATATCTTTAACTGTTTTATTACTTGTCATATCGTTTATTACTTATTTATCAGTTCAATCATCTACTAATCTGATTAAATTGTAGGATCCAATAAACTGCAACCTCTTGCTCCCGTACAACAATCAAAATATACCAGTTGCAGAAGGAAGAGTGTACACATCACGCTCGAATGACGTGGTCCATGGCATGCCATTACAGCCGTATCACGGGAGAGTGTCTGTGGACGAACCGATTTACACGTGTCCTGATTTAGAACTCCCTGTACCTACGGAGGAGTACAGCACGGTTCGGTCCGCAAAGGGTGCATTTCTTCAATGGCCTGTTCGCCTGATTCAGAAGTGTATGAAGGTACGCCCAATACAACCTTTAATATAGTTATTGTAGTAAATTATAAGTGTGTGGATGTTCAGTTCATGATTAGTAATGTATGTCGATTGCAAATAGGCATTAAAGGAGAAATCAAAGTCTCCTGAAAAAAAGAAGTCAAAGATTACATCTTCTGATACAGAGCATCCACCAATGTCGTTCCAAAGAAAACTTGGTGGATGATTCAATATATGCACGCTTGGGGCCAAACATGAAAGTGTTGCATGATGTGATCCGTGACTTCCCAGCTGATAAAGATTCTATCCTTCTTAGCTTTGAACCTGACATTCTTCACTATGAAGAAGTTTTAGAAGTCGACTTGTGGACAAACGACGTGCAGGACATCCTGAAATCTGACTGGGTGCCTATCACTGTTGTCCACTCATTCATTCTGTAAGTATTAGTCTTTTTTGGTAATTAAGTTATAAAGTGATGCCCTGAAACAATGTTAATTACTATATCTTTTAATTAATGAATAGGTTTTTGCATGAGAAAATGCAAACTTTTTCACTTACCAAGTATGGATTTCTATGTCCTGAGAGAACGTCATACACTGCTGTGACGTCTGATGTACAAGGTAGTAAGCTCTACTTACAGCGTGCGATTGCTAACAGCATCAATGCGAGAAAGAAATATCTCCTGCTGCCCTACCATCAAAGGTAATAACTTGTGTTTATCATTTTAATTCCATTAAATGTTGTACTTGTTGATTTTGACATTACTGACATGTTAGTGTTTTGGTATTACATAGTGGTCATTGGGTCCTACTGGTGTTGTGTTTGGATCGTGCACGTATACTATATCTTGATCCGCTTCGGCATACATGCCGAATATCAAGATAAAGCCACACCTTAACACGTAAGTACATTATAAACCACTTCTTTATGCATTTCAATTCTTTTAATTTAATTTTGTTGTGCATGGATATCCTAATTTTATTAATATACATTTATGACATTTAATGTGCAGTATATATCATGTTATTTCACACCTTGGTATAAGGATAAGAGGTGCTGTCCCCTGGACTGCAGTGAAGGTACATGCATCACTTGTTTTTCATTGATAGAACAAATGTCTTATGTAATTAATCCTTTTTTTTGTTTAAGTGTCCACGTCAACCCGGGGTTCGGAGTGTGGGTATTATGTCATGAGATATATGCATGACATAATCACCCTTTTTGGTGATATGCAGGATCAATTAGAAAAGTATGTTGAAGTCATATATATATATTTTTTAATTTTAATGTATTTGTTTAATGATTAACTCATTTTGTATTGTTTTGTTTTTCAAAAGGTTTTCCCTAATGTTGGCGAATACGACAGACAAACGATCAACGCTATGTTGGAGGATTGGGCGGAGTTTGTCTATATGAATTTAGTTTGATTTTCACTTTGTTTTTTCGATCGAATTGTTATTTAGAAATTATGTTTTAAAGATGACCGGTTTGAGTACAATGAATATCTTGGTAGTTGTATATCTATGGTCATTTGTGACCATTTGAAATGGTTTGTATATGGTCATTTGTGACCATTTGAAATGTGTTGTTGGTCATTTGTGACCATTTCATCATTATTTTGATTTTTTGACAATTCTCTTACAAAGAGTGATTGACATCCTCTACAATATGACGTAGAGAGATGTTTGGATATATCTGGATGTTGTATCTGTATATTTTACAGGTTTGTTGACATATGTGGGATTGTAAACTAAAACGAAAAAAACCAAAAAAAAATATAGACATTTTCGGCGGTTCCTAGTAAGAACCGCCGAAAATAAGTAAAAAATGGCAATTTTCGGCGGTTCTTAGCTAAGAACCGCCGAAAATTGCCAGTTTTTTACTTATTTTCGGCGGTTCTTACTAGGAACCGCCGAAAATGTCTGTTTTTTACCTCATTTTGAGCTGGGACAGCCGTTATTTTCGGCGGTTTTGGCGTTTGGAACCGCCGAAAAAGGTTGTTATTTTCGGCGGTTTATAACCGCCGAAACTTTGGAAAGGCCTTTTTCGGCGGTGTAATATTCGGGGTTTAAAACCGTCGAAAATGACTCTTTTTTCTACTAGTGGCTTGGGCATGAAGAGAAGGGTGTGGGAAGCCATGGAGGGAACTCCATTGTCCCCAACACAGAGAGAGGGAGGAAGAAAATCGGTGGAGAGAGGTGAGGGAAGAAGAAAGGAAATGGAGGAGAAAGAGGGAGGGGAATGCTTTTGTACCCTTTTACTTTTTACTTTTTCCTCTCTTTTCTTTTTCTTATTTCTTTCTTATTTGTGTGTGAGTGTGTGTGAGAGGCTATTAAAAACCGGCCCCCACCATTTAAACAAGCTAGAGCGTTTTCGTCTCTTACAGAAAACGCCCGTTAATTTACCCGGTTTGGCACTATTCACTAACCGGGCCCGTTTTTTGGATTTTTCTCGTTTCCTTATTTTTTAATGGTTATTAAGCTTCCATTAATACTTAATTATAGTTATATAGTCAACCATAATTTTTACGGGTCCATTTGACCCCTTAAAGTCACATTTTCGGGTTTTCTCGAAAAACGTGCTTTAAAACTCCGTTAGCTTTTTAATCCATTATTTGGATCCGTTTCTTCGGGAATCATTCCCGTAATACTAATTAGGCCTAACTAAGCCTTAGTAATCCATCTCGGACCCTAACGAGATCATATGTCTCTTATACTCATTTAATGCGCGTTTTACGCATTTTCTCTTTTCTTTGGGTTTTATTCACTTTACCAATACTCTCTAGGCACCATTAGGCCTTTAATAATCATATTAGAGTAATTTAATCACCATTTATAGATCCGGAGTATTAAAATCTACCCCCCATAAGAACTTTGTCCTCAAAGTTGATGAATTTAATAATGTTACTCACATCGATACTCTATGCCAAGGTCAAAATCTCTAGATGACTTTACAGACTCACAGGTCTGTCTCAGTAAACGCTACACATACCACACACATATCACAGCACGTATAGCAATCAAAAATACTCTTTGTATTCTCTCTATGGGATCGGTCCAAAGACAAGAAGGCACTACAGTCCTCGAACCCATATCGAGTAATACACTACTGATCCCTCAAGTACCGGTCACGTTGAACACTTACACTTTCTAGTTCATGGCCATTTCATGACAAATGGGCACTTACTCTCTCTGGCCCACAGTCCCTTCGGTTCTGATCAAAACGTTACACATATACATATCCTCAGGCACTCTGGTTGACTCACTCAACATAGGACATTCTCAGGGTACTCTCCCCATCCCGCTGCCTTTGGAAAAATCACACACTGTCACCGCCCCAACCGGTCACTTAGGACCGCCGCACGTACGGTGCAATGGTTTCAAAACCATCTTCACCTTCATACTCGAAGGAAGATCTTTTCAAATTCTGTTTGAAAATTCTTTTTAAACATCACACAACTCCAAATCCGGTTTATGGTAGTTGTATCTTTCTTAGCGTGATTACTTGTGACCACTTATAGGGAGCTTCAAGACTCATTCAACCCTGATGTGATCAGCATCAGTGTTGAACTATCCTTCCACCCCAATTTGTGTTCGGTTTCCCTTGATCGCTAGCAGATCAAGTTCCGCCTCCCACGTCAGTTCCAAACAATCAGATAGTCAAACATTTTCATTTTCTATCTTTTACTCTTTCTAGTCATATTCATAAAACAATCCGTTTTAACTTATCTCAAATTCCTAGAACTTAGGTTATCTGTCATTATCAATATACTTGCTTACTTTACCTAAGCAACTCATGGACTCATTTCTCAAATTGTTACTCAATTTAAAACATTCATCATACAACTCCAAAGGATGGAACTCACTCCATCAATCATTCTCAATTAACATTACCTAGGGAAACTCACTTCCCACAAGGTTACACACCGGTTTCCTACTGACTCTCACTCGTAATATCTCATGTCTAATCTCAATAGACATATACTATAGGGGTTCTCATTCCCTAGGAATTTCTTGCAGACGTGTATATCTGAGTGGTTGAACTGGTGTAAAAATAAAAGAAAAGAAATTAAAAAACTCAAAATAAACGTCGGGCTGCAAACAAATCCCGGTCGTGGTAGTATAGTAAAATGTAAGCGACCGGATGTCGAACCGTGGGACTAATGTGCATATTATAGTACCTAAGCGTGTCACAAAAAGGGGGGATTAATTGACTTGTATTATAAATAAAAATGAGAGTTAAAATAAACTAAGTTAATAGATAAATTAAACGGGACTCTGGTTCAGGTTAATATAATATCTGTCTTTTATGCTAGGTCTACTGGTTTAATTATAATTGTTGGCAAAATTCCTCTTATTATCTTAAGGACTAAATCATAGACTCATAAGAACATTTACCTGAAAATGCAAGGTCCGATGAAAACTCAAGCAAAATACGTGTAAACGGACGGTTTAGATATGAGAAATTATTTATGCATCTGAGTACTAACTCATTAAATCATAATAAGCTTCCTCCAGATTTACGGCTTAATTAACCTATCTATTTATCACCTGGTCTGATCAAAATAGACTTAGCAAGCAATTTAATAAACTCATGACATTATTAAAAAGGCGAGAGATAAACTTTAGGTCGTAACAACTGTATTTAAATAAAACCAGTAAACATATTGCATAATTAATACAAACACATAATAACCATTCCCAGAGTATAAATATTCTAGCCTAACATATTAAATAGATAAACGGAAACAAGAGTAGTAGAAATCATCTGTAGTCACTCCTGCATTCGTTCTGCTATTTTTATACGTCGGACTAGAGGTGGATATGGTGGAATGTAAAATAAATAAAATGGAGAAGACGGGAGAAGAGAAATGGGATGAACGTGTGATATGTGGTCTGTAGTGTGGATGTTGGGTGGTGGATGTGTTGGAACTCCAGAAGGAACCACGGAAGGAACCTCTCGAAGGACACTGGAGAAGATGAATGGAGCGTGGTTTTTATAGAGGAAGGAAAAGGAAGAAGAGGAAAAGCATTTATTGTCGATTGATTGCAGCTCATTGATTGCAGGGGACAGAGTTGCAACGCGTGAGTGATTTAAGGTAGGCGCCGACTGGTAATGGATATGGCAGATGCAACTTGCAGACAGTCGGCGTAGAAATAACCCTTCGCGTTAATTTCTGTCTCTTATCCGCCTTGCATCAGACGGTTGCAGGGGCGGTTGCATGTCTCACGTCCGCCTAATATGGAGCGGTTGCATGGGCGGTTGCATGCATGGTCTCACGTCCGCCCAATATAAGGCGGTTGCATGGGCGGTTGCAGGCTTCTTGTCCGCCTTGCATCAGGCGGTTGCAGGGGCGGACACACCACTGCTGCGTGCCATTTTACGTGCCTTGTTTAATCCCTATAAATATATGTGTGTATTTGGCATTTTTCCTACATTTTAACACATATAATATATTAGTTAATATAACAACATAATTATAGGAAAAACCCAAGATAAGTGAGAAACATTACTAAAAATGCTGCAAATTATAAGGTGATTAAACCTTAATAAGTCTATATGTTTTGCACTTATCATTTCTCTACTCCTCTTTTCGTAATTATTATATACACATTACTCGCATCTCTCATGCACAATAATCATAATTACACAATCAATGGGTACGTATGTTTATGTAACATAAGTTCCAATCATCAAAACAATTCTTTTTGTGCTATGCACATAGTAGTTTACGCACCTATACGTAAAACATACTCTAAGCGGTTTCTCGCCCTACCCCCCTTAAAAGGGGTTACGCCCGCGTAATCGACCATATGTTATTACTACACATTGGTTCACTAATTCGGCATCAAGAAGTTTTTTAACTTCGATGCGGTTAATTAACTCATAACCAGGTTTGGTTCTAGCCTCTAAGGCTTCAAGGCGTTTATGATTAGCCAATTACTCACATTTGCTAGGTATACTTAACCTTTGACTTACGGCCCACTAGATTCTGCTGTGTGACCTGATAACTCGAGCTTAATTTGCCCTTTTGATATTCTCAATGTATTATCTACTCCTTTTTTATCCCTTTTGTCTTGGGAATAAAGGTTTCTCCATCGTCGCTTGATATCTCTTACCGTATGCGAATTCGAAGAGTTATAGATTTTCTCTCCAGTTCTTTGGAATTCTATTTTGTATAGCTCTGTATACCTTGGTGGTTATTCACTCACTCTTTCCGACTTACTATCGGTTGAGGTCAAGCCAAGGTTGCGAAAAACGGTACGGGACCTCAATACGGAGCCATCAAAATTCAGGATACGAGAGTATTGATACGCGCGAGACGGTAGAAATGATATGGAAGACAAATTTTTTACTCATGTTGTCCAATTATTAAAAACTGCAAAACAATATATAAATCATATAAATTTAATTTAAAAAACCTATGGTTATTCAAATTATTTAGACAATTAATATAAATATATATTTCTAAATGTACATTTTTAATTTAAATAATACTAGTTTAATTTTGCACCATATAATATAAATATTATAATCAGTAGTAGTTGTATATATCATCAATTCTTATCGTTTACAATAATATATTCCTTTATAATGATTCACACGTGATAATCAAAAGCGATTTATCATCAATTCTTATCGTTTAAAATAACATATCCTTTATAATGATTCACACATCAAAAGCAATAAAGAAGTATCAATAAAGCAAAAGCTCTTTGTATTTATGAACCATTGCATTGTAAATATTAGTAGAAGTATTACGAGAATAGTAAGCTTATTATTTACTGGATAAGCTTCAATAGTATGATACTAAATACCGATGTCGTTGAAATTTCTAGTCTATCTTCATGGTTTTTTTGCCCCTTCCTCATTAGGTGTTGTGTTTCCATTTAGTTCATGCTCTCTAGATTATCATGCTCTTTTTTGTCGAAATCTGAATCATCAGTCCAAGGTGAGCAAGTTCTTGTAGTTTTTCTTAGTTCCTTTTTTTAAGGCAATTACTTTTTTCCTTGGAATTGTATTGTATTTAATCAGAGATGAAAACAGATAGATATGAAGCGGAGAATGCGGTGGATTAACAAAAAGAAAGGAGTAGTAGTATCATGATCAAGTACAGTGGCATTTAAATTGCTCTTCATTTAGTTCATGCTCTGTAGAATTTAAACAATAATGAAACAAAAGAAGTACCATGCTCTATTTTTGTCGAATAAGTAAGAAGAAAACTCACTGGTTTGTTTTGTAGAAGAACTACCAACAGCCACCCTGCAATGAAGATAAACACCAGAAACCACTCCCTACCTTGTTTGGCTTTCTGTAGAATAAATATAACTGCACCACAGTCCAAATTACTACACTCACTTGTACTCTGTTTTTGAAGATGAAAGCAACAACACATGTACATTTCTCCTTGTTCTGTGTTTTGTGGAAATTTTCAGATCGGTGAAATGGACGCAAATGGTAATAATATTTATATAATTACAATTAAGAGAGTAGATTAGGGTTAAAAGTTAAAACATGAGTGTTTGAATTTTGAAAGTGAAACGCTTCTACTGATTTACCGGACCACACAAATCGGAATTACTGTTTTTGTAGTAAAAACGGTTGATACGGATTCAGCACAAATTAAACGGCCGTACTGATTAATTAAACGGGCTAATTAGCAATCCGGTAATGATTCGTCCGTGTTGAAGCGCTGATTTGTAAAAACGGCAGTACGGGCGAATAATACGGCGTACTAGTCCGTTTTTTGCATCCATGGGTCAAGCTACTACTTAGTATGTAGTGCTTCCTCATTTAATTTTATGTTTGTTTACTTGTTTCTGTACAAGAATTATTCATTCATACTGCTCTGCATTTACCATCCATCGGTCCTGGGACCTGTGGGTTACTGCCCACATTCCTCGTGCATCTTTGGCCAACGGCCACACGGTCATTTCTTTAGATTTTTACTCAATAGGCTTGCACCCTATTCGTTGACAATTCGCAATTCCTAGCTCTCTCAATCGGTCATTACCGCACAAGTGCAATACCAAAACACTCAGTCATACAAAGTGCAGAAGCGTAAACCCTTGGCAGTAATTCACTCATGAGATAGGAATGAACATGTCTCCTTACCATCTTTTCTAACCAGCTTCATATCGTTATCTGATTGTACTCTTACAATGGTCGCTTGCTGCGTACCATGTTCTTCCTCATTAAACAACATCCGCTTATATGGCATCTGCTAATACTTTAGCTTCCGCTTATATACTCCCACCATTTATACTATGGCTTGCCATTCACTTGGCTCAATAAAATACACTACTCTTTTTCAAATCTCTCTACGCTTCTTGTGCGTCGTTTACTCTACAATTCATATTGCACACATACTGTGTTTACTACTTATCTGATTACTCTCTCGGTTTCTTTCGACCGCTATCAAGCCTTTCTACATACTGTCTTTGTTCGAATCACTCCTTGGCAATCAACACATGCTCAAGTTTCATTACACCGCTCTATCGGGTTCACATTACTTTCTTTGGTGGTAGCCTTTCTCTGGAGGACTCACGCAGTTGCTGCTCCCTTGGCCCCATAATAACAAGTGGTGTCCCCACTCTAAGGTAGTGGTTCATTCTCCATCGTTTCTTTTATGCCTTAATGCATACGTTTTTGTACCTTTAAATCTACGAACGGTAGTTGGTTTTCTGGCTTACAAGCCACATTGCCTCACCATGCTATATGTGGGCTGTTTATACAGGTTTCTTCTTCTCCGTATGCCATTAAATGGTTTGGAGGTATTTCTGGGCTCTTTGATATGGTTGTCTCACCACACTTCCGTACATGGAAGGCCCCTTTAAGTATCTTGATATTAATTCATGCCCTCTGGCAATTTAGGGTATCCCGTGTTACGTGGGATCCCTTCGGGTTCTACCCGAGTGTTCGCTTTAACACTTGTGTTCTCAACACGGTATCTCGTTCAACTACTGTTGACTCCGGCACCCTTCACGGATTGCTCCTGGGTGTTACTGAGTTGTGCCATTACATCTGGCTTGAACTCATGGGTATGTTTAGTTCCTTACCCCGCCTTGTGGTTATATACTCGAATTATCCCTCTTAGGGTTGTAACGTCTCTCGTTATTGGGTAGATCATTGGTGCTTTTCCTTTACCTTATTGGTTAGGTCATTATTCTCTTCAATGAGGTATGTTGTGGGAGTTCTATCCCATTCATCAAATATTGAAATGTTTATTTCAGGACTTCGCCGAATCATTTACACTAGGTATTCATTCCAGTTATCATGTGTTTCCTTCAGGATTCCTGAGACATATCCAATGTCTGTACTTAATACTCTGTGCTTCTCGCACCTTTGATTCTTTCGCCCTCCTCTTATAGTGGGTTCTTGACTCCTTTACTTTATAAGCTTGTTTGGGTTTTCCGATCGTTCGAGGTGTCCAACTGTTTGGTTTGAACTTATCTTATGGTCCGTAGTATGGAGTCGACTACTTCTCGTGTTCCGTACTCTACTTGTGTACATATATGGAGTGTCATATTGATATGTTACCACTTACCCGACTAACTCATAACTGGTCTGTCAGGCCCGCAAGCCCCTTCGGAGTGCGGTCATTCCATGCCTGTTTTAGTACACTGTAGTGTCGGTCACACGCTTAGGTGAAGTATTCTGTTGCCAACTCCTCTTATATCATTCTATGATATCTTACCGTGGTTCTCCGGTTTGGTTTTAAATTTGGGGGTTTTTGGAAAATTTGGTGTTGAAAGAAAAATTTGAGTTTTGAAAACAAAATCTTCACGACATTTCAATGCCGATTGCTTCTTAACCAGATCTAGCTTCTCACCGTCTGGTATGCTCTTAATACAGTGGTCAGGCCGTCAGGCCTTTCCAAGGTTTCGTTTCCACAACTATTAGGGTTGTGTTGCCATATTGGCTTCTCTCGCCATCTTCGGACTTTGCTAAGTACCTCTTGCTTGTTAATGTTCCTCTTAATAGTCCCGTTACTACTGCACTTGCCGTGGCAAGTGCGCGGTACAGGCGGTTTTTATGTTAACTCATACCGGTAACGGTATGGTTCACATTGTATTCAGTAGCCTTGTCGGCTCTTTCTTGATCCTTTAGTTGGATAACTACTCCTTAGAGCTGCTTCTCATTCATCTTGACATGACTGTCATTCATTTAGGCGCTTCTCCACTCTCGGAGTTCCTTAATTACTTAGTTCTATGTTCTACCTCATTGCTCGTTCCCACGTCTTCACTGTGGTTACGAGGTTTAAGTCATTTAGGCACTACTTCTGTAGTCCTATTCGGGTATTGATAAGTGTCCAAATGAGCATGTTTTATGGGTGTATTTCATATATTATATTAGCAGTTTTCTTGCTCATTTCTCACTTATCATATGTTTTTCCCCTAGTTTATGTTTTATTGGTTATCTCACAAATTATTGGTTAAACATGAGGAAAACCAAGCTAGGAGCAAAGTAGACGAAGAGACGAACGCATGGGCGCAAACGGATCTTAAATGAGAGCTGAAACGAATATTTTAGAAGCAAACCAATTTTCGTCCGAACCAGGCTTGTACAGAGGGACGTCCGTGTCACGTCCGCTCAAATTTGGCCGGACAGAGGGCGGACAGGGACAACCTTGTCCGTGGAAGTTTGGCCGGACAGAGGCGGACAGGGACAGCCTTGTCCGTGGAAGTTTGGCCGGACAGAGGGCGGACAGGGACAACATGTCCGTGGATTTTTGGCCGGACAGAGGGCGGACAAGGGACAACATGTCCGGGGTGTGTCTGTGGAAGAAAGGTCGGACAAGAGATGAAGGAGACCGTGTGTTGTCCGAGGAGAAAAAGGCGGACAAGACTAAGTCACGTTCGTGGCCTGTCCATGGATATAAGGCCGGACAGGAGACAGGGCTGCATGTGAGACGTCCGCCCAAATATGGCCGGACACAACAAGGACGTGCAACCAGATCCAGAAAGTATCGCGACAGTTTTCTTTCGGCGCTGTCTACCCAGTTGTCTTCTTCATTTGCGGTGCCTACAAACACATCCATCTACCCGATCAGCAATATCAGGCGCCGGCCGGCACTCCCTAAATTCCTGACGCGGTGCACTCCTTAAATTCCTCACGCGTTGTTCCAACTCTATCTTCTTCCTCCTCCTTTCTTCTATAAAACCCACTCTCCTTCTGCTCAAAAAACAATCCCCTCAATTATCCATCGCTCACAGAATCGAACCACACCTACGATCCACTCCATCCTCTTATCCCCCACTTCTCCATTTTATTTTCATTCTTCATTCCACCACTCGACAGAACCAGGATTAAAAGAAGAGAAGAAAAGCAGCTGGAGCAGAAGCGAATCGCAGTCGTCTCCTTCGCCAGTCTCCAAAATAATGGCTATTTCTATCTTTATTTTCATCCTTGCTAATGTCTGAGTAATAAACTTAGCTTCCCGGGTTTTGGAAGCGAGCCTATTTTATATAACTGTGTTATGTAAGCTTTCCACTATAATTTATCTATGCAATATTTTGATTCTTATCCTTAATGCGCTTTAATCTTCTTGTACAATTATTAAAGTGATATTTGTAGCTCTTTGTCAAAATGCGGTGCTGAGACAAGGTTCTAGACAAAGGAAGTCAAAACGGGTTAATGACTAGAAGCGTGGCTCGCCTATAGGTTAACCTGTCTCCAATAGGAATTGTTAATAAAGCGATTAATTTATAATGACTTGGGCAAGGATTGCGGCTTGTTGTTTAAATTAGTCAGGGTTTATTGTACAAGGACCGGTCAATGAACTAATTAAGATTCCTGAGTTTATTGTTAAAGTGGGAAAGTTTATATCGATATAATTGGATAAAATAGGTGAGCAGAACATCCAGGATGCTTCTTTAAAAACACAAAAAGATTTACAATTGTTGTTTCTTTTCTGTTTGATTAATTGTTTTTATTATTGTCTTATGAGTTAGCTGTTAATCATACTCTTTCAAAAAATGATAAAATCTGTTTACTAGAAGTCTCAGTCAATTTACTACACTATCAGTTATCCACAGCGAGATCCCCAAGAGTACGACAACCCAAATCCACTATTCCGCAAAACAATAGGTACACTGCCTAAGTTGTAGAAGTAGTCACTTATTTCTACAACAAGTTTTTGGCGCCGTTGCCGGGGATCTCCGGCACGGTTAATTGATGGTTTTTAAATTTTATTGAGATTTCTTTAGTTTTTTTTATTTATTTCTGTTTTATTTTGTTTTCGCTTCATTTAATTTTATTTAGTTTACTTACTTTATTTGTTTTTAGCAATTTTCTTGTATTTTGTTTTATATCTTTTTTGTTTTTCTATATAGTTAATTTTGTTTATGTGTTTATTTTCTATTTTTAGTCTATTCTACTTGGTATTTTTATTTTTTGTTTTTGTAGATAGCTACTGATTATGGAGAGCGGCTACGATGAGGTGAGAAGATTGTTGATCGATTTGGAATGGACGCACATGCAAGAGGAGATATCCTCATATCAAAGGATGGTCAAGGATTATCAACCACCTCAACAATCAAATCGAGAGCCGTATTGGTGGGAAGTCGACCAGGCTAATACACAGTACAAAGAAGCTCAGTTGGGATATGACTACTTCAATCAGAATGAACAGCAATCTACACAAGGGCCAGACGAATTTTTCCCGAGTCAGGCCAAGCCGCTAGAAGAGATTCCAGTGGTGACTCCAAGGAGCAAAGATCGATTCGAGCCAGATATTCATGAAGCTACAAGTTCTGATGAGGAGATAAAGAAACTTATCAGGACATTTTTCTCCGACGCTGAGTTGGAGCAAATGTCTGAGAGTTACAATTCTCCTCCATCTCCATCCCCAGCACAAGAGGAGCAATTAAAATTTAAAGATATTTTCTATGAGCCAGTCCGCGAGCTAGAGAAGGATTATCCTATTGAGCCTCATCAACCAGGAGAGGAAATTTACATCCTCGAATCTGAGGAAGGAACACCGCTACCACCAGTCTCTCATCAACTTCCACCCTGCCTCCATAAGCCTCAACAACAAGAGGAGGATGTCTACATCCTCCAATTTGAGGAAGAAAAGTCATCACCACCTGGTCTCCTGTTAGAACTACGTTACCGGCAGTACCTCCTCAAACACCAGGTTTTGTGGAGTATTTACTTTCCCATTTTATTTGCCGAGGTGACGTTTTGTTTTGATCCAGGTGGTTTGTTTTTAATTACTACTAACTTTATTTTCCTGGCAAAGCTGTTGTCTACTTTTATTTTGATCCAGGATAACGAAGCGGGAGTCTAGCCAAAGACTATAAATACGGGCAGCTTACTGGGAGGCAACCCAGTAGTTAAATTTTATTATCCTACTATTTTTGCTATGTTTTGTTTTCCATATTATTCCTATATATGTTTTTATATAAATAAAAAAGAAAGGAGAGAGAACAAGGAGAATTAACTTGAGTTCTTCTGGCTGTTTAGAATATTCATTACAGGAACATCATGCACATTCCTACAGCTGAACTCAAGTGTGGGGGAGCTACTCTAAACACCCTGCGAACTCTGGGGAGTACACTCTCTTTGCTTTGAACTTCAAATTTTTACATACTCCCTACTGCTTTGAATTGTGTGAGGTACTCTGGTAGATTGCATGACCTCGTTAATTTAATTCTTCCTACGCAATGAGGACATTGCTCCAGTCTAAGTGTGGGGGAGGACTCACTTCTCTGTCGCTCGTCTTAAGTCTCTCTTAATTGACACATTGCTAAAATGCTTAATCTCTCTGCTTATCTTGCATTTTTCCAAATTCAATATGATGGACCCTTTATATGTGGGTTGTTCTCTTTAAGAACAAATACTGTTATGAATTGTGGGATAAATGGTACAAAAATTTTAAATTTTGATTGCTTTTGAGGAGCATTTTTTATGCAGTGTGACCAAATGATCTGCAAATGGTTGGATTTTTATTGCTCAGGGGTTCCTTCTGTCTTCTTTCTTAGGGATTGCTAAGGGGTGTTTCTCTGTAAAAAAATAAAAATAATAAAAATAAACAAGGGACTTGCGAGACACCATTGGTAACCAACAAAGAGAGTTGAGTGTTCTTACATACAAAAGCTTGATGCTTACATATTATCTTCTCATCTCTTATGCAAAAGCGAAACAATGCATAAATCTATTTTTCCTTTTGTTTTCTTCTCAATGCCCATTCTTGAGAGAAGTTGGCCGTGGTAAAAGTTCTCAAAGTCACCTTACCTAAGAAGCATTGAAGTACTCCGGATCATACCCCGAAACTCTAATTTTTATTTTTACCCTGAGCACACCTGTGCCACCAGTAGTTGATGGATCACACTCCTCAAAAAGTTTGAGATCATGAACTGTTCACATATTTATCCTACCCTTCATAATAATATTTATTAATATTGAGCATTCCCTACTTACTTGGGTACATGGTTTTGCTTGAGGACAAGCAAAAGATAAGTGTGGGGGTGTGATAAGTGTCCAAATGAGCATGTTTTATGGGTGTATTTCATATATTATATTAGCACTTTTCTTGCTCATTTCTCACTTATCATATGTTTTTCCTCTAGTTTATGTTTTATTGGTTATCTCACAAATTTATTGGTTAAACATGGAAAACCAAACTAGGAGCAAAGTAGACAAAGAGACGAACGCATGGGCGCAAACGGATCTTAAATCAGAGCTGAAACGAATATTTTAGAAGCAAACCAATTTTCGTCCGAACTAGGCTTGTACAGAGGGACGTCCGTGTCACGTCCGGTCAAATTTGGCCGGACAGAGGGCGGACAGGAAACCTTGTCCGTGGAAGTTTGGCCGGACAGAGGCGGACAGGGACAACCTTGTCGTGGAAGTTTGGCCAACAGGGGCGGACAGGACAACATGTCCGTGGATTTTTGGCGGACAGGGCGGACAAGGGACAACATGTCCGTGGTGTGTCCGCGAAGAAAGGCCGGATAAGAGATGAAGGAGACCGTGTGTTGTCCGAGGAGAAAAGGGCGGACAAGACTGAGTCACGTTCATGGCCTGCCGTGGATATAAGGCCGGACAGGAGACAGGGCTGCGTGTGACGTCGCCCAAATATGGCCGGACACAACAAGGACGTGCAACCAGATCCAGAAATCACGACAGTTTTCTTTCGGCGCTGTCTACCCAGTTGTCTTCTTCATTTGCGGCGCCTGCAAACACATCCATCTACCCGATCAGCAATATCAGGCGGGCCGACACTCCCT
Organism: Limonium bicolor; assembly: GCA_023374045.1. Classification (NCBI taxonomy): domain Eukaryota; kingdom Viridiplantae; phylum Streptophyta; class Magnoliopsida; order Caryophyllales; family Plumbaginaceae; genus Limonium; species Limonium bicolor. Next base: position 388,561,868 of record CM041778.1, read on the forward strand.
AAATTCCTCACGCGGTGCACTCCTTAAATTCCTCACGTTGTTCCAGCTCTGTCTTCTTCCTCCTCCTTTCTTCTATAAAACCCACGCTCCTTCTGCTCAAAATCAATCCCCTCAATCATCCATCACTCACAGAATCGAACCACACCTACGATCCACTCCATCCTCTTATCCCCCACTTCTCCATTTTATTTTCATTCTTCATTCCACCACTCGACAGAACCAGGATTAAAAGAAGAGAAGAAAAGCAGCTGGAGCAGAAGCGAATCGCAGTCGTCTCCTCCGGCAGTCTCCAAAATAATGGCTATTTCTATCTTTATTTTCATCCTTGCTAATGTCTGAGTAATAAACTTAGCTTCCCGGGTTTTGGAAGCGAGCCTATTTTATATAATTGTGTTATGTAAGCTTTCCACTATAATTTATCTATGTAATATTTTGATTCTTATCCTTAATGCGCTTTAATCTTCTTGTACAATTATTAAAGTGATATTTGTAGCTCTTTGTCAAAATGCGGTGCTGAGACAAGGTTCTAGACAAAGGAAGTCAAAACGGGTTAATGACTAGAAGCGTGGCTCGCCTATAGGTTAACCTGTCTCCAATAGGAATTGTTAATAAAGCGATTAATTTATAATGACTTGGGCAAGGATTGCGGCTTGTTGTTTAAATTAGTCAGGGTTTATTGTACAAGGACCGGTCAATGAACTAATTAAGATTCCTGAGTTTATTGTTAAAGTGGGAAAGTTTATATCGATATAATTGGATAAAATAGGTGAGCAGACATCCCAGATGCTTCTTTAAAAACACAAAAAGATTTACAATTGCTGTTTCTTTTCTGTTTGATTAATTGTTTTTATTATTGTCTTATGAGTTAGCTGTTAATCATACTCTTTCAAAAAATGATAAAATCTGTTTACTAGAAGTCTCAGTCAATTTACTACACTATCAGTTATCCACAACGAGATCCCCAAGAGTACGACAACCCACAAATCCACTATTCCGTAAAACGATAGGTACACTGCCAAAGTTGTAGAAGTAGTCACTTATTTCTACAACAGGTATTTCCCGTAATTATGCTCTTAGCGTCTAAGCTATATTTAAATATTGTAACCTCTTTGGGTGTGGCAGGGTGGGTGTACTTACTCTTGACTAGATTATTAGTCGGTTAATATACCGTTGGTGGTATTATTTAACTATGGCGGTCCGTAGACTTGTGTCCCGGTTTTAGTTACTTCTCATGATCCGCCTTGTTGCATTGTTAGTGCTTTCCTCCTTGCTGCTGCCTGGCCAGCCGGGTTCTCGCGACTGCTGAGCACGTCGCCCCATGCTGCCGCAAATTCCGGTCTCCTTTGGGCTGGATGTCTTGATCCTCCGCCATTAGGTGCGGTTATGTCGTTCCAGCGGGATCCGTTTCCGGGATTTCCGGTTCTCGGAATCTACCGCATGACAGGTTTTGGTTCATATGGAAGTATTTAACAACTGCCAGATCGGGTTTTCCGTCTCTCTGGCATTCTTTCCCGAGCTTTTAATACGGGGGTTATGGAGGGCGGGTTTGGTATTGTAGGTATCCAGATCATACCGGAAGTTCCTAACTAGCGCATCTCTCACGCTACCACTCAACCCTTAGCCCTAAGTCTCTAATTCCTAACTCGGTATTCCCTAAGCTCGGTATTTCCAGTCACCAGAGCGATACTTCGCTCTGATACCATTTTTGTAACACCCCAACCGTTAAACACGTCATTACCACTAAAACTGTCACAATTTACCCTTACTCACGCAGCGGATCTCTATTACAATGAAGGGTGGTACAACGCCGTTAGCCACCCATATGGCTAACCAGGCCTAACTCACATACAGTAACGGTCTGATGGACTGGAACAACCGGGTACTCAGCACAAACACAATCCTCAACTCATTACTTTACTATACCGAGTCTACAATATATGGATGCTGATAACATATTCGGTCTTACACCTTGTTCAATTACATGAGTAAAATAAATGCTAACTACCCATGCTAACCACCGACCCCATCCTACTCTCAAACGGTATCGTCTTCGGTGTACCTGAAAAGTAAAAACGATGCCCCTAGGGGCTCAGCTTAAAGCTGCATATGAAATTCGCATATACCACGTGCTAACCGCGGTACGCCGACTACTTTTGGTCAAGAACATGGAGATTCATTTTAATTCAATCAACATGCAACATAGCAATACATTATTTATGTACACTTCACAAGGAATCACATTCACCCATGGAATGCAATCCTTAGCTATCATAACAAGGTTGTTAGTTGCATTAATTTGCTCTTAGGCCTTGAGGGTTTCTACCTCACTATGCCTTGGTTATTTATTCAATAACTCACCCACTCTTTCCGGTTGCTTATTCCCGATCTCTCCCATTCTCTTGGGTTACTCATACTTATACTTACCTATTCTCTTAGGTTACTTACGCCTAACTCACCCACACTCTTGGGTTACTTACTCTTTAGGGAAAATTACATACCCCACCAATGACGTTTGACGAAATTTCACAATCCACCCACGTGGTTTTAAAAATTACTTTCCCCACCCATGTGGCTTCTCCTGTTTTACATCCAGCAACTTTTCTAATTTTTGTTCAATTCAAAAGATGCTTAAACGTTGTCCAAAGTTGATGAAATTTTATATAGACGATGTTAAAGTGTTATATTTTGGATTAGTGAGAAATCTAAAGTTTTTTAAGCTTAAATGTGACATGTGGGACCCAATGAACATGTCACATGTTTCATTGGGTCCCACGGGACACATTTAAGCTTAAAAAACTTCAGATTTGACATAAGATCAAAGTATATACTTTAGCATCATCCATGTAAAGTTTCATCAATTTTGGACAATGTTTGAGCATCTTTTGAATTGAACCAAAATTAAAAATGTTGCTGGATGTAAAACGGGGGAAATCACATGGGTGGGGAAAGTAATTTTTGAAACCACGTGGGTGGAATGTGAAATTTCACCAAACGTCATGGGTGGGGCATGTAATTTTCCCTACTTTTATCTCACCCACACCCTTGGGTTACTACTACTCAAGCTCTTGTAGATTCTCGAGACACTACAGGTCTCCTACATCACGCTTGTTTCTCTTAATGCTTACTTAAGCCAAAACACATGGCTTTCGGAACTCTCTCTTAGTTCCTACTACTTTCACATAGGTCCGACTACTCTCGGACTACTCACATTCCCATGCACTCCTCTCTCAGAGTTATATTATTATTATGTATATTAGTCTAGAAGCATCACTCTCGATGTTTCTAATGACTTTGGGAACATTACTTAAGTTCGGGCAATCTTAGGTTTATGGGTTACCCTTACATTGCACTTACTCATACTTTCGGTTATTTTCTCATACCGGGTAAAATCCTCGTATAGGAGGTCGACCATGTCTCAAGGGAGTTAAATAATCCCTTAGGTCTCTTTTACCTTTCTTTTAAGTTCACTATATTGGTCTTACTTCAATCCTCTCAATGGAGGTTTATTTATCTCTCCACTCTTATTTATTTCGTGGATTGTTTCAATATGGTTCCCTAACCGTTATCGGGTATTTACTCAACCCGTAACCTCCTCACAATCTAGGGAGTTCATATTTTTGCGTTATCGTTATACTTTAATCGATAGCTTGTGTGTTTTCACGTTTCCGTTATTTTACGAAACGACCCCGTTCTCTAGCCATTCGTACTCAACTAAGAGACGGTCTACACACTAGGTTAGACCTCACCGGCATTCAAGCATGTTAGCTCATACAATATACATCAGACATTCATAAACAAACAATGGTTCATTTCATGCTTTAGTCTTGATTAAGCCGGCACACAAACACACAAATCAGAGTAACTCGGTTAGCATACGGGGCATGAGAAAATCATACCTTTCACCGGGGTTAGCTTTACCGCGTGACCTCCCATTCCTCGGTTCACACTTGTTCCACTGATAACATTCAAATGTTTCTATTAACATTAAGGAGTTACGATATGTAAAACTAATGCTCCCGTACTTAACCCCGTTATCCCGTTTAACTTTGTTTTACTCTTGTGTTCTTAAGCTCACATTTTTCTCATTCACCCTTAGCACTTGTTTACACTTCTTAAGACCTTCACATGTCTCCAAACAAGGCCTAAACATCATCTAAAACCATTACCATTCACTTCCCCATCATTAGGACACTTAAAAATACTTTCTGGCATGTTTTTACACTGGTCCGGGTTTGTGTCCGGGGTTACAAACCCGGACCAGACACGGTTTTAACTTTCTGGACAATTTTACATGTGGTCCGGGTTTGTGTCCTGGGATATAAACCCGGACCAACCCCTGGATTCACTCTCGGGTGCATTTTTGATGTGGTCCGGGTTTGTGTACCGATTTGCAAACCCGGACCACCCCTGGAACTGTCAAAATTTACAGTTTTTGATCAGTTTTCAACTCCTAATTCACCTCTAATCATTCCACATGTTTCCTACATGTTTAATCATCTCAAAACATGCTCTAACCCTCTTCAAAACATAGGTTTAATCCTTACTCAATTTCTTGCTCAAATTCACAATTTTTCATTCTCTGTTACACTTATGCACACTTGTGCTACAGATTTTTACCCCTTGGCATTTGCATTATTGTTCTCACTCTATTTGACCATTCCAAATATTCCAAGACAATGCACTCCTCATGCCAAGGTTCATGCCTTACTCTTAAAGCCTTAAATCCTCATTGTTTCCAAAACTCCTAAGGCACTTTAACACTTCTCTTTTGCTACAGATTTTGCACAAATCTACAACCTCACAACAAGCATTTCCTAAGTGGTTGACTAACCCAAATCAATCTCCATACATACCTAGCTAACTCTAGGTTATTCATTTCTCAAAACCACTTAAATCACTTAGATTCCTACCGGAATTTCGCCATAGTCCGGCTACATTTCTAACTTTGCCCAAAACTCATTCCACCATTTAAATCAACCTAAAACTAGCCAAACCACAAGGGTTCTACCAGCACACATATAAATCCCTCAATACTCATCAATTCTCCAAATACCACACAATGCATAATTCACAAAATGCATAGCTCTTAAATCAAATGCTAAATTCACAAATGCTTTCTCACTTGCATCATTTTCTATACAAGCACATTATTACCACACTCATGTGGGGTTTATTCATTTTATTAACCCATTCCAAATTCTAATACATATAGAATATACATTAGGGTTGGTTTCTTACCTTGAGTTCTCTTAGGTTCCTTTAATTACTCTTCTCCTCTTCTCTTCACCCAAAATCGGTCAAGGCAATCTCTTGCCCAATTCTCTAGACCAATATACCAATGGGTGTAAGGAGTACTAATTAGTTCTCCTAGTTGTAAAAATCATTCATGAACTCAAAAGAAGGGCTTAAAGCATAAAATGGGGCATTTCCTTTGGAAACCCTAGAATTGGTTTGCCATGAATCAAAGAAGGAGCTCCAACCCACCATCAGAGACTTGGAGAATAGCTCAAAACAAAGAGAAAAGCTAGTCATTACAAGATCCAAAATCGGCCAACCTAAGAGGGTGAAGAAAAATATAATTTTCTTTGGATATTTTTACCTTGGATGAGAGAGGAAGCTTCAAGCTTCAAAATGGTGTGCTTTTCTCTTTAAATGGCCAACACCCATGAAAATGAAACTCATGCTTTTCGAATTTTGAAACGAGAGAATGGTAGAGGGTGATGAGAGGATCACAAATATGTGATTATTTTTTAGTTTGGAGCTTAAACAAGGCTTGGGCATGAAGAGAAGGGTGGAGAAGCCATGGAGGAAACTCCATTGTCGCCCAACACAGAGAGAGGGAGGAAGAAACCGGTGGAGAGAGGTGAGGAGGAAGAAGAAAGGAAATGGAGGAGAGAGAGGGAGGGAAATGCTTTTTACCCTTTTTACTTTTTACTTTTTCCCTCTCTTTTCTTTTTCTTCTTTCTTTCTTTATTTGTGTGTGAGTGTGTGTGAGAGGCTATTAAAAACCGGCCCCCACCATTTAAATAAGCTAGAGCGTTTTTCGTCTCTTACAGAAAACACCCGTTAATTTACCCGGTTTGGCATTATTCACTAACCGGGCCCGTTTTTCATATTTTTCTCGTTTCCTTATTTTTACTGGTTTTTAAGCTTTCATTAATACTTAATTATAGTTATATAGTCCACCATAATTTTTACGTGTCCATTTGACCCCTTAAAGTCACGTTTTCGGGTTTTCTCGAAAAACGTGCTTTAAAACTCCGTTAGCGTTTTAATCCATTATTTGGATCCGTTTTCTTCAGGAATCATTCCCGTAATACTAATTAGGCCTAAATAAGCCTTAGGAATCCATCTTGGACCCTAACGAGATCATATGTCTCTTATACTCATTTAATGCGCGTTTTAGCGTTTTTCACGTTTTACACATTTTCTCTTTTCTTTGGGTTTTATTCACTTTACCAATACTCTCTAGGCACCATTAGGCCTTTAATAATCATATTAGAGTAATTTAATCACCATTTTTAGATCCGGGGTATTAAATGTATCTTTATCTAGTTTCTCAGCTCATCATGTTGATGTAATTGTAAGTCATTTTGGGGGTTTCCAATGGCGGTTGACAGGGGTGTACGGTTGGTCAAATGTAAATATGGAAAACCTGGCGACTTTTGTGTTATCTACATGTGCAATGGAGGGGACCATCGGTTCTGGATGGGGATCTCAATGAAGTTTTGGACTTAAGGGAACATCGAGGTCGGGGTTTTCGATCTCAAGCGGCAATGTCGGCCTTCCGATCTTGTTTAGCAGATTGCACTTTGCATGATTTGGGATATCGGGGTCCTTGTTTTACATATACAAAACGTGAACATCCATATAATGTCAAAAGTCGCTTATATCGGTTTGTTGCTAATGATGCATGGTTAGCTCTATATCCCCATGCACAGAATAACCACCTTCGATAGGGACGTCCGAATATAGGCCCATTAAGTTATTGTTGCAGCTGTCCACTCGTCGCGGCCCAAAGCCTTTTCGATTTGAGAATTGTTGGGCTATGAATGATCAGTGCCGCGCAATGGTTCAATCAGTTTGGGTTGGCAATCCAGATTTACACGGTTACACCTCCAAAGTTAAGGTTTGTGGTCAGCGTTTACGTACTTGGGGCATCAAGCAGATATGGGTTGAAAAGAAAGCTCTTCGTCAGGCCCAGTTTGAACTTGACCAGCAGGACCCAACCCCGCATAACTTAGCTAAATGGAAGTCTTGCTCCGCTATGGTGGACACTCTCCTGCAACGTGATGAAGTCCGCCTTCAACAGTGATCCAGGATCAGTTGGTTACAGGTAGGTGATAAAAACAATAAGCTGTTCTTCAATAAGTTCAGGGCTCGCTCTCGTCGAAATGCGATTTTCAGTCTCTCGTCTCCCACTTTGCCTGCTGCAACAACTTGGCATGGTGCCGAATTTGTGGCTCATTCTTTTTTTCAAGACCTGTTTGCATCAACAAATCCTCAATCGTATCAGCATCTTCTGGCCTGTGTGGAGGGCCGCGTTTAACCTCACAGTTTTGACCCTATGGGCCAGCCTTTCACACGTGAAGAGGTACTTGCTGCTTATAAGCAGTTAAACCCCTACAAGGCACCAGGACCTGATAGCATCAATGGGGTTTTTCTTCGCAGTTATTGGCCTATTATTATTGATGATTTTATTGCCACTGCCTTGGACTTTCTCAACACTGACGCAGTGCCCATGGATCTCAACCACACTTACCTTGCCCTTATCCTCAAAAAGTCGGGGGCAACCTCAATCACGGAGTTTCAGCCCATCTTTGTGTGATACTGTGTACCGTGTCATTTCAAAGGTCTTGGTCAATAGAGTGCAACATGTTCTGTCGGATGTCATCTCTGATAATTCAAGGAGCTTTCGTGAAAGACCGATTGATCTCTGATCAGGTTCTTCTTACTCATGAAGTCCTTCATCTCATGCGCACTTCCAAGGCTAGGCTCCAGGGTTTTTTTGCCTATAAGGTTGATATGTCCAAGGCTTTTGACCGGGTGGAATGATCTTTTGTTTTAGAAGTTTTGGCCAGGATGGGTTTTCACCCAGTTTGGGTCAAGGCTGTTCGTAAGTGTCTTACGTCTACCATGTCAGTGCTTATTAATGGCCACCCAGGCCCCACCTTCTGCCCTCAGCGTGGCTTTCGGCAGGGGGACCCTTTATCGTCACTGCTCTTTATTTGCTGTATGGAGGTTTTGACTTCTGTCATCCATCTCTCTGCTCAGGTCAACCATTACAAGGGATTCTCTTTTCCAGGCCTCACCACGCTAATCACCAGCTTACTCTTTGCGGATGACTGCATTTTATTCGGTAAAGCAACGGTCGCCAATGCACAGGCTCTGTCTTACATACTTGATAATTTTAAGCAAGCATCGGGCCAATGTATAAATGCTAACAAGTCTGCCCTCATGTTTTCCCATCACCTGCAACCGCAGTTACGTCAGGCAGTTGTAGGGGTTTTGAGTGGTCGTGTGGTTCAGGAGTTTGGCATGTATTTGGGGTTCCCTGTGCAAGTGGGATGTAATCGGAAAGCGGTCTTTGCGTACATTAAGGATAAGGTTGCTTGACGGATCCAGGGGTGATCTTATCACACTTCTCAGGCAGCACGTTTGCATCTTATTAAATCTATCCTACAGGCCATCCCTACATATGTTATGTTAGTCATCTCGTTGCCCCAATCGCTTCTCAAGTCCATCAAACGTATGATTTCCCGTTTCTGGTTAAGTGGTTCTCCTACTGACAAATCGTTACATTGGACGAAGTGGGAGCAGTTGTGTCTTCCTCTACACTCCGGGGGATTGGGTTTTCGTGACTTGCACAATTTTAATCGTGCTCTTTTAGCCAAACAACTTTGGCGTATCCTTCACCAACCACACTCTGTGTTATCCAGGTTTTACACGGCTCGTTACATAGGCAACAGTCCTCTCCACCGCATTCAGCCTAAAGCGAATTCAAGTCCCATTTGGAGCGTGCTTCTCACTATTCAGGGCCTCATTCAGACAGGGGGGCCGTAAGCGGATTGGTAATGGGCTTACCACTAGCATCTGTGATAGATGGCTTCCCTCTAAGGAGGGAGGCATGCCTTACCTTTGGTCCATCCCTCCGCATCTTCACCATGCCCCAGTATCAGATTTAATGCTCTCTCCCTCAGCCTGGAATGTCCCGCTTCTTCGGAATATCTTTCACCCTGAGGATGTTCAACATATTTGTCGCTTGCCCTTGTCGGGTGATGCCTTATTGCCAGACTCTTGGTTCTGGGGCCTCTCTCCATCGGGCCAGTTTACTGTGAAGAGTGCCTATCACTGTGACGTTGCCCTATCTCGGCAAGAACAACCGTCTTCCTTGTCTGTGACCAATTCTTCAAGGGGTTTGGCAAATAAGAGACTCTGGGCACTTGATCTGCCTCCTCGCGTTCGTTTGTTTGGTTGGAAATTGTTGCATGGAGTGGTTCCGTGCCGCGGACTGTTGGCTTATTGGCTTCACCGTCCTGACCTACAATCCTGTGTAATTTGTGGAATACCCGTGAATTTTGGCATAAGAATAAGTTAATACATAGTCGGAGTGGATAAGATCCTATAATATAAGACAGGAATGATATTAATAGAGGCCCAGAGAAGGCTATATATATATATATATATATCGTCTTATTCCTAACTCAAACAACATTACTATGTTCTCCTAGCCTTGCGAGTTCAAATCGGATTTTACTACCTTTAATAAATGAGTATTGTGATTAGCATTGTTTTGTTTTATATTATTATTATTATTATTATTATATTATTATTATTATTATTATTATTATTATTATTATTATTATTATTATTGTATTGTATTATATCCAAGAGCACAAGTTGAATTTTGCTTCTTCTTAAATATCTTCCTCCTTTCTAAATCATATTAAATACCAAATGTATTTCCACTCTTCACGATCTTCAACCATAACTCAAATTGAATTTCCAACAATCATTTATTTATTTTAAGTATTCTCTTCTTTTAAATCTATTTATTAAACAATTATTTATCTGATCTAAAACACTCTCTTTCATAGATAATAATTGCTCATCATTATCCTTTCCTAACGATCAGCTAGGTTTCTCTTATTTTTACTATTAAGTAAATAATATCCTCTGATTTTATAACCTGTTGAATCTGGATCCTTCGTGAATTACAACGTTATTCATTTACTTTCAAATTGAAATCTTATTTGTTAAACCCATTTCAAGTCATTTTACAATATTGCTTATAAATTCTCCTCTCACTAAACTAAATATATTTATTAGTTAATTACTAATCCTTTAATTATTCCATATTGTTTTCTATTTAATAACCCGATCGTTGTCACGATCGCCTTCATCTTCATCATACCGCCTCCACTCTTCTCTCTTCCTCAAGCTCCTAACCCTTCTCAAATTCTCGTTCTTATCTTTCTGTTGCTGTTAGGCTGCTTCTCTGGTGCCGGTTTGGGTAGAAGGGTAAGGGAAATCTACTTGTAAGGCTAAATAATAGTTTCGTTGTTATCCAAATAGTTTCTGATGGAATCCCTATTTGTAAATCTAGACCCCGAGTTCTCCGACGGGCGCTACTGTTGATCTAGCTGGTTGATTCCGTTGTGGTGAGCGTATCCAGGTAAATGTTGTGCTCAACATTCTTTACCTCTGTGTTTTTGCGAATTAACGATGGATTGGTTTGGATGTGATTTTGATATTGTGGAAGTTTGGGAATTATTTCCCCTGTGTATTCTGGTGAGATGTTTTGCAAAGGGTTTGGATAAATGTTTTGGGAGACTTTCATTGAATTGGTTATTGGCTTGTTGGTACCATTTGGTGCCCCGTGTATATTGTTGGTGCCCTTGTGGCACTCCGTGAATTATTGGTACTGTGTACCCGCGAATGTTATATCAATTTTTGCCTACAGACATAACTTGCAGTTAAGCTCTAATGATCTACTCCTTTGGGTCATAAGTTACCCTCTAGGGGTGTGCACACTTAAGGAAGTAGAGTGAGGTGGGATTCTAATTGTTGCGACCCCAATTTGGGTGTCGTCCGCGTATACCATTAATTTGATTCTCTGAAAGTTCTCCCCCGCTATGTTTTGTGGCTGGTAAATTAGAATTGGTGAAGTGGTTTATGTTTCGGTGCAAAGTATTGTTTTATAAGTATAAGTGGCTTTCAAAATGTATTTTACGAGTTGAGACAATGTTTACTCAGTTTTGCTGATTTGCGCGGTCCCTTCGCGTTTCTATTGTTGTTTTATATCGCAGGTACTCATGGCTGAGTTGGGGATTGGGACACCTATCACATAGCTTAGGATGACTGGATCAACACTTCATATGATTTTAAGTTGAGTTGTGTTTTGGGAATACATTGTTTTACAATATTGGAAACGTTTTGGTCATTTGGTTGGTGGTTTAAAGCCAGCACTCTTCGTTAGAGTGTGGCGGTAACGCCCTCTTGGATTTTGCATTTCCGCTGCATTTGTTAATTTCTCAGATGGATCGATTTTGTTTAACTCTCTTGGAGATTGTGGTTATGATTAAGTTTTTATATAAGAAGTTGTCCACCTTGGGTTATGGAATAAACTGTGGGAATGGCTTGCTGTCATTTATAACATCTTTATGTTGGTTTGATAATGATTATGTTCTGTTTTGACACTCTAAAATGCATTTCAGGACCTGTCCGAACGTCCGTCCGGACATCCATGTTCAGACAGGCCCCGAGAGTTCAAGTGATTTTTCTCTGTTTTGTCGTGTCCGAACTTCTGTCTGAACATCAATGTTCGGACAGCATGCGAGGACGGGGTCGACTTGCAAGTCTCGACTTATGTCCGAACTTGCAAGCTCGGACCAACGTTCGGACGCGCGTAAAGGATTTTAGGACTTTTTGAAACTCGACTTGTGTCCAAACTTCGAAGTCCGGACACAAGTTCGGACGTCTTTGGTTTCCAGACTTTTTAACTCTCGACTTGTGTCCGAACATCAATGTCCGGACACAAGTTCGGACGAATGGATTTCTGTAGGTTAACTTTCTCGGCTTGTGTCCGAAATTCTCATGTCCGGACACAAGTTCGGACCAAACTTATTTTGCACTTTTAAGACCCATTTAGAGTCTGTTTTCGAAACCGTTTGCGCCGTTAGATTTATAATTTGATAACCTATGATTTGAGGCAAAATCCAGGGTGTTATAATTTGTGGTAGATGTGAGACCGTCTTCCACGCATTTTTCAACTGTCCTACAGCTAGGTCTTCGTTGATTGGTTCACTCACTCTTGCATCGCCATGCCCCGTGTTCGCCTTTCCTTGCTTGTTTCACTCCTTGGCGTCTGGTATGCCAGTGTCAGTTCTCCCACAACCGCGTCTCCACTTTTGAAGCTGGCTGGTTTCAGGCAGACAACTTTTTAAGCCTCAGCTATGCAGTCTCAACCTCTACCTTTTCGCCCTCCCTATCCGCCGCACGTCTTTCATGCCCATCTTGGGTTGAGATTTCAGTTGATGCCGGTCTAGACATGAAATACCCCTAAATTAATTTAGGGGATTTCTTTTATTAAAACCGTAAATAATACTATTAATTATTATATTAGTATGGAATGTGAATAATAAATCATTATATCCTTATATGGAATTATGAAATTAAATCATGGGATTTCTTCCATTTAATCCTAAAGAATACTATTAAATATTGGATTACTATATATTATTATAGTATATGAATGTAATAATAAGATTTATAAGTCAATAAATCTTGGAAAATTTTCTAAACACTCCAAGTATATTATAAAGATTTTAGGAAGAGTTGGAACATTGATTTGAAGCATAAAAGTCAATATAAAATCCTAGAAACCCTAAAGCTTCTCAAGCCTTGCTAGGGTTGACTTTTTGAGAATGGTCAAACCAGCCCATGAAACCTATACCAATAAATAGGTTATGAAAACCATGAAGATCGATAAAAAGAACGTCAAAAACGGATCATCCTAGCCAAAGTTGTGATAGAATGAAGTTTGGAGCCAAAATTTTGAAAACTGCCACGTGTCAAGCTCACACGGGTCGCCTGTACTTAGCACGAAAATCGGCCAGAATCCTGACTGCCATCAGCGTTTTTGCCCTAACTTTAGACACTTATATCTCACTCATCTTACGAATTTTGCAACGCCGTTTTTTTCATTCTCCTCTTAATCTCCTCTTTGCAACCATAGCTCACACTTAACCTAAATCTTCCTAAATCCACCGGAAAATCAGTCCAAAGTCGCCTCCTTGCAAAGTCGTAACCCAGATTCCCAGTTTTCACCGAATTCAGGTAAACTTCATTTGATCATAACTTCTTCGTTTCTCATCCAAAATTCGACTTCTTTAGCTTGTTGTGTAGATCTCTAATCCCTCTACAACTTTCATGTTTAAACCCAAGGCTAATTCCCAACCGTTTGTAAGAACGAGGTTCCTAAAGTTCGTGATCCGACATTACATAAAATCATAGGAAAAACGTAAGGTAAACTCGTAACTTTCGGGTCAGATTTCTTTCTACATAATGCAAATTAGAGTGAGTTCTTGCTATCAATGTGTAGAGCTATGTTTCCTCTTTATATTAAGCCCAAGAACAAAGCCTAACTCGATCTGTACCGAAACTTATAGTGTTGTAAAGTTGGCTACTCCATCAGCTCGTAAAGGTTGAGTTTTTCCAGAAACCAAAATCGAATTCCTTCGATTTGTGCAATTCCGGTGAGTTTTCTTCCAATTATTCCGATGTTGCTAACCGGGTTTTCATCGTCGACC
>CM041778.1:388576178-388885066 GCA_023374045.1 Limonium bicolor
ACGTCCCAAGGTTCGGGTCGTTTAATCCGAATACCAAACTCTCATGTGATCCTAGACTCATTAACTAAGGTTGACACTTCCGAGGTTAGATGGTATCGGAGTTGAACACGCCACATAAATGAATTACTGTAAACTCATTACATGTTTAATCTTACAACGTGGCAAACATACAGAAAACACATTGGCATACAAGCCGGTGTATCCGGTAGGACACAGGTTGCAAGAAACCATACCTATCACCGGAGTCCACTTTACCATGTCCACTTATGTTCCTCGAGCAATTCTCGAACAACTGATAACATTACATGTACTTTTATTAACATCGGGGTAACATGTTTGTTTAAAGTCTAATGCTTATAACTTTTCCCCGTTAACTTAGTTCATAACTTCACTTTTTAACTTGTTTACTTCTACATTTTAATACATCTTTTTTCCCACTAAATTATCATTATAACTCACCTAACATGTCTTACAACCTTATAACATCATTACTAGTCAATCCCCATTATTAACATCATTCTATAACCTTAACAATGTTTTTGGTCCGACCGACCTTCCGACCGACCTTACACAAGGTCGTCCATTCCAAACACATTACCGTCAAAAATTTCTACTCCGACCGACCTTATGTTCGGTCGCATGTTCGGTCCATTCCTGAGAGTTTCTTCCCTTGAAAATTCAGGCCCGACCGAACTTGCCAAGTCCGGTCCCATGTTCGGTCGATTCCAGAAACTTAATTCGTACACAAATACAAGCCCGACCGACCTTGCAAGTCCGGTCCCCAAGGTCGGTCCCATTCCAGAAACCAATTCTCGCAGGGTAAACTGGGCTCGACCGACCTTGGCAAGTTCGGTCGCAAGGTCGGTCTGCTCCAGACCCTTATTTTCCATTGCCCATTTAACTCCAAACTTCACCTCATATATCCTAATATGTCCTAACCTCATTTGGGCACTTCAACACATCTTTAGCCTGTACTAAATTCCTTAAATCACCCACCAAACTATCTTTATCGTTCCACAAACTCCTTACAAATCTCTTAATACTTGTACATTTTTCATTTGGTTTTCTAAGTGGTATTTCACCTATAATGACCACTATACCAATGTTTCCTCTACACCTTAGCATCATCTCTCAAACTTCTTTTCTTACTAACTAAATCTCCTTTTTCACATCTTACCTAAACATCATTTCTTCCTTGTACACCAACATTCCTAAACCTTAAACAAACTTCTCCAAGACTTTATTACATCCCAAAAACACTATTGAATTCCTAGAACTTCCAAGATAATACCAAAGTCCTTGTATCACTCTAAATCACCTTAATACATGCTTTCTTCCCTAGTAAAACACTTGTTCACCTTTAACACTTCCTAGTTCACCAAAACTTGTTTAAATCACTTAGAACTTCTTACACATTCTCCAAATTTTGCCATAGCTTCTCTTGTATATACTCACATCCAAACACTTAGTTTTTACCTTATTTCATTCAAGAACACCCTAAATCCATCAAGAGTATTCTCACACACATACTTCACCCAATTTACACTACATCACAATATAGTGCATAAACTTAATTGCTTGGCACTTAGGCCCTTAAATAACATGGCTCTTAGGCCCTTAAGATGCATAAATCATAAACACTGAATTTCCCACGTTGTATTTGCCTTTGACCTGCAAATACACTCAACAATACATATGCCTTTTACTAAGCCCTTGAGAGCATTCTTCTAAGTCATTTTCCCTTGGCTCCTTAAATCATTTTCATAAGCAATATAAGCTCATTTCTCCTAAGACTTTAAACCATATTAGGTTAGCACATTTACCTCTTTTGCCCACAAACTTCTTTCTTGTTTCCTTGACTAAATTGGCAAGGCTTTTGGTTGCTTGTCAACTTCTAAACATTGTACAAATAATAGAATGAGTATTCAAGCATTATGCTTCATCTCATTGCAAACCCTAGTTACATATATTATCTTAACATATTAAGGTAATTGTTTTACCTTTGAATGGAAAGAGAGCTTGAATGAGTATCAAGAGAGTACTCCTCCTAGCCCTTGGAAGATTCAAATGAAGCTAAAACAAGCAAGGTAAAAACACCATTGTGAGGTGAATTTTCGGACAACACAAAACATGGAGGAAACATCATTTTTCTTTGAGTTTCCTTACCTTGAAGCAAAGGAGAACAATAACATGTGAAAAGGTGAGCTCAAGCTCCATCAATGGTGAATCTCCTTGGCACCGAAATGAGGCTTTTGAAGATTTGAAAAGATGAATGTAGAGCTTGCTCCACTAGAAGAATGGTGGTCTTGAAATTGAATTTGGACCATGGAGCTAGGAGTTACAAGAGATCAAAGATGGAGTTTAATGGTGGTGGTGTAGTATTACCGTGAAAGAGAGGAAGAAGATGGAGTTGGAACCGTGGGAATGCAAGAAGGAAAGAGAGAATGAAGATAAGTTTGCCTTTTTAAGAGATATTATGTAATAAAGCAAATAGTAAGTTGCTTTATCATTAGTTATTTGTTTTGTTAACTTACAAGGTGATGACTCACCTCATAAAACCGGCCCCCATTAGTAGTCTAGGGGTGTTTTGGTCTTTGTTGACCAATTAACTTACTTATAATAACATATGTTACAAACTAGCTTATTAAAGTTACTATTCACTAAAACAAGGCACATAGATGTGAAATTTTTGATTTCCCATTGATATAGACTTCCAAATGTGATACATATAGTACACATGTTAACTAAGAGTAATGATGGACATTTAGCCATACAAAACTCATTTACAAGACAATTTTTCAAAAACATGCTTTAAGACTCCTTAAAGCACATTTTGTGTTTTAACCTGTTTTCAAGCTTGGTTTTCTTTGGTAATTGATTTAATATGTTCATTAACATATTTATAAGGTATAGGTATGACCATTAGGTCTTATACAAATTTATCCCAAGCTTAGAGCACATTTTGCTCTTATTGACTTTAAGGTATTTTCTTGTGTTTTATTTGGTTTAACTGTCTACCAAAGTTTCCTAAGGACTTAATTTGCCTTGTTAAATCATAATTGACTATTATTTAGTCTTGGTAGGTTCTTTGGGTCCTAACCAAGTTCACTCCAAGCTTAAAGCATCTTTTTGCTCAAACTGTATCTTAGTGCTTTATTGCATTTTACTATGGTTTAAATTGTTCACTGATGTTTCTAAGGAACTTTTTAGCCTTTACATACCATAGTTTGATATTTAAACCACATATCAAGGTTTGGGGTATTCAGACCTACCCCAGACTGGGTCGGTCGGGCTGAATTCTGTAACTCGGGTGCTTTCTGCAGCCGACCCACCCAGGCGACCTACCCAGAGTGGGTTGTCGGCCTTTATAAAAAAATTAAAATTTAAGTAGATAAATAATGTAAATACATATATATATACACATATATATATATACATACTATATATTGATGCATGAGTAAGGCGTTAGTGCTAAAGTAAGGAAGGTAAGAAAGTTAAGCACACTAGAGTAAAACTAAAATTAACGGGGTAAGTACGGGAGTAATAGTAGTTTACATACCGTATAACCATGATGTTGATAAAAACGTTTGAATAATAATACCAGTTGTTCGGAAACTACCTGAGGAGCGTGGAGTGACGCGTAAAGAGTAAATCCTCGGGGACACGGTAGAGTAACCCATGGTATAAGGTATGGTTTTCTTGCAACCTGTGTCCTACCGGGTTACACCGGCTTGTATGCCTATGTGTTTTTCTGTATGTTTGTGAAATACCCCGACCTTAAATATGGTGATTAAATTATCCTAATAGGTATTTAAGAGCCTAATAATGATTAAGAAATATTGGTGAGGAAAAATAAATCCAAAAGAAATAAAGAAACGCTTAAAAAGTGAAAAACGCTAAATAAGCGTTAAATAACCATAGGAGGTATGAAACCTTGGTTAGCGTATTATAAGGATTCTAAAGGCTTAATTAAGTCTAAATAAATAGTAGGGAACAAATCCCGAAGAAAACGGATCCTTAAAATGGATTAAAAACACTAATGAACATTAAAGCGCGTTTTTCTAGGTAACGGGGAAAATGCGTCTATAAGCGGGTCAAATAGACTCGTAACAATTTTGGTCAACTAAATAGTCATTAATAAATATTAGTGAAGCTTTAGAACCAATAAAATCAATAACGAGAAATAGTAAAAACTGTCAAAAACGGGAAGTTGTGGGGTAGAAACATAAATAACTCAAACTTATGTGTCCACTTTTGAAAATAAAAATGTGGAATCTGTGTGTCCGATTTTAAGCCCCTCTCACACTCCTTATTAAATTGTGCTAATGCACTACAAGACAAAACAATAAAAACAAATAAACTCACTTTAACTCACCACTCTCTCTCCTACCCTCACATTTCTCACACTCTCGTACAGACCCCCTCCCTCACTCTCTTTTCTTTCTCTGGTTGCCTTCTTCCTCAACCGGCCAGCCATGGAGGAGCAAGCAAACCCACACAAAAACCTCACTTCTCTCCTCTTGTTACTCCCTTAAACCTTCTCCAAAAATTATAAAAATTTCACCATTGTCTTCCTCTCACCAAGGAGAACATACTCCTCTTTTCAAAATCTGAAAAGGAGCATCTTCATCTCCATGGGTGTGTAGCATTTGGAGCTTCAATACCACCATTAGAACCACCTCCTTCTCCTTGTCATTTTGAGGTAAAAATGTTCTTGAAAACTTACCTTTTTCTAGCCCTTGTGGGCAAAACGAAATTTAGACTAAACTCTTGTTTGGTTCCTTTGTACTCTAGCCAATTTTGGCACTCTTGGAGGGTGAGGGATATTGTTCTTGAGCTATTCCAAGCATTACCTACACCCTTGCAAGGTAATGAAATTTCTAAACCCTAAACTTACATTAAACTTTAAAGGTTGAAAAGGGTTAGTAGTTTAATTGTAATTGTTTTGTGTTCATTGGGTGATGGGAATGGAGTTTGGCAACTCCATTCCCCACATAACCGATTTTGAGGCAAGAAAGGAAGAATGAGGAAAAATGAGGAAGAAAGAAGGAAGTATAAGCTCAAGGTAAGAGCTCCTTCCTAATGTTAAATTCTATTGCATTAGAGTAATGGGAATGGGTAAAATATTTAAAGAACCCAAACCTTGTACTAGTATTAAGGATTGTGAAGTTTGAGTACTTAAGAGCAAGTATTTGAATTGTAGGCTTTGGAGCCAAATGTGATGTGTATGTGTATTGGAATTGTGGATGGAGAAAGTATTGAGGAATTTATGTTTGTATGTGTGCTGGTAGAACCCTTGTGGTTTGGCTAGATTAGGAATGAATTTAATGAAAAAGTGTGCATGTGGTGAAGTTAGAATTGCAGGTAAACTATGATAAAATTTTGGTAGGAATATGTACATTTATGGATGACTTGGTGAATGGGAGAACCAAGGTGTGTATTGGAGTTAGTAGAGATGTTTAGTAACTATGGAGTAGTAGTTGTGGTAAGAGAATGAAAGGATATAAAAGCTGTAGCAAGAGGTATGGGATTGCCTTGGAGAAACTATGAAGAACTGGAGTATAAGACTTGGTAAAATGAAGGTTGGACTTGGGTATAAATGGTGCAATTGCTTGGAAATGAATTGGCGTGGTAAGATGAGGCATTTGGGATGCTAATAATGGCATTGGTGGTAGGAGTATTGAGTGTTAGAAGTTGGGACAAAAATCTGTAGCATTGAAGGATGAAAAACTGTTGTGAGTGTGGAAGGGAAGTGATGAAATTGTGTAAGTTGATTGATGGATTTAGTAAAGAATTTGGTGGATGAACTAAGGCAATTTGGAGGGCCTAGGTAGTGTTTAAACATGTGGGATTACATGTAGGAAGATTGGAGAAACAATGGGCAAAGTATAGAACTGAAAACAGAATTCAAAACTGAAATACTGGGCCGGACCGACCTTGGGACCGGACTTGCAAGGTCGGTCGAGCCCAGATTTACAAAGGGCGGAAACCTTCTGGAATGGACCGACCTTGGGACCGGACATGCAAGGTCGGTCAGCCAGAAGAATTTCCCGTAATGCAACCTACTGGAATGGACCGACCTTGCGACCGGACTTGCAAGGTCGGTCGGGCTAAATTCTCCGTCGTGTAACTTACTGGAATGGACCGACCTTGGGACCGGACTTGCAAGGTCGGTCGGCCCTGAAATTTTCCAGCGTAATCCCTTACTGACTTCGACCGACCTTGGGACCGGACTTGTAAGGTCGGTCGGGTCTTACAAAAAAAATTAAATTTAAATTAAATTAATATTATATGTATATATGTGTATACCCACATATACATATGTACATATATGTAAGTATACCGATGTTAAGTAAGAAAACTAACTTAAAGGAAGTAAACAATGTGTAAGTATAAGAACAGTAAGTGAAACCGAAACAACGGGACAACGGGGTAAGTACGAGAGCAGCAATTATGTATGTAATGTAATGCGTAGTATTGGTTGAACCGTTTGGCATGTAGCCGGGGGTTCAAGAATAGGACTCGAGGAACAAATAAGGACTAAGGAACAAGAAGGCACCGGTAAAGTAAATTGCAGAAAAAGGTATGATTTCTTCATGCCCTGTATCCTAATCTGGTTACCCCGATTTGTGTGCTTATTTTATCACCTAATAAGATAAATGCATGAATCGGACTACATTGCACTTACTTGTGCTTGTTTACATTGTTCTTGATATTTGTCTTGAACAATAGTTTGTATAATTCATGAAATATATGAATGATGATGAACTGTATTCGAATCTTGTATTGTACTTAAGTATTGTATTGTATTTCGTATGAATGTGTATTGAGCAATGTATTTGTGTATGTGGCTTGAGTGAATGACTTCTACTAATTCCTAACCACCTAACTCCTAACAAAAGTACTAAGTAAATTGGAATGAGTAGAAGTCCGATATAGCTTCGGCCACACGTGAGGATGAGGAGACACAAGAGGTTGGATCCGATTCCTGGTTCTTAAACTGGTCCACGGCCCAAATCCCTTAAATGGGTAGCATCCTGGATTGGTGAACCAAGTAAAGCCTGGTGGTGGGACGGTGTAGTCCCTGCCCAGAGGTCATACCGACTTAACATGAGTAAGAGTAAGTAAGTAAGTATGGATCAGTAAGTATGTATGAGTATGAGTATGTATGTGTAAGTACTGTGGAACGAGTAAAAGAGTAATCTCCACCCGATTGACCCGGGTGGACCAACATGAGCTAACAAGGATGGTGTATTGTGTAATTATTGCGTATGTAGGTATATGAATTGGGTATTGCGGACCTCGGAAAGGTAAGAACATATCTGATGGCTTGTATGGGTTACCATGTATGTAATGAAGTGTGTGTATTGATGTGTATGTATGTATTCCTTGCGTAATGTATTGTAATATTATGTATAAGAGCATGTATGCATGTATGTTGAATGAAATCAATCGCATGTATTCGACCAAGTGGTCGGCGTACCCTCACTAGTACGCGGGGTATGCGGTTATCATGCTCAGCGAAAGCTGACCCCCGTAGGGGAACGTTTTTAGTGTGCAGGTACCCGAAGCGGTTTGGTCAAGGTAAGAGACCGGTGGCACACCCTTTTACTTAGGAAGCAAGTAGTTGTGAGGAATGGGTAGTGGGTAGACTCCTAGTGAGTATGTATGAGTTTAGAAGAGGTAATATTCTTGTATAAGGATCTTAGTAAACTCGGTGAATGATATTGTACTGTATTGAACTTGTGGATTGTATGGAATGGGAATTATAGTATTTGTTTCGTAATTGTAGTAAGACTCACACTGTGTAGTACTCGGATATTCCGGTCCATCAGACCGAAGCTGTATGTAGAAGTAGTAGCCTTGTTAGTCACGTGGGTGACTAACGGCATTGTATCACCCACTGTATGTAAGTATGTATCCGCCGCATGACTTTGAAAGCACGAGGAGATTGGACGGTGATGATTGTATTAATGGTAGGGGTGTTACAGTTTGCCACCTTGCAAGATAAAACATGAATTGAGTTTACAGTAAATCATTAATGTGGCGTAAATAATTCCAATACTGTTTAACCTTAAATATGTGTTAAACCGTAGCTAACCGACTCTAGGATCACATAAGAGATTGGTATTCGGATTTAACGTCCCAACCTACGGGAACGTTCTAACTACGGCTATCCGTGCATTAGTTGTATATCGTGGTTATGTGTGATATGTGTTGCCTTTGATATATCGTTGTTTAACGAATGTTGTTGTCCATGTTTGTCGAATGGGATGTTACCTTCCTTGTGTGTGATTAACCAAGCTTGTAAACCTAAATGGTCTATGGATGTGATAAGTTCCATAAAGGAACTTCTAACTAATATGTATATGTTATGGGGGTGAGGAATCTGGTCGTTCCGGTCGCGTGCGTTGTTTGGGAGTTGATGTATATATTTGAATTAACTCCCACTCTGTTATGTTATGGTTGTTTTTCCTTCTTGGATTACAATCACCCACAAGCTTAACCAAGGCTTACCTACCTCGTTATTATTCGGGCTAGGGGGAATACTGTTATGTTATGGTTGTTTTCCTTCCTTAGATTACAACCACCCACAAGCTTAACCAAGGCTTACCTACCTCATCATTATTGGAGCTAGGGGAAATTGTGTATGGTGTGATCGGTCCTATATTACGGCCGACACATCTAAGTGAAGTAAGTGTGTACGGTGTGCTCGGGCCTATATTCCCTCCGGCACGTCCTAAGTAAAGTGTACGTTCTCTAAGAAGAACGGTGTCAAGTTGTGTACATGTTATTAAGTGAAGTATGTTGTTATGTTGTGTACGTTGATCTCCGAAATCAACCCTGTACAAATATAAGAGGCAATTAAGTATAACCAGATTAAATGGGTATGTGTCGTCTAACAAGGAATAGCTCCATTAGGGTAGAACCCTCAAGGGACAAAGAACACAATAATGTGATCTAACCAATGTGATGTGTTAATCTTATGTTTGTATCCTGTTCATTGGATGTGTGATTTATAAGAATGATATGTGTGTATACTTTCATGCATGTTTTAAATATAATTAACCGTATGCTCACCGACAAATAGTTGTGCGTGACCCGGTAGTATGTGGGCTGCTTGATTACCATACCAGCAAAGGTGCTGACCCCCTTTGGGGGGCCCCCATACTTTTCAGGTACAATGGAGCTGGCAGCCGTTCGAGAGTAGGACGGGGTAGTTGTTTATACTTGGATAGTTATTTAGTTATTTATGTAGTTGTAAGGGATGTAAAACCGAACTTTGATAATCGGTAGCTGAAAGTATAGACTCGGTACAGTTGTAATGTAAATGTATGTATTTCAGTTTGGAAACGGTTGGTAATGTAAAGTGTAGCGCTTGGTAATCTTGTCCATCAGACCGGTACACTATGTATGTATTAGCCTTGTTAGCCACGTGGGTGGCTAACGGCGTGTAACACCCATGGATTAAGTTAAGTGTAGAGTTGTAATTCCGCTGCTAAATGTTGTTAAGTATGGTGTTTGTAGTTGGGGTGTTACAACTCATTTCAGCAAATCCACCAACACACAACACATAACCACAAAGCATAACCAGTGAGCAACAAGGCGAAACAACGAGAATTATAAACAAGTATAAATTCTCGTCTTGGCATGCAAGCCCAAATAATGTTCGTCTAATGTACGAGCTAATATAGTTGTTCGTAATTGTTCAGTCATGCCTAATGACAACGTCTTGTTAAAACGACGTGTCTCTAAGTTACCCATCTCCTATGGCGGGTCACCCACGGCAGTAGCCATTCCAGCGGTAGAGTCTCCGACCGACGAACCATCTGTAGTCCATTGGAAATTTATCTTGATACTTACAGATGCCCACACGGCATCCTAGTATGTTAGTTGATCACAATACACAGTAAGAGCCACAACCTCTTGATTAACTTATCTATACCATCGCATCGTCTTACTATTTTTCCTAACACAGCAGACTATGGTCGTTAGTCCAATCCTGAGTATGTCGACTCGGGATCCAGTGTTAGATACGAGAGCGGCGTTAAGAAGGCCAATGCTCCGCATATAAGTCTCGGAAAATATATATATATATATATATATATATATATATATATATATATATACCTAATCCTAATGCCACAACGTTTTACTTACGTCCCTTATATTACACATATAAGATAGCATCATTGCCGCTAGTTCGTTTTATAATATGTTCATATATACGAGCGGTACTGTTATCGCACAACAGTAATAATAATAAGGTAATATTAATACACAACTCAAGCATATTAATTCACACAAGCAGGCATTCAATCTTAACACAGATTTTCACACAATGTCTGAACTAAGGAAATCCTCAGAGACAATCAAGCAACATAAATAACATACCGTGCACCGGGATTATAAGACCGTGGAGTATGAATCAGCTAAATTCTCTGGCGATCCTCGAGACGCCTCTAACAATCTATTAATATGCATCACACTATGCATCAACATCTCATACTAACAGTACACTATGGCACCCCGTACCGTCACTAATCCATCCCGGTTTATTCCCCGTTGCTAACTGATAACGTTTGTCGGATTTTCAGTTTAACTCAGGATTAGGAAAAACGTCATATTTCATGCGTGGTTACGTCGAGTATATTAATATACTTAATTTTAAACGCTTGTTATCGCATGTAATTTAATGCCCCTTTGTAATTATATAGTTTATCACTATATTGTATGTATAATCTTAATCATATATTATACATCTCACCTTAGTATTTATTTCCTAAGGTTAGTTTTTCCAAGTGTAATGTTGTATAAATCATATTTGAAAATACATTGAAGTATATAACTCCTTATTATTTCATGAACAACATAACATTAGAATTTCCTTATCCAATGTTTATAATTCTTTTCTTCTTACTCCATATCATTTTAATTATGATATTATATGGTTATTTGAACCATATTGTATTTTTCACTCCATAACATATATTTATTTATATATATGTATTATGGGACCATTTATTATATGGTAAATATTTATAATATATTTATTCTCTTTTAATGAATATTTCTTATATTATAAATGTTATAACCTTTATAACGTTGAAAACCATATTATAAATTTTATTCTAAAATTCCCATTATTTCCGAACAACACTTATTTTCCTAAATATTTACAAAATCCACCACATGATTTATATAATGTTATATTATAGTTATATAACATATATTATGACATTTATGCCATTAAAACAATTATAACCTATAGTTATAAATTGTTATAAAATACCAAACAACCCTTATCCTTCTCGGTTTTTATCATATTCCACTATACTTCCACAATTTGCAAATCAACCCCAAATTATATTTCTTTGTCACACTTATAATATTACCTTATATTAATATTTAAACCTTAATTAATTATAACCTATGGTTATAAATCCTTAGATTAACCGAACAGACCCTAGGTCTGTTCTAAATTAATTACCAACCCAATATCTTTCCTTATTCACAAAATAACCCCATTTTATAACATATAGTTTCTAATGTCATTAAAACTATAAATTATACATATATCTCCATAAAACCTCATATATAATTCCAAAAATTACCAAACTATACCAAAAGGTTATAAACATCATTCCTAACCTTATACTCTCCATATTTACGGTTTTTACCACAAATGTTACCTATATGTAACAATGATATAAAATATCATATATTATACTTATATAATCCATATTAATTCCAAACTTAACCAAATAAATTCCAAAAAATTCCTAATAACCCATAGGTGTATAAAATACCATTTTATACCCCAAAACTTTCGGTAATCACCTATATACCCATATGTTATTTAATTTTTACAATTTAATATATAACTTAGTATAATTTGATAATTAAATTAATAAATCATCAAATCTGGTCAAAGTCTTTTGCTTGGTCAATGTTTGACTTCCAAACATCATGTTGACCCCACTTTCTCGGTAATTACATAGATTACCCCAAACTTTCCAATATTTACAATTTCACCCCAAAACTTTATAAAATCTTATAATTTTTATTTAAATACATTTTAAATCCCAATTTTTGGCTATATTCAGCTACATCCCTCTAATATTTATTTATTTACGGCTTTGACCCCATACTTAATAGTAAGTACATAAAATACATTAAATAAGCTTTTAAACTTAAATAAAATGGCCTAATGACATGGCCTTATTACAACTTTGCTTTATAACATAAAATTACACATAAATAGCTCAAAATATAATATAAGCTCTTGGCCTAACTTTACTTTAATTATTTTTCCACATAATGTCATAATTTGACCATTATGTTAATTAGACCACTTAAATGACTAGCTTAATTTATCTAAGTCATTTTTTTCCATACTTAGGTTAAAATCATCCATTAAATCAACTCCACTCTCAGCACATAATTAATATGAGCTGAAAAATCATAATAACATAAGTTTAAGGTGTTTTACCTTGATTTATGTACTTAAAGCCCTAATATCCATTCAGCAGCTTGGAGGAAAAATCACCACAGCACTCACACATGTTTAATACACCAAAATAAGATATGGTTACACTCCAAGCATGAGCTAACCATAATGACAATTAAATGTAAGATTTAAGACAAAAATCACCTTAAAAAGGAATGGTAGTCTCAAATGGTTTTCGGCCTGAATCAAGAACACCACATGGTGTTAAATCACCATAAAAACATGGGGAATAGCTAGACAACAGAAAGGTGCTATGGTAATAGCTTTTACCTTGGAAAAATGCCTTAAAGAATGATTTTTCTTTTGATTTTCGGCCACCCTTGCTCCAAATGGTTAACACACTGAATCAACATGAAAATATGAAGATTATGAGTGAATAAACTCATAGAAAACAGAAGAATAAAACCGGATGAAGAGTAATAATCCTTAAGGTATGTTTTTACCTTATAATGTAAATTTTGACCACCTTGGTCCCAAAGCTTGCTTCAGCCGAGAATGGATGTTGTTCAAGGTTTAAAACACTGAGAATAAGCCATGTAAAGTGATAGATTATAAGCTCCATGTGTGGGTGATGAAGAGATGAAGAAAAGGAGCTAAAATATGCCTTAAACCATTACCTTAGGTGGAAAAGAGATTGATTTGCCTTGAATGCTCAAGAACACAGCTTGAGAGGTTTAGGAACTTCTAATGGCTCGGCTGAAATGGGACAAGAGGAAAGAGAAGAAAGAAAATGTGTTTTAATGAATGAAAAGTAGAAAATGGAATAGTAAATGGTGATTCACCAAATTGGCTAGATATTTTGAATAAAGTTGAATGTGCTGTCCTCCATGCCTTAATCTGCCGCCTCATATTGGATATAGATGAGTCATGTATTGACCATTGACTTGACTTAGTCAATTTTGCTTAAAAATGCACTATTTGGATTACTATTCACAAATGAATGCCATATTTCTGATTTTTTTGAAAATCTTGGATTTAGATCTTCTAATGTGGTAAATTATAGTACATTAGTATAACAAGGTCTAATCCAATGCCTAACACCACTCAAAACCCACTCAGAAAGTCAATTTTCTCAAAAACGTGCTTTAAGGAGTTTTAAAGCACAATTTGTGTTATAACATGTTTTTGAGCATGGTTTCCTTTGAGAATAGTTTTATAGTGTTCATTACATAACTATAATACTTAGGAATCCACTTTGGATCCTAATTGAGGTCATACAATCTCTATGGTTTCTTAAAGCATTTTTGGCTTAACCGATCTTAAGGCATGTTTTTGCCTTGTTGAGATCTTAGATTGTTCCCCAATGGTATTAAGATGTTTATTAATCCTCTTAGATCATTAATATATTATTTATTTATGTTTTTAAGGTTAGGGGTATTTCAATCAACCCCCCTTAAAAAGGCTTCGTCCCAAAGTCCTTATTCATAATCAGTTCATCTAAGGAATCTAGTTCTACTAAGTAATCACAGACAGATCATCACTAGGGAGTACATCCCACTACGTTCATACCTAGTCTATATGTATCACATTTGATACTGCATTAACCTCATTCCATATAGTCAATAATCATGACACATTCATTCATAAACAACACTAAACATGGTGCAAAACTCATTCATCCACAACACTAGAAAGGTGCAAAACTCAATCATACACAGCACTAGACAAGGTGCAAAACTCAATCATACACACTAGACAAGGTGCAAAACTCAATAGAGTACTCAAAGGTGTTTGCAAGGGATACTCCATGCATCCCTATCTACAAGTTAGTATCTCGCGAGGATACTCACACATCACTCCACATGTATGTGTGCACATATTTTAACATGGCAAATCACGGGGAAGCAGTCTTAAAGACCAGGACTTGACGATCCCCAACCCCATGCTAACCAACGTCTACTACCCGTGGACACACCGGTTTAATAACGAAGGGCACTGCGGTCCACGGCTCCTCGGATAGTATCACCTAATTTCCTTAATCACCGCAGACACACGGTCTAATGACAAAGGGCTCTGCGGTCCATGGCTCTTTGGGTGATGTCACTCGCAGACACACCGGTCTAATGACGAAGGACTCCACGGTCCATGGCTCTTCGAGTGACGCCCTAAATTCCAATTTCTATTCATATCTGTGTCCACTTGTAGGAAGTTTTGAGAGTCATTCAACCCCGACGTGGTCAGCGTCAGTGCTGAACTATCTCTCACCTCAATTGGGTTTCCCTTGATCGTACCAGGATCAAGTTCAACTTCCACACCACGTCAATTTCAATCAATTAATTGTTTTATTCATTTCTAATCTTATTTTCCTCGTGATATTTGCCACCTTGTGTTCTATAGATACACAAGTCAACTAGTGTAATTAATCTAGTCATTGGCATATAGGATCATGTATCCTAACCATGTACCAAGTTCCCTCAACCTATTATTCATACAACTCCTAGAGGTTTTACCTCCACTAGGTTACACATCGGTCTCATGCCGATTCACTCATCGCATTTCAATAATCGGTTTTCATACCGAGTCACAAATCATATGTATGGAGCTTTCTACTCCTTCTATTTGAAATCTCCCATCGAGCTACCAGATAGACCTACTCGAACTCTCAACCGGAGCTAACAAGCTAGGCGTTTATGTGTTTAATGTTCGTATGTTTGCGTAAATAATCGGAAATAGGGTAAGAACACTCTATCTATTCTCCCTTTCCTATTCGCCATAACTAATGCGAACTAAAATATATATTTCATACAATAATCATCCAATATTACATCAAGTAATATAACACAATCATAAGACTTGTACTCTATGTACAATAATCCTTTGCGCATGTGTACCATGCGCTACGCACTCCTACATACGGTATATTTTAAATGCGCGAAATCGCTCTACCCCCTTAAAATGATTACGCCCACGTAATCTACGAATGTATCATCTTGAAGTAATAAGCTCAAGATGTTCCACTTATGTGGAATATTCGGCACTAATGTGCTACATATTACATTACCCCTTTTCTAGGGTCAGCTTTAGTCACTCAGGCTATACTGCCTATCTCGGTTAGGTGCATGTATATTCATATACGGTTTGATCGGAGATGTAAACACATCATTGTTTTCCCAACCTGCTAGGTATTTCGACTAGTTTTTTATTCAATCACACTAACTCCTATACATGCTCATGGTATATTCCAAAGAGTTCATGCCACCCTACCGAACTAACCTTCGGTGTAAGGGTTTTCGAGCTATGCTCTAGCACCTAGTGCTTGCAGTAGTTGTCTCTAAAATGTCAGACAGTCTGATATGCGCATCTAACTGGCGCATGACTCCAAGTTTTTCCCTCTAGAATGAATTCGTTCCTTAGTACCTTGTAGGTCCTCTTTTAATGGTGTGAACTCGTATCCCTCGTGTTCTAGTATTTTTCTACTACCCACACATATGGTTCATCCATATACTCAATTGGGGGAATCCATTGGTTTATTTGATCTACCACGTTCTACCTCTCACTGACATAATAGGTTAAAACCTATTATAATGGTCGCTTTGTTGCGCCCTGTACCAGACAATTAACGTTATCTGCTATCTTGCTGCTTGTGCGGTTTGCATGGATCATCTAATCTCTAGCTTAGATATCTCTTATAAGCTTGCCTTTGCCCTTCGTCTGTTGTAAACATACGATACGACTGTG
Source organism: Limonium bicolor (assembly GCA_023374045.1). Classification (NCBI taxonomy): domain Eukaryota; kingdom Viridiplantae; phylum Streptophyta; class Magnoliopsida; order Caryophyllales; family Plumbaginaceae; genus Limonium; species Limonium bicolor. Next base: position 388,592,368 of record CM041778.1, read on the forward strand.
GGTTTTAACTTGGCATTCGTTTTTCTGTTCAACCCTAATTGGTACTAACATACTAACGTTTTATGGCTTGAGCATGTGGTTATTATTGTTTAATGCGACATCATCGCTGCGCCCTCAGCGCATGATAACTCTTCCTGTGCTCCCTTTTAGGTAGAATCAATGATATTACAAAGGTTTCTCTAATACAACTTCCTAAGATGCCACACTTCATCTTCTCATGCATGGGTTCTCCTTGCCTTACCATTAAATTGGCGTTGGCTTCCTCGTTTACTAAAATCTCCAAAACTTGTGTTCTAACTCATTCACTGTGGAGTTGTGACCTTATGTTTGTTTTATTATCAAGCTATCCTTGATTTTTCCTAACCTTGTTATTTGACTGAGATCTCTCTCGTCAATTCATGGTTTACCTAGTCAGGATTCCATTCACTGACTTAGACACAGAGTTGATTACCTCCTGGGTCCTTACACTACTCATTTACATACATGGGGTACCATACTGATACATTACTACTTACCCAACTAACTCAAAGTAAGTTTTGTCAGGCCCACAAGCTCCTAGGAGTGTGGTCGTCCCATGTCTCATTTAGTGCACTCGTAGTGTTCGTACCCGGTGGTTATCGTGCTCTTAGTCCCGGTAATTTATGTTGAAGTAACTATGCTGCCAATTCTTAACCTTTAATGTCAGAATGGCCCTAGGGTTCTCTGGGTTCTATGGGTTCCTTTATTAATGTATATATTCCTTACCTTCTCTAAGATAGGTGTTTGCGACTTAGCGCCCTAACACTGTTTCCACATGCTCATCATCTGGTATCTATGAGTGGGGATCAGTAACTACTTACTATCTCTCCCGTTCACTCCTAGACTATTAACGTCGTTTAGATATGAGTTTTCAGTTCTAAAACTCCACCCAACTCATTGGGTTACACCATCTGGTGTAGTCTGGACTCCATGATATCTCTCTCTAGTCTAATATTCATTATTATTTGTGATTCATCACCTTGCTCTCCAAGATTTGGGTCATTTTGGTGGTACTAAGGGTATCCTTCCGTAGGCCCATGCCATACGATATTCAGGCTCAGTGCTTATTCTGATATTTAAATGATTGTTGGTCTTTCTATTTAATTTAATCCTAGTTGGTTCTAATACTTTCTCCTAAGTTACAATTGGATACCCACAACTTAGTGGGTTCCGCTAATCATCGCTCTTCATTGTGTAGTCCTTACTCTTATTCAACTCGTATTTCCTCAATCCTCTTCGAGGTAACGGTAACTTTCGTCCTCAGGCAAATTCACTGTTCAGTTAATATCCACTGCCCTCCGTAGGGGAGTCTAGCAGCATAATGGATTCACAACACCCCCGGTGTGTGTGGTGTGGGCATAACGTCGGCCCCTTTATTGTACGTTCACATCTGCCTAATCTTTTTTTTCAACTACAAAATAGTTTGCCATAACGGCACTTGTCTATTATTTTCATCCACTCAGTCGGACAAGTTCTATTTAAAGTCCTGGCTCGTATAGCTCACTTCTTGCCCTCTGGCAATGTTCAATGGTTATGGTTTAACCACAAGTGTCGCGCACTCCCTAAATATGGTTACGCTGGTCCTGAAGACTCGACACTCCCCACCGGTAATACTTGACGTTTAATGTCCATACCGGCACTAGGGTTAGGCTTGTAGGCACTAACTACCGTTTTCTCATTTACTCCCCTTTCCACACTCTACTAAATGGTGTATCATTTTCAAGTTTAATGGTCACCGGCTAGGTATTCCCGAGGTTTTATCTACCTCCAACCCAAGGGTTTCGTAACCCTGTGTAACACCCCTCTCCATAATCACGATATAATCCCTCACGTAGCAATAATTAAAACGTCTCGCAGCGGAAAATAAATAAAATACAAACTCACTCGGGTGTCACCGGCCATTACTCGCCCATGCGAGCAACGTAGCCAAACTACATCCAACTTCCAAAATAAACAAACTGCTAACCGCAGTGATAACGAGAAACTCCTATACATCACACTAAGTCCATAAACCATAAACATCGACAAGTGAGCGTCTACCCAATCCTGAATACACAACCTTACCATAATACAATTCACCATCTTCATTGCTATACAACATCTCCAAGTGTGGTGACAAAAGTAACACTCCAATTACCCTGTTCCTGCTCTTCAGCTCCGACAATGATCAACAACCTGTAATGGTGTAGTATCAGCGATAGACGCTGAGTATGCCGGGCCTGGACCCTAATGGTCACTTGTCATTTTAACCATCTTATTATTAGGTTGGTTTCATGCTTTACCATTTAACGGTTATAAACAATACTGAAATAAACATGTATAGTATACATATTCATCCATCCAAATATTCATAGATATTCAACCATCCATCCAATCCACAATCATTTAATAACACAATCCACAATTATATATCGAACGTATCGAACAATAACAATATAATGTACAGTGTACATTCGCCGTAGCGTACAGTGTTCATATTTAATTTACCTTGGCCTTGTAGGCTCCATCCAACCATCAACACACAATAAAATAACCACAAGTATAACCAATGAACAACCAGCGAAACAACGAGAATAATAAACAAGTATTAAGTCTCGTCCTTGATATTGTTCGCCACTGTATAAGTCTCAATTGTTTTAGTTGTTCAGTTAGACCTAGTGACAATGTCTCGTTAAACGACATGTCTCTAGTTACCCATGTATTAGGCGGTCACCCACGGCAGTAGCCACTCCAACGGTAGAGTCTCCGACCAACGTGCCATTCTAGCTCACGGGAAATTTTCTTGATACTTACGGACCCGTACGCGGACATCCTGGTATCGTTTTTGTGATCACAGCGCGCACCAAGAGCCACATCCTCTTGGCTTTACTTCCATTCCATTAATTAATTAATTATACCATCGCATCGCATTACCAAATTTTCTAACACAGCAGACTAAGGTCATTAGTCCAATCCGGAGTCTGTAAACTCGGGATCCAGTGCTAGATACAAGAGCGGCGTATAGAAAGGCCAATGCTCCGTATAAAGTCTCAGATAATATGTATATGTTATTATCATAGTGCTACAACGTTTTACTTACGTCCCTTATATTTCACATAAGATAGCACCATAGTCGCTAGTTCGTTTTATATATAGGTTCATATATACGAACCAATATTGTTAACTCCAACAGTAAATAATAAGCAGCTATAAAATACAGTTCATGCATATTAATTAACACATTCAGACAAACAATCTTATCACATGTCACACAGATGTCTGAACTGAGGAAGCCCTCAGGGACAATCAGAGACACATAACAACATACAAGTTATATCAACCAAATCCGAGCCCAAGGAGCAACCTTAGGACAACTCGGATCAAACCCCTTTACTACCGTTCACCCTGATTGTATTACGGTGGAGTATGAATCAGCAAGATCCTATGCTCCTTGTAGTCCGCTAGCTTGTCAAGCGTCCTTGTCAGAGGTAAATCTAAACGGAATTAAAACTACAAGTCAGTCTCCATGACTAACATCCGGTATTTCCGAATAATAAGTAACCCCGACAGTTCACCCCTGTTTTTCTACAGTTGTTGTTGCAGGTTCTCTAAACAGTCGGCTTTGTTACTTAAAACGCGTACGTCAAAACATTCAACTGTTAAGTTTAATTCCTTATATTTCTTTTAATCTTATCCACATCTATTTAGGTACGTAACCCATAGTTTTTTATACAAAACTATTTTATATTGCCTCTTAGGCACCATAAGAAAATCTTATTCTTTTCCATAAACCATAGTTTCCTTAATTTACAAAATCACCCCTTTCTTATTACCATGTTATATATTCCATTTAATATAACATTTCTAACTTATAAAAGAGTATATCCTATGGTTTTTTTTGTAAATTCCGAACAGCCCTTGTGCTATTCTATAATTGCCATTTGGCCCTATTTATAACATATGTTCAATAATTCACTAAAACCATATATTATACACATATCTTATTAAATACTCTTATATGATTCTAAAATCTCCAAATTCCACCAAAGGGTTATGAATATCCTTATTAACCCATATACTTTCAATATTTACCATTCCACCATCTATTTTTCTCCAAAGTGTCATAATGACATTATAACTATATATTATACATATATAGTTTATTTTAATTCCAAAAACATTCCAATAAATTCCTAAAATTCCTAATAGCCCATGGGTGTTTAAAATACCATTGTACACCCCTTTATTTTCAGTAATAACATATTTACCACATATGTTATAAAATATTACCATAAGATACTTATCTTATTATACAACCTTAAATAAGTTATTTAACTTATCTATTTTGGTCAAAACCTATCATATGGTCAAGGTTGACCACCTTAATATTTCCTTGACCATTAATTTCCTTTATTCACGGTTTGTACCCATACTTTTCAAAAATTACCATTTAACCCCAAAACTTTATAAAATCTTATAAACTTTATTTTAACTCCTTTTTAACTCTAATTTTCGGCCTTATTTTTCTAAAGCCCCCAAATTTAATTTAATTACACCAAATACCCCATTTTTTCGGTTAATGCATTTATACTACTTAAACTTAATTAAAAGCTTGTAAATGCATAAATAAAATGGCCTAAATACATGGCCTTATTACAACATGTCTTGCAAAATAATACACATAAATGTCCCAAATACATATAAATTTTCGGCCTCACCATATATTCTTCATTTATTTACCAAACTTCCACATAATGTCTTAAATTTGACAATTATGCTTGTTTAATTAGTTATAAAATTTATTAAACCATTTCTTAACCATTTTAAGGCCAAACATGACCTTATTTTACTTCTTCACTCACGCAATAACTATAGAAATAGCTTAGAACATTTTAACTTAGCAAAGTTAATGTTTAAGTGATTTATACCTTGATTTAGCTTAGGTAAATCCTTGTTTGGATTTGCCACCTTAAGGAGAATTTCTCCAAGCTTCTCTTACATGTTTTCAAACAGAAAACAAGGCCTAGTTAGTCTCCAAAAAAGATCTAACCATAAGAAGTAATTTAAGTCTTGAAAATCATGGATTTTTACCTTAGATCTTCAAACTTGGTATAGATCTACTTCGGCCCTACTTTTCCAGAAGAGAAAGAGTATCAAAACACTCTAAAGAACAAGGTAAACCGTGGGTGAATTAGCTTGGAAGATAGTTAAGTTTTACCTTGTTTAAGATGCCAAAAATGGTGTTTTTGGCTTGGATCTAGCTACTCCTTGTAGATATTGGTATACCAACTGAATCTACATGAAAAGGAGAAGAAAATAAGGCTAGGAACAAAGTTTCACAGCCGAATTTGAAGGGAATCAAAAGATATGAGCTTAAAGCACATTTTTGTACCTTAAGAACAAGTTTGAGTTTCTCAACCTCCTTCCCTTTTATGGCCGAGATTCTTCCTTCATTTAACTTCCAAACAACCTAGATTCATGGATGGAAGTGGTTGGAGCTTAGATCAATCGAAAAAGGAAAGAAAGATGAAGAAAATGGGCATTTTTATGCCTTAGAAGCTTACCTAGAGCTTGAGCTCTCATCAATGGAGCTTGGGAACCTTACCTTCGGTCAAGAGGAGCCAAAGGGAGAGTTTGGCAGTGAGATCACGTTTGGAATGGAGCTAATGAGAGAAGATGACCTAATTTGGGCTTAAAACACATTTTTGCATTTTTATGCCTTTAGTGATTTGATGACTCACCAAGGTTGATTGTAATTGATAATTGATGGGTAAATTCGGTGGAGACAAGGAGGGGGCCAGCCGTGTATGATTGGAGAAGGTGGGTGCATGACTCCAATTTGAATAAAAAATGGACAAATAATGTTACTTTTAGCCATTAATTAAGGAGATGAGTCATTTTTGTCTTGTCTTGCTTGGAGCCTTGAACCCAATCGTATAATAAGGGAAGGAGAGGCTCTCCAACGGCTGGCTTCACATGGGAAGGCAAGAGGTAGGTCCACTTTTTTTGTTTTATAAGGTAAAGTGTACTTTTTCCTTATTTTATGCAAAAGCAAAGGAATCTCTTTATTTGTCACATGGGTTTTGTCTCTTGGTTTATTAAGAGACTTGATTCACCGATTTTAGGTAGTCCAACTCGTGGTCAATGGTCAACATTGACCAACTTGGTCAATGTTGACCCAAACGGGCCCCACTTTAGGGTTTTATTAATATTTAATATTAAATTTATAAAAATTTGTAAATTCTTGGAATTAAATTCCTAATATCATATAATATGATATTTTATTGTATTTAAAGGTATTTATAACCTTTTAGCCCATTTAAGACCAATTTAGGAGACAATTACACAAAAACGTGCTTTAAGGAGTTTTAGTGCACATTTTGTGTCGCAAGGCGTTTCTGAGCTCTGTTTTCTTTGACAACGGTTTTGTTGTTTCCTTGAATGATATTTGATCATGGTATTCAATTTTATATCATTTAGAGGTTATTAGACCTTTAAGGTTTCTTAGAGCACATTTTGCCCTTTTTGACCTTGAAGCATGAAAGTGCTTGTTCTTTGTGTTGGAGTGTTGTCCAACCATTATAATATGTCTAGTAATGTGTTAATATACTTAGGACAAATTTTTAGGTCCTAGGTAATTCATTTGGGTATTTATTTACCCTTAACAGTCAAAGGGTGCAACATCTTGTTTGTGTTGACCGCTGTTGTTCTCAGTTGACTTTTAAGGCATGTTTAGGCCTTAATTAATGTGATTAAATATTTAATCCACATTTTATTAATTTGGGGTATTTCACCCTGCCTTTAAGAAGGCAATGTCCTGCTTCATTGCATTACGGACTCACATAAAAGTTTAGTGTTTATTGGTAGCCGCCTGGACCACTCAATTCTTTAGGGATAGTTTACCATTGCTGCACTTGCTGTAGCAAGTGCGCAAGGCAGGTTGAAATTTAGTACTTTGGTTAATGTGGCACTTACAGTGGCAAGTGCGCCATGCAGACTGAGCCATCGGTACGGTGTGTCAGTGCAGTGCTATTCCCTAATAGGGTTCATGTTCCTGTCGAAGAAGTTCTTATTCAAATTAATACAGTCTCACTCCCGCACTCGTTCCCACAAGTTTACCGTGGTAGTAAGGTCTTACTCCCCTCTCGAGGCGTTGCATGATAGCAACTTAGCGAGTTCTTGTTTCTACAGCTCTCATGATCTCTCTTCATGCACGTCAGGCCATCTTGAACCTTCAGTGTTGCATGGGTTAGAGTTACTCGCTTCGGGTGAGACTTCAAAAAGGTCATCCATTCCGTCTATTACATATCTCATAAACTAATCATTACTCGTCGTTTCCACTTCCTTCCCCCCAAGCGCACTAATTAGTGCTTTCCTGGATGTAGGTCAGAGTTGCTTTGCATATAGCAAGCTAGCCCCATTAGTCCTACGAGAATAATCTCCTCAACCTCTGTTTAATATTCATCTCATACTCGTATGGTAGACATTACGTCATTACCAGAACCCCCGGTCCTAAACAACTCATCACAACTCAAAGTTTTATTTACTACGTTTAACATAATTCTCATAGCATCCACATCAGGTCTTCCCGATCAGGAGAGTTATCTCCGTGGTGCTCCTCATTTCATTGGCTCACTAGGCAGTACTCGAGGTACGGGCTGCGGCGGGTGGGGTACCATTGCAAATTTCCCGGGATGCTCTCCCATCAAGTGCGAGCGGTTCATACCGTCTTTGCGTTACTTGGGGTTGCTGGACCTTCACCACCTTCCGCTATGCCTCATCCTTCCTTAGTACTGTTACCCTGACCTCTCCCTGACATACGTCAAGAGGACGGGTTAGACCTTTACTCGGTCTAATACCGCAGTCTCGGTCGTTTAATATTGAAGTGCCTCTACGGCTATGGCGTGCAAGCCTTAAGCATTGCATCAACCCTGCAAGGTCACGTATCCTCACAACGTTTCCCGTATTCCCAAAACCTTTGCTCACTGTATAAATCCTACTATCTCTTGTCATCAGAGCGGTACTCCGCTCTGATACCACTTTTGTAACACCCCTACTCTAATCGGCTCCTAATCATCTTACTTATCATTGTAATCGCAGCGGTAATCTAAACAATTGAACTACTGGTGTCACCGTTCTCACTCGCCCATACGAGTAATAACGTGCTTACTGATATATTCATAAATACGAAACAATTTCCCACAGTGACAACAAGAGATAGATCTAACCTTCCAAAACCAATATAAAATACAATCATAGTGAGCACTCTAAGTATCCCAATCCTATACACATTTCTAAGTTCGTATCAAAATGCAACAGTGCATATTTAATCAACTGTAACTAAACTACCCAGCGCGTCCCGCTCTTTGTCGACACCGGAAGCTGCATACCTGCAAAATATTTGTTTGTGGTATGAAATCAGCCCCTGCTGAGTATGTTACTACATGACTGTCATGCCCCCTCGGACCCTCAGTTAATTGGTCGAGAGCATGCAATTCATTTTCATGCAAGTAGTTTAATATAAAAACTGTAAAGCAACAACATATATTGCAGTAAACTCAAATTGCAACAAGCCCCCGGCTTCACACATCGCATTGCAGTAAACCACTGGAAGCGTTACAACGCTTATATGAGTACAGAGACTCCATTCCAACAAACACTTAATAGTTCATAATTGAGTACGGCGACTCACTCGACCAAGCAATCCACAATATCCATACACGAGTACAATGACTCGACTCATCCAGTTCACAACATAGATATAAGTACAACGACTCAATTAAACCAATTCACAACACACATATGAGTACAACGACTCAAATAAACTAATTCACAACACACATATGAGTACAACGACTCATTTCAGCAAATCCACCAACACACAACACATAACCACAAAGCATAACCAGTAAGCAACAAGGCGAACCAACGAGAATTATAAAAAAGTATAAATTCTCGTCTTGGCATGCAAGCCCAAATAATATTCGCCTAATGTACGAGCTAATATAGTTGTTCGTAATTGTTCAGTCATGCCTAATGACAACGTCTCATTAAAACGACGTGTCTCTAAGTTACCCATCTCCTATGGCGGATCACCCACGGCAGTAGCCACTCCAGCGGTAGAGTCTCCGACCGACGAACCATCTGTAGTCCGTTGGAAATTTATCTTGATACTTACAGATGCCCACACGACATCCTAGTATCGTTAGTTGATCACAATACACAGTAAGAGCCACGACCTCTTAATTAACTTATCTATACCATCGCATCGTCTTACTATTTTTCCTAACACAACAGACTAAGGTCGTTAGTCCAATCCTGAGTATGTCGACTCGGGATCCAGTGTTAGATACGAGAGCGGTGTTAAGAAGGCCAATGCTCCGTATATAAGTCTTGGATAATATATATATATCTTATTATCCTAATGCCACAACGTTTTACTTACGTCCCTTATATTACACATATAAGATAACATCATTGCCGCTAGTTCGTTTTATAATATGTTCATATATACGAACGGTACTGTTATCGCACAACAGTAATAATAATAAGGCAATATTAATACACAACTCAAGCATATTAATTCACACAAGCAGACATTCAATCTTAACACAGATTTTCACACAATGTCTGAACTGAGGAAATCCTCAGAGACAATCAAGCCGCATAAATAACATACCGTGCACCGGGATTATAAGACCGTGGAGTATGAATCAGCTAAATTCTCTGGCGATCCTCGAGACGCCTCTAACAATCTATTAATATGCATCACACTATGCATCAGCATCTCATACTAACAATACACTACGGCACCACGTACCGTTACTAATCCATCCCGGTTTATTCCCCGTTGCTAACTGATAACGTTTGTCGGGTTTTCGGTTTAACTCGGGATTAGGAAAAACGTCATATTTCATGCGTGGTTACGTCGAGTATATTAATATACTTAATTTTAAACGCTTGTTATCGCATGTAATTTAATCCCCCATTGTAATTATATAGTTTATCACTATATTGTATGTATAATCTTAATCATATATTATACATCGCACCTTAGTATTTATTTCCTAAGGTTAGTTTTTCCAAGTGTAATGTTGTATAAATCATATTTGAAAATACTTTGAAGTATATAACTCCTTATTATTTCATGAACAACATAACATTAGAATTTCCTTATCCAATGTTTATAATTATTTTCTTCTTACTCCTTATCATTTTAATTATGATATTATATGGTTTTTGAACCATATTGTATTTTTCACTCCATAACATAATTTATTTATATATATGTATTATGGGACCATTTATTATATGGTAAATCTTTATAATATATTCATTCTCTTTTAATGATATTTCTCATATTTAAATGTTATAACCTTTATAACGTTGAAAACCATATTATAAATTTTTGGGAAATTTCACGATATACCCCCGAGGTTTGAGCGAATTTTACGAGATACCCCTGAGGTTTCATTTAAAAAAATGAAAACTCAGGGGTATATCGTAATGAAAGTGAAACCTCAGGGGTATATTGTAAAAAATATGAAACTTCAGGGGTATCTCGTAATGAAAATGAAACCTCAGGGGCATCTTGTAAAATTCGCTCAAACCTCGGGGGTATATCGTGAAATTTCCCTAAATTTTTATTCTAAAATGCCCATTATTTCCGTCAGCACTTATTTTCCTAAATATTTACAAAATCCACCACATGATTTATATAATGTTCTATTATAGTTATATAACATATTTATGACATTTATGCCATTAAAACAATTATAACCTATAATTATAAATTGTTATAAAATACCAAACAACCCTTATCCTTCTCGGTTTTTATCATATTCCACTATACTTCCACAATTTGCAAATCAACCCCAAATTATATTCGTTTGTCACACTTATAATATATACCTTATATTATAATCTTTAAACCTTAATATAATTATAACCTATGGTTATAAATCCTTAGATTAACCGAACAGACCCTAGGTCTGTTCTAAATTAATTACCAACCCAATATCTTTCCTTATTCACCAAATAACCCCATTTTATAACATATAGTTTCTAATGTAATTAAAACTATATTATACATATATCTCCATAAAACCTCATATATAATTCCAAAAATTACCAAACTATACCAAAAGGTTATAAACATCATTCCTAACCTTATACTCTCCATATTTACAGTTTTTACCACAAATGTTACCCATATGTAACAATGATATAAAATATCATATATTATACTTATATAATCCATATTAATTCCAAACTTAACCAAATAAATTCCTAATAACCCATAGGTGTATAAAATACCATTTTATACCCTAAAACTTTCGGTAATCACCTATATACCCACATGTTATGTAATTTTTACAATTTAATACATATTTTAGTATAATTTGATAATTAAATTAATAAATCATCAAATCTGGTCAAAGTCTTTTGCTTGGTCAATGTTTGACTTCCAAGCATCATTTTGACCCCACTTTCTCGGTAATTACATAGATTACCCCAAACTTTCCAATATTTACAATTTCACCCTAAAACTTTATAAAATCTTATAATTTTTATTTAAATACATTTTAAATCCCAATTTTTGGCTATATTCAGCTACAACCCTCTAATTTTTATTTATTTATGGCTTTGACCCCATACTTAATAGTAAGTACATAAAATACATTAAATAAGCTTTTAAACTTAAATAAAATGGCCTAATGACATGGCCTTATTACAACTTTGCTTTATAACATAAAATTACACATAAATAGCTCAAAATATAATATAAGCTCTCGGCCTTACTTTACTTTAATTATTTTTCCACATATTGTCATAATTTGACCATTATGTTAATTAGACCACTTAAATGACTAGCTTAATTTATCTAAGTCATTTTTTTCCATACTTAGGTTAAAATCATCCATTAAATCAACTCCACTCTTGGCACATAATTAATATGAGCTGAAAAATCATAATAACATAAGTTTAAGGTGTTTATACCTTGATTTATGTACTTAAAGCCCTAATATCCATTCGTCAGCTTGGAGGAAAAATCACCACAGCACTCACACATGTTTAATACACCAAAATAAGATATGGTTACACTCCAAGCATGAGCTAACCATAAGGAACAATTAAATGTAAGATTTAAGGCAAAAATCACCTTGAAAAGAAATGGTAGTCTCAAATGGTTTTCAGCCTGAATCAAGAACACCACATGGTGTTAAATTTACCATAAAAACATGTGGAATAGCTAGAAAACAACAAGGTGTTATGGTAATAGATTTTACCTTGGCAAAATGCCTTAAAGAATGATTTTTCTTTTGATTTTCGGCCACCCTTGCTCCAAATGGTTAACACACTGAATCAACATGAAAACATGAAGATTATGAGTGAATAAACTCATAGAAAACAGAAGAAGAAAACCTGATGAAGAGTAAGAATCCTTAAGGTATGTTTTTACCTTATAATGTAAATTTTGACCACCTTGGTCCCAAAGCTTGCTTCAGCCGAGAATGGATGTTGTTCAAGGTTTAAAACACTGAGAATAAGCCATGGAAAGTGATAGATTATAAGCTCCATGTGTAGGTGATGAAGAGATGAAGAAAAAGAGCTAAAATATGCCTTAAACCATTACCTTAGGTGGAAAAGAGATTGATTTGCCTTGAATGCTCAAGAACACAGCTTGAGAGGTTTAGGAACTTCTAATGGCTCGGCTGAAATGGGACAGAAAGAGAAAGAGAAAGAAAGAAAATGTGTTTAATGAATGAAAAGTAGAAAATGGAATAGTAAATGGTGATTCACCAAATTGGCTAGATATTTTGAATAAAGTTGAATGTGCTGTCCTCCATGCCTTAAGCTGCCGCCTCATATTGGATATAGATGAGTCATGTATTCACCATTGACTTGACTTAGTCAATTTTGCTTAAAAATTCACTATTTGGATTACTATTCACAAATGAATGCCATATTTCTGATTTTTTTGAAAATCTTGGATTTAGACCTTCTAATGTGGTACATTATAGTACATTAGTATAACAAGGTCTAATCCAATTCTTAATACCACTCAAAACCCACTCAGAAAGTCAATTTTCTCAAAAACGTGCTTTAAGGAGTTTTAAAGCACAATTTGTGTTAGAACATGTTTTTGAGCTTGGTTTCCTTTGATAATAGTTTTATAGTGTTCATTACATAATTATAATACTTAGAAATCCACTTTGGATCCTAATTGAGGTCATACAATCTCTATGGTTTCTTAAAGCATATTTTTGGCTTAACCGATCTTAAGGCATGCTTTTGCCTTGTTGAGATCTTAGATTGTTCCCCAATGGTATTAAGATGTTTATTAATCCTCTTAGATCATTAATAGATCATTTAAATATGTTTTTAAGGTTAGGGGTATTTCATGTTGGGTAATGCTATTATATGGTTGTTAAGAGTTGTTTGGTGGAATTTTATGGTCATTGGAGGTGTGAACAAGTATGAGGTAAAAGTAAATAACATAAGTGGTTAAGCTTGAACTAAAATGATTTAATGGTATTTAGTTGGAGATTATTAGTGATGATGTGAGTTAGGTTAATTAAAAGAAATTAACCACCCAACTCGATGAATGTTTTTGGGTTTGAGAATTTGGACTCTGGAGGAGAGTAAGCAACCGAACGACCAACGGTGAACGGTATGGTTTTCTTGTAGCCTGCTTGCTAACGAGGTGTCTCTCGGCTTGTGTGCTATCTGTTTATTTGCTATGACTAAACCAAGATAAAGCATGCAACCGGACTATTTATCTTCTTGTGTGTTTGCATTGTACTAACACACTTGGCTTTGAGATTAGTTACTAACATTACTTAGTTACATTGGATGAGATAAGAAATTCACTCCCAAATTTGTTGGTTGGTTAAAAAAATCCCCGAGAAAGGTTTAACTAACATTTCATCTTTAAGACTTTCTACTAACTGGAACTTGGGGGGTGAGGAATCCGGGACTGACTCCGATCATGCATGTTAAGGAAAGGGGGTCGGTATCTGAATCAGATCCGACTTCCGCTTAAGGACTTGTCTTCGGACTTGTAGCCTAGGGTCGAGAGTTGACTCAGCTACCTTGGATTTTAGTCCAAGGTAGAAGGAAAATTAAGATGGTGCGGTAGGATCACCTAAATCCTAATTTTAAGATAAGATGTTTATTCAACCAATGGAGTTAATAGCTCATTGGCTAGGGTTGCTTTTGACCCGACAAAAATAAACATACAACCATTCTTAATTAAAGAACGGTTTTTATATCGAGACTGAGGTAAGAATTAAGATTGTGGTAAGATAAGAATGGACTGAGATTAAGAGATATCATAATTTTAAGAGTTAAAAGACTAACTCACTTACTAAGGGAACACTTTTAAGCCGTTCATTGTGTTTGAACTTTGATTGTTCATATGAGGCTTGTTGTTTATTGCACTTCTTATTTATGTTGTGCATCTAATCAACTTCATGCTATCGACAATTGGTCGTCGTAGCCCCGTTAGCTTGGGGGCTATAAGAGAATCATACCAGCAAAGGTGCTGACCCCCTCGGGGGCTGCTGTTTATATTTGTAGGTGAACGATAGAAGATGACCGTCCCGAGAGTAGGATGGGGTAGAAGTACTACGGATTGTTTTACCTTTGTTACACGAGTTGTGCATGTACACTCGTTTAGTAAATGGATGAGATGTTAGTATGATGTATTAGGATATGAGATACTTGGATTAAGAACATGTACTTGGTTAAGATTTTAGTATGCTAATGTTCGGTATATTCGGGTCCATCAGACCGTAGCTAGATCTTGGAGTATTTAGTATGCCTAGTTAGTCACGTGGGTGACTAACGGCGGTAACACCAACTGTTGTAAGAATTCCGCTGTAATGTTGAGTTAAGTAAATAGAGGTTTATGAGATGACTATGTATTTATGAGTTGGGGTGTTACAAAGTTCACAAGTGTGATCATATTATTTCCTAGGTTATATAACCCATAATATAGTGTAAGCTCTAGGCTACATTTTGTATCAACTTAGACAAAATTCCTTAAGGCATTAAACTACATTAAGGTAAGTCATTTACCTTAAGATGTCAAGCCATTTCTCTCTTCTTTCCTCTTGGTTTTCTTGATTGAAATTCGGCCAAGGAGGTCTGATCACTTGCTAAAATTCTAACCAAAGTTCAAATCAAGATAATGAGTGCTAGTTAAAACGCTTGGACTCTTTAAAATAACCCTTAAATACTAAGAGAGTGCTTAGTGCACTAAATTGAGTAATTACCTTAGGAACCTTAGAATGAGGTTTTGGTATGGAATCAAAGCAAGGATTCCTCTAAGCTCTTGAAGATTGAATAAATGCTAATACAAGGAATAAAACAAGGCATCTTGAGAAGCCAAAATCGACCACGTAAGGAAATGAAGACAAATTTGAGTTTTTGGAGCTTTTCCTTACCTTGAATCAAAGAGAGTGTAGACTAGCTCTAGAATATGAATTTTCCTCTTCAATGGAGCTCCTTCAATGGAGTCAAACTTCAGTTTTGGAGGATTTTAAAAGAGCACTTGAAAGCTCTTGACTCAACTAGCACTAATATGTGGTTTATTTGTGATTTAGAGTTTTGTAGTGGTCTTGGCAAGCAAGGGAAGTTGGAGAAGCCATGGAGCTGAAGATTTACGGTTTGGGAGAAGAGAGAATGAAGGTGTGGCCGGCTGAAGAAGAAATAAATGAAAAGAAAGGAGAGAGGAGGGAGAAAAGCAAGGTAAGATATTTGTTATAAAGTTAAAGCAAATAGTGAATTTCCACCTTCCTTCCTCTTTTGTAGAATGCTGGCTTCCTTTGGTGAAACACCCCTGAACATTTAACCCCACAAAAGCATAACGCGTTTTATAATACGAACATAACATAACGTACGAACAATTAAATCTAGTATATATATATATGTGTATACGAATACGAAAAATACACGTACGTGACGTTACGATATTGTAACATTGTAAATAAGTGACAATAACGTCGCATAACTTCGTTACAAAAATATATACAATAACACGATATAATATATAGTCGTATATATATCGTAACGTTGTAAGTAAGTGACAATGTCGTCACATAACTTCGTAACAAAAAAAAATAATAGTAACACGATATAATATATAGTCACATGTATATAAAAAAATAAACTTGTGTACTGATTTTAATAAAAAAGGGGGGAGCAAAGACGCTCTCGCTGAGGTTCGAACCCGAGACCTCCCGTACCTTCCCCGAATGTTTAACCGGTTGAGCTATGCTCGTTTTCAATAACCAATACTAACCTAATTAAACTAGTAGTTAGGCTACGAAGGTAACAAAAAAAAAACACATGAAGCGCTGCACGGGACTCGATTCAGTTCTCAGGAGCATTACCGCTTCTTATACTCAACCCACAAGCTTGCGACAACAAATCTACACTCCAGTTTGACCCTTGTAATCAGTGAACTCTGAGATTAGTAACTAAATTAACAACCCACGTTCTCACGTGGTATCATTTCTGTTAAAAAAAACGAGAGAACAAGAGGCCATCGAATTCCCAAGGTTCTGTCTGAGAACCTGAACCGCACCTGGGTGCAACAGAACATGCTTGGTCTTGGAAATTGATGTTCCAGTCTTCAAGGTTCTCCCTCTCCAGGGTAATGTTGTCAACACCTCAAACTTCCACAAGCTGCCTTTATTGAAACAAGCAAGTATTCCTTTACCTTCCCTGTAGTAGCAACAATTAAATAAACTACTCTCTTAAACACACAACCGATGGCATTTTGATTTCAGAGATAGTAGTTCAGGTGACAAGGAGGTGCATCAGAGTTTATGTGTTGCAAACTTCCACGCCACTGTCTGGTGGACTGTAACCATTAACTCCCTTAACCAGTCATTATACAAGACCATTCTCTTCCCTCTTCTTCCATGCATTCTCTTCCCTCTTCTTGCATGCACCAGTTCCTGCGTGTGCAGTAAACTAGCAAGGTAAACCCAACCCAGAATCTGTGTAAATTGCCTCTGGTTGTTCTAGTCCGACACTCCATGCTCAAGCTCCTATAACTCTCTCCCTGTTCCATACAAGAACCCTACATGACAACCATTGAGAGAGTACTGGAAAAGGATACTGAAATTAAATCCTCTCCAAGAACTGCTAAGGTAAAACTATGAGTTCATAGGGAAATCGTTGTTTCAGATCTTTCATTCTTCCTGTTTCTATGCCAAGAATTTGCTCATTGTCTAACTCATTCCCTCTCCCATCTTTGCCTAACTCCGCCTGGAAATTTAACCCATGAAGAGTGCATCAAGTTCCCACTAACAACAGCTCACCTCTGTTTCAAAAAGAAACATAACCAGGTAAATATTCATTCAGTTCTCCACGCCCTGTTTCATGTGGTTTATCAGACCTAACACCTGGGAGTTTTTCCTCAGACATTATCGAGTAACTGAGTGCAGGAAGTTTCACAGTGTACCAACATCAACAAGAGAGGCAGCTAAGATATCAAATTGGTGAGATATTTCTAAACTAACCTCATGATCAGAAAACAAAACAATCTGCCAAGTTTCAGTTGTTAAGTATTTCGAATTTTATAACCTCCTGTTTTCTGTGCAAATACAGTAGCTAAACCATGATTGTTTTGGGTCTGTTTCGAGGTTTAAAAACCTAATAACACACTTAACTGAATGGGAAATCAATTGGGGGAAAGTTCAAGAACAGATATGTGAATAACAGAAGAGAATCAAGGGGAATATCAGTTTCTATTGCTTCAGTTTTATAGCCTTTTCTGAGAAGTTGAGTTCTGTAAAAACATGTTTCAGTGTGAATAACAGTATCGTGTTGGGTGTGGTTGGGGTTGGAAGCATGAATTAACACTAAGTTAAGTAACTAGACCGCCTAGGCATAACCCAGAAACTACACTAGTAAGCAAACATAATCAGAGAAGCTCAGCCCCATTTCAGTTTGTGTACCTCTATCAGTTTCTGATTTCAGGTGGCTAGTTGCTATCAGTGGCCAGATTCAGTTCGGATGATGTAGGTGTGGATTGTTTAGAGTTCAAGCTTGGATTAATACACTTAACACGATAGTGGGACAAGTTTGGAAAAAAAATTATTGACAGTTTAGGGAATATACAGAAACCAGAAAAGACAAGTGCTAGTTTTCTGTTTCTGAAAAATTTCGGTTTCAGTACAAGCTTTTCAGTAGCTTTAGTAGATTACCCTGGGTCTGTCTTCGAGGTTAAAGATCCTGATAAACATGCAACTAACTCGATAGGCAGTTTAAGGGGAAATTGAAAGTCGGGTATTTAAGTAGATAGAAGACAACAGGAAAGGAAATAAAAATGAAGTGGCTAGTACATGTCAGTTTCAGGTTTCTTACCAGTGAGTACTAAAGTGTTTCAGTGGTTGAATAACATTGCCATGGGTCTGTTCTTGAACTGAGAATAGTGGTAAAACGTGTATCTAATAGGAAAACAACTTGAAAGAAAACAGACATCAGTTTAAAAAGAAAAAAAAACAGAAAGGAAACAACAGATGAGAACATGTATCAGTTCTCATAATTTCAGTTTTTGGTTTCTCTTTTCTGTGTAAAGCGTCTGCAGGGTGTTGTCTAGTGGGCATTGGGTTTAAAACAAAACTAGAACACTTGATTGAGTAGTGAGTACTTTGGGGGATTAATTGAAGGACAACCTAATAACAAACACAAGAGAGATTATCAGTTGTATGTTTCAGTTTTCAGCAGTTTGTCCAGTTTCTGTTTTTGGGAGTGCCAATGATTATAACAAGGTTGTGCTGGGATTTAGGATCTTAGTAAGACACTTAACAATGTAAGCAAACAAAGAGGGAGAAGTTGGGGTCAAAAAAAATTCATGGGCAAAGGAAAGAAGAGGAATAAATCATAGCAAATTGTTGTTTCGGTAATTCAGTTTTGCTGTGATGTTAGTTCTCTGTATAAACAAATTTCAGAGGGATTAGAGAAGGTGTAGTGGCTTGATAATGGATTTAAAACATTACTGTTAGGCTCAACTAAGCTGGTATAAACATTTGGAAGATTAGGAATCAATCTAATGAAATTAAAACTGAAGTAAATGGGGTAGGACCTCGAACTGCTGCTCCAGCTCTTGCTGGAACTTGGTTCTGGTAAAAATGAATTTCTAGCTGGAGTATAAGTGTGGTATTGGTTGTTAATAAACCTGAAACACTTCAAATACACTCAAGTAAGTCTATAACATACTCAGGGGAAGAACTAAAGGTCAGTTTCACCACCTGACAGAGGAAATCAAGAAGAAGAACAACAGGTTGTTTTCAGTTTTTTTTTTCGGTAATGGGCGTTTCTGTACAACTGGATTTCAGGAGCATTAAGAGGGTAGAAATCAATCTAGAAAATAACTAGAACCTTGCTATAGACCTAATACTATAATGGGAGGTTATAAACACCCTTGGGAAGTTAAAAATCAAAGAGATACATCAGAGAAGGAGTTGGAATGGATGTCTGCACAGTTTGGTTGCTACAGTTTCTGTAAAGTGGGTTTTCAGAAATGATAACAGTATTGTTTTGACTTGGTTTTGATTTTAAGACATCCCTAATACACTTATCTAGTTGGGTGAAAGTTTTAGGTGGAATTAGAAGCAGATTAATGAACTAAAAGAGAGCTTAAAGAAGAGATTTACAAACCGTGCTTTCTGTTTTTCTGAAAGTTGCTGTTTCTGTATAACTGTAATACAGTTGGTATGAGGGTGTTGAAATGATCTGGAAATGAACTTATAACATTTCTAATGCATCAACCTAAGAGTGTGAACACTTTGGGAAAAATTATAAATCAATCTAATGCATTAAAAGAAAGGTTGGAATGGAAGTGTGTGCAGATTTGTTGTTTCAATTTTCTGAAATTGGTGCCTCTGTATGATCATTATCCAGAGGTGTTAAAAGTGTGGTGTTGGATTGATAATGAACGCAAAACTCTCTTAATGCATCTAGCTAAGCTTATGGAACATCTTGGGAGGTTTAGCCACCGTTGCTGCACAAAAGGGTGAAAGATGAAGTTATATATAAGAACGTTATTGCAGTTTCAAAACCTTTTAGCTCCAGTATAAAGGAGTTCTAGAAGCAAATGAGGAGATTTATTGTGTAATTAATGAGTTTAAAACATAGCTATTTAGCTAAGGGAAGAGTACATCCTAGGCGTATGCAAACCCATCTTAGGTAAGCTTGTTACACACAAGTACTTAGAATACTCTAAAACATTCCCTAGAGGAAAGGACTTAGTTAACGTATGAATTGACTATGTAAATGTCCTAGGACTGAGATAAAGCCTAAGGTTATTACTTGGAAAGTTTCTAAGGGCTAAAACAAGTTGAACTATCAAAAGTTCACCTAGGGAATAACACCCGGTATAAATGAGATAAACTAGAAAAGTGTCGTCACATGAAATCATGAACTGACACGTTATTTTTAATCAACATTAGGGTCGTAACGAACGCCAACCAGGAACCCGTGTGTGAGACGACACTTGCTTCTGATCCAGGTATGGACATGTGTGGTTCGTATGTTGCCGTGTTACACGGCTTGTGTGCTGTGTGCTTTGTTTGTCAATGACTATAAGACTAAAGCATGAAATTGGATTGCTTGTTGTGGCTTGCTTATATGCTTGTTATATATCCTTGTGGCATATTACTTGCACGCGCACAGTAGTTTAGTCCCTTCGCGTTTATGGAATTTGAGATGAAACACTGAGAACTATGAAAACAAAGAAAATGCTATAAAGGGGAACTTCTCTCTAACTATGGAGGGCGTACCATGACACCCACTATGGTGTCTATTCATGAATAATAATGAAGAGCAAATCTCAATTGGTGGACATGAGGATAACCCGGGAAGACGACATCTCGGGCCGTGCGGTATGGAATACTCGGGAGTTGGTATCTGCATCAGATCCTTCGCCCTTCTATGTGGAGCACAACCTGGAGTCTAGAGGTGACTCCGCTTTCTCGACCCTGGGTGTCGGGAATGAGGGAGCGAGCGATTGGTGGAAGCTTGTGAAGGATGCTCACCTAGCCGACCCCACTTTTGGATGGGATGCTTACACTGCGTTGTTGAGGGCTAAGTACTACCCCGCCCACCTCCGGACCAAGAAGCGAGTTGAGCTAGACACCCTGAGACAGACCGAGGGGATGACCGTAGACAAATACTACTCGGCGTTCACTACTCTACTTCGTGTACTTCCAGGCTTGGGATATTCAGATGAGATCTTAGTGGAGCGTTTTTATGGTGGACTGAATCACCGCATCAGATATGGCATGAGGCCCAGTCGTTACGCCATGATCCAGGTTGAACTTGAACTATGAAATTGTATTAAATGTTATATTGTGAAGAGTTCACTAAACCCTAGTATGCACAGGACTGCTATCATGCAGCATCCCAGGTCGAGATCACCGTTCAGATGCGTGATGAGGAATTCGCTAAGAAAAAGAAGGCGCAAGGCGATGACTCGGAGGACCGTAAACAGAAGAGTGCAGACAAGAATAAGCGCTACCCGAACAGGAAACGGGGGAGATACCATGGGAACAAGCCTACGGAGACACTTCCGCTGAGCCACCCGGCGAATTCGGCTAAGCTGCTACGCTCCTACCCACCTAAGGGTAAACTGAACCCAACTCTAATGCTTAAGTATCGTTACAGTTGTCATGACCTGACCAGTTGTTGACTAACCAAATCACATATTCAGGGTCTGAAGCCGGCCCGAGCAAAGGGCCCGAGCGCCGATTTAAATGTAGACGATGCTTGAAGAACCACCCCGGAGTTGATTGCCAGGGCGAACCGGTAGAGTGCTTTTACTGCAAGAAGACCGGGCACAGGGCCTTTGAGTGCTTCGCGAACCCCGAGAGCAAGAGTTACAGGCCCGGCTATAGTGCGAGAGGCTAGTCCTAGAAGCCACACGAGAATTAGAGGATAAAAGGAAAACTAAGTACCCCTATCTTTTCATCGATGTTTCGGCTTAGTGTAGGGTACGGGGGTGTACCCCTCTTTTAAGGGGGGTAAGCGCGTTTTGTTTTGGTTGTGTATTGATTTATTAGGATGTATTCCTACAACCATTCGTGGTTGGTTGGTAGGTTTGTGTGTTTGGATTGTGTGTGAAAATGTTATGTACGCTATGTATGAATGAATGTCGTGTGCCTTGGTTTGCACTTTAGCATACACATTGCTAGCTTCTTGGTCTATTATGAGAACTTGTGCGAAGCCACTGAAGTGGCACGGTGCTTAGAAACACCGAGCATATTATAATTATGGACTTAATCCTTTGGGTATCGATAATGAATGCGGGACTGGATCCCTAAGATTACGGGAGTGGAAAATACAAGTTAAGGAATTAAGACTTCGGGACGAAGTCTCTTTTAAGGGGGGTAAGTTGAAAAAGCCCCTGAACATTTAACCGCACAAAATCATAACGCGTTTTATAATACGAACATAACATAACGTACGAACAATTAAATCTAGTATATATATATATATATATTTGTGTACGAATACGAAAAATACACGTACGTAACGTTACGATATTGTAACGTTGTAAATAAGTGACAATAACGTCGCATAACTTTGTTACAAAAATATATACAATAACACGATATAATATATAGTCGTATATATATCGTAACGTTGTAAGTAAGTGACAATGTCGTCACATAACTTCGTAACAAAAAAAAATAATAATAATAGTAACACGATATAATATATAGTCACATGTATATAAAAAAATAAACTTGTGTACTGATTTTAATAAAAAAGGGGGGAGCAAAGATGCTCCCGCTGAGGTTCGAACCCGAGACCTCCCGTACCTTCCCCGAAAGTTTAACCGGTTGAGCTATGCTAGTTTTCAGTAACCAATACTAACCTAATTAAACTAATAGTTAGGCTACGAAGGTAACAAAAAAAAACACATGAAGCGCTGTACGGGACTCGATTCAGTTCTAAGGAGCATTACCGCTTCCTATACTCAACCCACAAGCTTGCGACAACAAATCTGCACTCCAGTTTGACCCTTGTAATCAGTGAACTATGAGATTAGTAACTAAATTAACAACCCACGTTCTCACGTGGTATCATTTCTGTTAAAAAAAACGAGAGAACAACAGGCCATCGAATTCCCAAGGTTCTGTCTGAGAACCTGAACCGCACCTGGGTGCAACATAACATGCTTGGTCTTGGAAA
Organism: Limonium bicolor; assembly: GCA_023374045.1. Taxonomy (NCBI): domain Eukaryota; kingdom Viridiplantae; phylum Streptophyta; class Magnoliopsida; order Caryophyllales; family Plumbaginaceae; genus Limonium; species Limonium bicolor. The sequence goes on from CM041778.1 coordinate 388,615,579, forward strand.
TCGATGTTCCAGTCTTCAAGGATCTCCCACTCCAGGGTAATGTTGTCAACACCTCAAACTTCCACAAGCTGCCTTTATTGAAACAAGCAAGTATTCCCTGACCTTCCCTGTAGTAGCAACAAATAAACAAACTACTCTCTTAAACACACAACCGATGGCATTTTGATTTCAGAGATAGTAGTTCAGGTGACAAGGAGGTGCATCAGAGTTTATGTGTTGCAAACTTCCACGCCACTGTCTGGTGGACTGTAACCATTAACTCCCTTAACCAGTCATTATACAAGACCATTCTCTTCCCTCTTCTTGCATGCACCAGTTCCTGCGTGTGCAGAAAACTAGCAAGGTAAACCCAACCCAGAATCTGTGTAAATTGCCTCTGGTTGTTCTAGTCCGACACTCCATGCTCAAGCTCCTATAACTCTCTCCCTGTTCCATACAAGAACCCTGCATGACAACCATTGAGAGAGTACTGGAAAAGGATACTGAAATTAAATCCTCTCCAAAAACTGCTAAGGTAAAACTATGAGTTCATAGGGAAATCGTTGTTTCAGTTCTTTCATTCTTCTTGTTTCTATGCCAAGAATTTGCTCATTGTCTAACTCATTCCCTCTCCCATCTTTGCCTAACTCCGCCTGGAAATTTAACCCATGAAGAGTGCATCAAGTTCCCACTAACAACAGCTCACCTCTGTTTCAAAAAGAAACATAACCAGGTAAATATTCATTCAGTTCTCCATGCCTTGTTTCATGTGGTTTATCAGACCTAACACCTGGGAGTTTTTCCTCAGACATTATCGAGTAACCGAGTGCAGGAAGTTTCACAGTGTACCAACATCAACAAGAGAGGCAGCTAAGATATCAAATTGGTGAGATATTTCTAAACTAACCTCATGATCAGAAAACAAAACAATCTGCCAAGTTTCAGTTGTTAAGTATTTCGAATTTTATAACCTCCTATTTTCTGTGCAAATACAGTAGCTAAACCATGATTGTTTTGGGTCTGTTTCGAGGTTTAAAAACCTAACAACACACTTAACTGAATGGGAAATCAATTGGGGGAAAGTTCAAGAACAGATATGTGAATAACAGAAGAGAATCAAGGGGAATATCACACTAGTAGAAAAAGAGTCATTTTTGGCGGTTCTTTTGGGCCTTTTTCGGTGGTTTTTAACCGCCGAATATTACACCGCCGAAAAAGGCCTTTCCAAATTTTCGGCGGTTTTATAACCGCCGAAAAAACGACTCTTTTTCGGCGGTTCCAAACGCCAAAACCGCCAAAAATAACGGCTGTCCCAGCTCAAAATGAGGTAAAAATAGAAATTTTCGGCGGTTCCTAGTAAGAACCACCGAAAAATGTAAAAATGGCAATTTTCGGGGTTCTTAAGCTAAGAACCGCCGAAAATTGCCAATTTTTTACTTATTTTCGGCGGTTCTTACTAGGAACCGCCGAAAATTTCTATATTTTTTTTGGTTTTTTTCGTTTTAGTTTACAATCCCACATGTGTCAACAAACCTGTAAAATATACAGATACAACATCCAGATATATCCAAACATCTCTCTACATCATATTGTAGAGGATGTCAATCACTCTTTGTAAGAGAATTGTCAAAAAATCAAAATAATGATGAAATGGTCACAAATGACCAACAACACATTTCAAATGGTCACAAATGACCATATACAAACCATTTCAAATGGTCACAAATGACCATATACATATACAACTACCAAGATATTCATTGTACTCAAACCGGTCATCTTTCACAATCTAACTAGCCATAAATTTCTAAACATTAACGTTCTAAATAACAATTCGATCAAAAAACAAAGTGAAAATCAAACTAAATTCATACAGACAAACTCCGCCCAATCCTCCAACATAGCGTTGATCGTTTGTCTGTCGTATTCGCCAACACTAGGGAAAACCTTTTGAAAAACAAAACAATACAAAATGAGTTAATCATTAAACAAATACATTAAAATTAAAAAAAAATATATGACTTCAACATACTTCTTCTAATTGATCTTGCATATCACCAAAAAGGGTGATTATGTCATGCATATATCTCATGACATAATACCCACACTCCGAACTCCCGGGTTGACGTGGACACTTAAACAGAGAAAAAAAAGGATTAATTACATAAGACATTTGTTCTATCAATGAAAAACAAGTGATGCATGTACCTTCACTGCAGTCCAGGGGACAGCACCTCTTATCCTTATACCAAGCTGTGAAATCATAACACTTTGATATATACTGCACATTAAATGTCATAAATGTATATTAATAAAATTAGGATATCCATGCACAACAAAATTAAATTAAAAGAATTGAAATGCATAAAGAAGTGGTTTATAATGTACTTACAGGTTAAGGTGTGGCTTTATCTTGAGATTATTCGGTAATGAATGCCGAAGCGGATCAAGATATAGTATACGTGCACGATCCAAACACAACACCAGTAGGACCCAATGACCACTATGTAATACCAAAACACTAACATGTCAGTATAATGTCAAAATCAACAAGTACAACATTTAATGGAATTAAAATGATAAACACAAGTTATTACTTTGATGGTAGGGCAGCAGGAGATATTTCTTTCTCGCTGTGATGCAGTTAGTAATCGCATGCTGTAAGTAGACCTTACTACCTTGTACATCAGACGTCACAGCAGTGTATGACGTTCTCTCAGGACTAGAAATCCATACTTGTAAGTGAAAAAGTTTGCATTTTCTCATGCAAAAACCTATTCATTAATTAAAAGATATAGTAATTAACATTGTTTCAGGGCATCACTTTATAACTTAATTCCAAAAAAGACTAATACTTACAGAATGAATGAGTGGACACATGATAGGCACCCAGTCAGATTTCAGGATGTCCTGCACGTCGTTTTGTCCACAAGTCGACTTCTAAAACTTCTTCATAGTGAAGAATGTCAGGTTCAAAGCTAAGAAGGATAGAATCTTTAGCAGCTGGGAAGTCACGGATCACATCATGCAACACTTTCATGTTTGGCCCCAAGCGTGCATATATTGAATCATCCACCAAGTTTTCTTTGGGAACGACATTGGTGGATGCTCTGTATTAAGAAGATATAATCTTTGACTTCTTTTTTTCAGGAGACTTTGCTTTCTCCTTTAATACCTATTTGCAATTGACATACATTACTAATCATGAACTGAACATCACACACTTATAATTTACTACAATAACTATATTAAAGGTTTGTATTGGGCGTACCTTCATACACTTCTGAATCTGGCGAACATGCCATTGAAAAATGCACCCTTTGCAGACCGAACCGTGCTGTACTCCTCCGTAGGTACAGGGAGTTCTAAATCAGGCTACGTAAAATCGGTTCGTCCACAGACACTCTCCCCGTGATACGGCTGTAATGGCATGCCATGGACCACGTCATTCGAGCGTGATGTGTACACTCTTCCTTCTGCAACATGTATATTTCATTGTTGTACGGGAGCAAGAGGTTGCAGTTTATTGGATCCTACAATTTAATCAGATTAGTAGATGATTGAACTGATAAATATGTAATAAACGATATGACAAGTAATAAAACAGTTAAAGATATAAAATTTACCTGTAAATATGCGTAAGGATAACGGATCATTAGACTGCGGTCTTGTGTGCAGTCCAGCAGGATCAGAAGCAGGAGCATACGCATAAGAAGGATCAGAAGGAGGAGTATATGGCTGGGGTGCACCAGTCCCCTGACGCATTTCAGCAAAGACCTCATTCTTCCACTGTTCTTTGATGTTACTGAGGACACGTAAATGCTCATCATAAAGATCATCTTCTCCTGACTACTACTTCCTTTCCTTGACCCGGGGTTTCCAAATACTTTTCTTTATCCCTATGTTAACCCCCCTAACCCCACTACTCGGCCTGGATGATCTTTCTTTCCTAGCGCCGAGACAGCTGGTCATCATGTCAATCAGGAGCCCAAGTCCCTTGGTTACTGCTCGTTCATTTCACCCTTTAGAAGTAAATGCATATAGGATTTATAATAATTATAGGATTGTAATACTGAATTTGAAAAAAAATAAGGATTAAACAAAGTACTTACCATCTTATAACAATTTCCTTCGTTTTCTCAAAGGGATACAGACGCTCTCCAGTTTATGGGTCTTTATTAGTGCGTGAAAGCTTCCAAAATGTACCCCGTTTCTGGTGGTCATCTAGAGTGCTCATATCCGGATCCGATGGCAACTCCCCTTCTGCCACCCACTCAGGAACTCTTCTGTTAACCCCTTTAGCACCCAGCAAGTGACGATATTCATTCTTCTTCGCATTTGCTGACTGGGCCTCACTATACTCCTATTATCAAGTAACATACAAACACGATGATGATTAAAAACATATACATATATAACTTATTTGTATATATACAATACTTAATTATTTAAGAGTTAGTAGTACCTTCGTCTCCATCTTCTTGTCATAAAACTGCTGCCACTTCTCTTGGGTTATTGCTGTGTAGATCTCCCAAGGCTGGCGTGTGTCGCCGTCAGGCCGCTTAAGCTCTTGTGAATGAACCATTTGACTAATCATGCTTATGATCTGAAAAATTCTTGCGCATCATCGATTTGACCATGGTGTAGTACTACGGTTTTCTGCAGGTATTCGATATCATTTCTCATATCATCATAATGAAAAGGATGTTAGTTATGCATACTTATAAATCGTATCAACAAATACTGCAACTATTGTTTTTACCTGTACGATCTCAAACATCTGCTTCTTCAATCCTTCGTCAACCTGAGCCAGAGGAGTGATATCACAATACTCTCGCCTATGATGCCAGCTCAGTAGTGAAGTCTCCAGCCCATTCCCCAGTGGCTGTAGATACTCATCTGCAGCGGCTTCGACTCCATCTCTTTTGACTTCAGAGCTTTTTAGGACCTCGAGGTTTTACGTCCTGCTCTTTGGGATCTTGACCAGAAGGTCCAGCCTGTGTGTCTGCAGCTGGCACCAATCAGACCCTATATATCTCGCGGTGCACTACCCCCTCATCAGTTTGGGCCCGTGAGGTGCGGCCTTCCCTCCACGTGTTTGCCTCTTCCTCGGTCGGCTGCGTCACTCAGAATCCTGCTGACCGGGGCGTCCATATCCCCATTTAACTTTCTGCCAGATAAACAATATGATATTAATAACAACAAAACATAATATAAAAAATCACGTAATCAGATATCATAAAAATTAAATTTAATTACCTAACAAACAAACACATCATTTATGGTTTTCGCCCATAGACCCTCATCATGATCAGACCTAGTATACATACATCGTCTGGAATATCACAATGTTGGTGGCAGGAACACTTAGAAAAGGGTGGTGTCTCATCAATAATAATTCATCGTCATCAACATCTTGATCAACATTGTGATCACAAATCTTTTCCCTGGTTAAACTACTGACCATCTGGAATCGATGGGATCTTCTATGTAAAATACTTGTTCACAGTCCTTGGAAATAGAACGGCTCTTGTGTAGGACCCAAGACTTGATAATCAACCAAATTAACCCATCATGAACCTGATAACCGTTTCTTTATCCACCCACTGCATTTGAAAATAACAACTTTTGAAACTGATAATCAAGTTCCCAAATCTTTCAATACATCCATAATACAACCTCGAGGTTGAAATCGCTGAAGCTGATCACCTCGGGTGTAACTGAGTTGTTGCTGCTTCATCTTTCACCCATCACCCCGCTATTCTGTTTAAACATCTATCATCTTGTCGTTTGTCCATAGGTGAACCATTGATGTCATACCCGTCGTAAGATGCAGCAGTGGAACCAGGTCCCAAAGCTAACCCACGGTGTAACACCCCAACCAAAGCCTATCGTGGTTGTCGCAATCTAAACTTAATCGAATACGTCGCAGCGGAAATAACAACACCTGGACCTTGCCACGGTCTGATCGTTAGAATATACCGGCTTAAATACTTACAATTACTTAACCAATACTTATCCCACTCAAAACATCAACATTCACAATCCCACAACCAACCGAGTACTAGTATCTCAACGTATTCTCAAACTTACAACAGTTTAATATAAGCAGTCGGGTGCACAGCGCAACCCGAACTCAAAATAAATCCCACTAAGTCTAACCGCTCCTACTCTCGTAGTGCGTCCTCATGGGCCTCTTACCTGCAAGTGTAAAAATAGCCCCCGAGGGGGTCAGCACGAATGCTGGTACACCCTCTCATGGCCCCCAAGCTAACGGGGCTACGACGACTAATTGTCGATAGCATGGAAATTGATTACATACAACATAATATGAAGTGCAATAACAAACCACAGATGAACATATATTTCACAACAATGAACGACTCAAGCGTTCCCTTAACAAGTGGGTTAGTAACCCCCTCCTTAGTCCTCATTTCCTTAATCTCAGTTCCTTACCTTACCTTAATCTTAATCTCAATCTCAATCTTAATCTCAGTATACAAACCTTTCCTGGAAGGGATTGGTTGTAGCTTAATTCGAACCTGGGATTTAGGTGATCCCACCGCACCATCTTAATGCCACCTACTCTGGACGGGAGTCCAGCGTAGCTGAGCCGGCAACCGGCCCTAGGCTACAAGTCCGAAGACAAGTCCTTAAGCGGAGGGCGGATCTGATTCAGATACCGTCCCCCTTTCCTTAGCATGCATGACCGGAGATCGGTCCCGGGTTTCCTCACTCAAGTTCCAGTTAGTAGACATCTTAAACACCATGTGCTAGCTAAGCCTTAACGGGCATTAACCAACAACCATCAACTTAACTCTTATTCTTAACTCAGTAAGTACTAAACTTGGTTAGTAACAATCTCAAGCTCGCGGGTTAGTGTAAATATAACACAATCACAACGAGAACAATATAACCGGTTGCATGCTTTATCTTGTTTTAGTCATAGCAAATAAACAGATAGCACACAAGCCGAGGGACACCTCGTTAGCAAGCAGGTCACGAAGGATTGTACCGTTCACCGTCGATCGTTGTTTGTTTAACCTTCTTCGGGGTCCCAATTCACACAACCTAAAACATTCATTCATTTTTAGGTTATTAGTTATTTGCACCTTACTTAACTCACTTAGTCCCTAAGGACTTCCATTCAATAACCTCTCAAGTCTTTATCACTTAGTCTTACAAACTTAACTTTAAACATTAAAACTTATACTTAATCTTAACTTAATTCCTTAAGTTCTTAGGGTCCCAATTACTACCCTACCAAGGGCATACCTCATTACCCATTACCATTTTTAGAAATTGAAATTTCTTTTTTTTTTTTTAGGCTCGACCGGACTTGCCAAGTCCGGTCCATTCCAGTACCCTTTTACCGTTGGAAAATTCACTCCGACCGGACTTACATGTCCGGTCCTATGTCCGGTCGATTCCAGAGACTTATAATCCGTACAAAATTCATGCCGACCGGACTTGACAAGTCCGGTCCCATGTCCGGTCCATTCCAGAAACATTTTCCCTCTCACAAAACAAGCCCGACCGGACTTGTAAGTCCGGTCCCCAAGTCCGGTCGATTCCAGAAACATTTCCCGGTAGTGTAACAGAGCCCGACCGACCTTGCAAGTCCGGTCCTAAGGCCGGTCGGCTCCAAAAACTTGTTTCTAAATTCTTTTCAACTCCAAACTTCTCCTCATATATCTAATATGTTATAACCTCATTTGGGCACCTCAAATACACCTTAAGCCCTCCTTAAAATACCTTAAATCATCCACCAAGATCCACCTTAGTCATTATGCATTTTCCTTGTAATAATGCTAACACTTGTAATGTTTTCCTCTAGGTTTCTAGGTGGTGGTTCATACCTAGTGTAACCACTATGCCAAATGTTTTCTTCACCACTATAACATCATCTCCCAAGCATCTCTCTCTATCTAAAACTCTTTTAAACATTTACTTAGTTCCTTAACAAGTCTAAACTTCCATCATCATCACATTATTTCCTTCCTAGTTGTGCATCAACATTTGCCTAAGTCCTAAACACTCGAATACATTCTCTTGATTCCTAAATCTTCCATGGTGATACCTAAGTCATCATAAGTCATTAAAACACCTTAACTTCACCCTTTTTCATCAAGACAACCCATAGAACATTCCTAGTACTTCTTAGTCATTAAATTCCCTTAGGATATCTTAAACACTTAAACTCTCCTTTAAATTTTGCCATGGGTTCTCTAGTATATAGTACTCCTAACACATGGTTTTTCTCCATCAAACAACCAACACACCCAAATTCTCATCACAACACTTAACACCCAATTTACACCAAAACTTCACCACATCATCAATAATGCTTAAACTTAAAATGCTTGGCACTTAGGCCCTTAAATGACAATAATCTTAACCACTGAATTTCCACATATATTGCCTTCAACCTGCGAATACACTCAACAAGGCTCCCATTGAAATAAAATGCTTCTTGTACTTCACCTTTATATTCTTAAACTATCTCTTTTCTCATTTGCTCCTTAGTCACAAGTTCACAAGATAGTCATTGTTTCTCCTAGGTTTTATAGCACCTTCCCAATATAAACTCTACACTAAACTCATCATATACCCACATCTCATTCCCTTAAACAACAAACACCTTAAGGTAAGTAATTTACCTTGTTTTCTCACAAGCTTAAAAGCTTTTCTCCTTAGGTTTTCTTTGTTCAATCTCGGTCACCAATGTGATTCTCCTTGCCAATGTTCTAACCAATATCCAATGACTCCAATGAGTACTAGATAACACATTAACCCTAAGGAACAAACCCTAGGTTTAAAAATATGTTTTAAGGTATTAATGTGATTGTTTTACCTTGGTTTCTCAAGACAACTTGGATGTGAAGCAAGAAGGACCTCCTCTCTCCTTTGAAGAGTAGAAACAAGCTAGAACAAGGCATAAACATGGAGTCCCATGAGTATATATTTTCGGTCAAGTGAAGAAAATGGTGGAAACCTAGATTTTCTTACACTTTCTTTACCTTAAGAGAATGGAGATGCCAATGGAGTCTCCAAACTTGAATTTCCTCCTCTAATGGTGGTTTGACTTGGCACCAAAATGAAGCTCTTGAAGTTTTGAAAAGATAGAAAGGAGGAGCTTGAGCTAACTAAGAAGAATATGTATTTTGTTTTGGATTTGGAGCTAAAATGAGAAGATGTGGCCAAGGGAAGATGGAGCTTTCATGGAGGTGAGCTCTACGTGAATGGAGAAGAGAAAGAGAGCAAAAACCGTGTGAACAAGGGAGAATGAAGAAGTGAGGAGAGAGGTAAGTAAATGTGATATTTATCTTAAAAGGTGAATAGTGTTTTACTTTATAACTTACTTATTTGCTTTCTCTTTACTTAGCTAGATAAGTGTGGTGAGTCACACTTAAAAAACCGGCCCCCTTTAGTGAATGAGGGTAGTTTAGTCTTTGTTGACCAAATGTCTCACTTATATAGACTTATGTTATAAACTAGCTTAATAATTCACTATTCATCAAAAACAAGGCACATTGTTGTGAAATTTTTGATTTCCCATTGATATAGACCTCCAAATGTGATACTATATAGTACACATATTAATTAAAGAGTAATGATGGACATTTAGCCATTCAAAACTCATTTACAAGACAATTTTTCAAAAACGTGCTTTAAGACTCCTTAAAGCACATTTTGTGTTTTAACTTGTTTTCAAGCTTGGTTTTCTTTGGTAATTGACTTAAAATGACCATTAGGATATTACTAAGGTCTTAGAACAATATTTGGGTACTCTCCCATGTCTCTCCAAGCTTAGAGCACGTTTTTGCTTAAACTGCTCTTTTGGTGTTTCCTTATATTTTCTTTGATTAGAAATGTTTCTTAATGTTTCTAAGGCATTATTTAGCCTCCTTATATCTTAGTTTATCATTTAAACACCATATCTAAGTTTGGGGTATTTCAATCTACCCCCCTTAAAAGAACTTTGTCCTCAAAGTTCACACATGTGTTTAACCATTCACGGTACACAGTTCTCTTAATCTTAATACCACATCTTATATTCACATTCATACATCTCAAGACTCAAAGGTCAATCTCAAATACAATACATAAGTATCATACATAACTCAAACTTACACCGAAGTGTAGCAACTTACACAAATCCACATCTTAAACAACCAAACAAACGACAAACATGATCGTTTCCTAACTCAAAAGCGAGGAAGCTCTACCCCCCTTAAAAAGGGGTACGCCCCGTACCCTATACAGACGATCTAGTCAGTAAATAAAGAAGGGTACTTCGCCCTCATCTTATCCTCTAATTCCCACGTGGCCTCTTCGACATCCTGGTTAGACCAGAGAACCTTCACCAGTCGCACTGACTTGTGGCGAGTGTCCCTAGTCTTCTGTCCAAGATTCTCTGAGGAGTCTCCACGGATCTCATATTTGGTTCTAAAGTCAACCTCTCAGGTTCTAACACATGGGAGGGGTGGTGCATGTATTTCTTAGCTGTGAAACATGAAAAACATCATGCACTTTACCCAGCTCAGCAGGTAAATTCAACCTGTAAGCAACCGGGCCCACCCGCTCCGTAATCTCATAAGGACCAACAAATTTCGGGCTTAACTTGCCCTTCTGCCCAAACCTGAATACACCCTTCATCGGTGATACTCGCAGAAATACCCGGTCGCCCACTGCGAACTCCAGGTCTCGTCGTCGAACATCAGCATACGACTTCTGCCTATCTTGAGCAGCTTTCATGTTCTCCCTGATTTGCTGAACTTCAGCCTGAACTTGTTCTAAGTACTCTGGTCCTATAATGACCGTCTCACTCGACTCATCCCAGCAGAGCGGTGTACGACATGTCTACCGTACAACGCTTGAAAAGGTGCCATCTTGATCGAAGCGTGATAGCTGTTGTTGTATGAAAACTCGATCAGATGCAATCTGTCAATCCAACTGCCCTGGAAGTCTAAGGCACATGCTCTCAGCATGTCCTCGAGTGTCTGAATAGTACGCTCAGTCTGACCATCTGTCTGAGGATGGAACGCGGTACTCAGTTTGAGTTCTGTACCCAACGCTTCTCTGGTAGCTCTCCAGTACCTCGAAAGGAATCTGGTATCTCTATCTGACACTATGGTCTTTGGTATGCCGTGATGTCTCATGATTTCTTTCTCAAATAACTCAGCTAATTTGGTCACCTTCCAAGTATCCTTCATCGGTATGAATCGGGCTACTTTGGTAAGGCGATCCACCACCACCCATATCATGTTGAGACCTCCCCTAGCAGGTGGAAGCCCAACTACGAAGTCCATGGAGATATCATGGAACTTCCACTCCGGAACTGGCATCGACTGTACCATTCCGCCCGGTCGTCTGTGCTCGAATTTCACCTTCTGGCATGTGAGACACCTCAAGACGAACTCGGTAACATCTGTCTTCATCCCCGACCACCAGAAGTATCTCTTCATGTCTTTATACATTTTAGAGGCTCCCGGATGGATGGAAACTGAAGAACAGTGTGATTCTCTAAGTATACGGTCTTTCAGATCCGTGTTACCTCGTGGTATGCATAATCGGCCCTTAAGTCTGATCAGATCATCATCATGAAGTCTGAAGTCGTATTTCTGACTCTCAAAGGTACCATCTGTCAGCTTCTGTCTGACCTCTCTCATATACTCATCAGTCCTCTGAGCCTCTCGCACCTCATCAACCAAGCTGGAGAAAGAAACTAGCGAATGGAGTGAGTGTGCTCGACGGCTCAGGGCATCTGCTACAACATTGGCCTTCCCTTCTTTGTATTGGAGGTCAATGTCATAGTCTTTCAGAAATTCTAACCATCTCCTCTGTCGAAGATTTAACTCCTTCTGAGTGAATATGTATTTCAAACTTGTGATCGGTGTAGATCGTGACACTAACCCCATATAAGTAGTGGCGCCATATCTTCAAAGCGAAGACTACAGCTCCCAGCTCTAAATCATGTGTGGGGTAGTTCTCCTCATGTTTCTTCAACTGGCGTGAGGCATATGCCACCACCTTGCCATGTTGCATGAGCACGCAACCCAGCCCTCTGCCGGATGCATCACAATAAACCTCAAAGCCCTCTGTACCGTCTGGAATGGTCAGTACCGGTGCAGTGGTCAGTGAGTCCTTCAAGCGCTGAAATGATCTCTCACAGTCGACTGTCCATAGAAATGGTGCATCTTCTTCATCAGACTGGTCATCGGCTTCGCGACCTTGCTGAAATCTCTAACAAATCTCCTGTAGTAACCTGCCAGACCGAGAAAGCTCCGGATGTCGGTAACAGTCTTCGGCCTTGGCCAGGTACGTACGGCATCAATCTTTGCTGGATCCACTGCGATCCCAGCATCTGAGATGACATGACCTAGGAAAGAGACCTGGTCAAGCCAAAACTCACACTTGGAGAACTTAGCATATAGCTGGTTCTCCCTTAATATTTCCAACACCCTCCTCAAATGTTCCTCATGCTCAACCTTAGACTTTGAATATATCAGAATATCATCAATGAAAACCACAACCGACTTGTCCAGCTGCTCCCGGAACAAGCGGTTCATCAGATCCATAAACTTCGCTGGCGCGTTCGACAAACCGAACGGCATCACTGTAAACTCATAGTGGCCGTATCGTGTCCGGAATGCCGTCTTCTCAATATCTCCCTCCTTAATGGCTATCTGATGATACCCCGATCTGAGATCAATCTTGGAAAACACAGATGCTCCCTTCAACTGATCGAACAGATCGTCAATGCGGGGTAGTGGGTACTTATTCTTCACTGTACTGCATTCAGCTCTCTGTAGTCGATGCAGAGGCGGAGACTACCATCCTTCTTCTTCACGAAGAGGACTGGCGCTCCCCATGGTGACACACTTGGTCTAAAATCCTTATCCAACAAATCTTTCAGTTGTTCTTTTAACTCAGTCATTTCTGCCGGAGCCATACGGTATGGTGCTTTGGCTATCGGTCCGGTACCAGGTAGCAGCTCAATGGTGAACTCTACCTCCCGAGTGGGTGGCATGCCGGGCAGTTCCCGTGGAAATAAGTCGGGGAACTCCGACACTACCGGTAAGTCGGGGTCGAACTCAGGGTCTCTCTCTATGTCCTGTACATAGCAGAGGTATACTTCTTCCTTTCTCCTTAATTCTTGTGCATTGCCATGGCGGTGATGATCTTAGTCGAAGGCTCCCTGGGCCTCTGGCGGTATGATATTGTTACCCCAGACGGACTCCTGAGCAGCAATCTATGCTCGGCGCAGAGGATACGTCCCTTGTGCCGCTCCAACCAGTTCATCCCGAAGATAACATCAAATCCTAGCTTACTGAACTCAATGAAACTGACTGGGAAGTCTTCCCCCTTAATTCTGATGGTGGCTCCTCGGTAGTAACGAGTGCAACGAACCTTCTCCTTAGACGGGAGCGTAACCGTGAAGTCGGGTAGCTCCTCAGCGTCTAGCCCCAACCTGCTCGCAAATGATGCAGAGACAAAGGTATGCGAGGCCCCTGAGTCGAAGAGAACTGATGCCTCAATCCCATTGATCGGAAAGGTGCCGGTGAGGATAGTACCGCTAGCGTCGGCCTGTGCCTCTGTGAGTATGCTTAGTGCACCTTCCGTACCGAGTCCATAACCTAATTGTGTTCACAAGCTCCATGAGTATTGATGGTATAACAAGAGTCGTAACAATTTATATGAACAACACTGTTATTTTATTATGACCATCCTGTTTACAACATGTGCTTCAATCTTACATCTCATTTCTCATCTCATTCTAACATTACATGGCTAATATTGTCTAAAGGTTAGGTTTAATCTTCCTGGTCTCATATGCGTCGCATTGATTACTGCTGACGGTGCTGTATTCAGCTTGATTCTCTTAATCCCATGGTATAACATCCTTGATTCTCCTCCCAAAATTAATACATCACCTGACTTAAGTACTATCTTATCTGCACGGTCCGCACGCTTCTGCTCGCCGTATAAAAACTCCGCATCATCTCCAATGGACCAAGACACTACGGGTATCCCTCTCGAGAGACTCCGTTGTCTCGTCCTTATCCTGGTGTAGTCCCAGTTTCCCATCTTTTTCGTAGAAGTTTACAATGCAAATGTGGCTGGATGTCTGGAATCGGTTCAGCTTCCAACTGCTGAGCGATTTCCATGACTTGTGTAATAACTGGATGGAACTCTTCGGGTATTCCCGGTGGTGAGACTCCATCTTGCTCCCTTGTGGTTTGGTAATTCTTGGCATAGGATTCCAATCCTTGCCCAAGCTCATCATCTTTAATTTCATCTTTGCTCCCCCTGGGTACTCCGGTGTGTAAAAACCTCCCGGTCCCATTCCTAGTTGATTGCACCTCCTGACGATGGCTATTTGCGCTTTGGGTGTCAGGTATCCCCTTAATAAAATCATACCTGGGCGGATAACCTGACATTGTTCGGTGGGAAAGTGTATGGTTTCGATGTCGGTGTGCTCCGGGTTAGATGTAGATGGTATGGGGTAGCAGATGTTGAATCTTCCTAAAGTGGTAGTAGGTTATGTCTTACTTATGTTCTAATCTCATCTATTCTTACTTAACTCATTTATTCACCAAACATGCATGATAATGCGGTAAGCAGGTAGTTTTATTACTAAATGGTTATAGTGGTACCTGGCCTCGATGAGGGCTCAGGCTCATCGTCCCGGTCCACCATGTGTAGAGTGGGCCCCGTCTTCTGGGTCGCCCGTGGGTTCTTGTCCGCCGGCTGCTGCACTTTCCTCTGACCGTCAGATCCAGCTCCTGATCGGTCTTGCCCTTGCCCCTGGTATCGGGCCTGTAGGCTCTGCTAGCAGGGTTCCGGTAACACTCATAAGCTCGATGCCCGTAGACACCACAGAAGTTGCACTCCACCTTATTCCCCTTACAGTCGAGCCCGGGGTGGTCCTTGTGACACCATCTACAGATGAAGCGTCGCTGGTAGCCCCACCGGCTCCCCTCTCAGTCTCAGATCCTGATGATTCACATTGTCAATTCTCATTTCTCAATCAGTTACTAATTTATTTCTTAACTCATTCAATATCAATTTCCTTACCCTTTGGCGCCTTAGAGCGCAGGGGTGTAGCTGCAATAGCGTATGTCAGCTTCAATGGCTCTTCCGAACCCTTCTCCTTCTCCTCCTTCCCTTTCGGGTTCTGATTTTTCTGGGCCTGAGGCTGGTACTTTTGTTTCTTGTACCCTCCTGCCCTTGACTCTCTGAGCTCTTCCCAGCACTCTTCCGCTTTGCATTCTCCTCGTCCCTCTGCTGGACGGTAATCTCAACCTTAGCAGCGGCATGATAGCACTCCTGCTTTCCATAGTATTAGTCTCACTTATTTCTCATAATCTAAATCTTATTCATCACTTACTCAAATTTCAATCGTTATTATTACCTGCAAGGTAGTGTAACTCGTCGGCCCCATGCCGTAGCGGAGTCGATGGCTAAGCCCACCATAGAAGCGGTCCACCAAGATCTGGTCAGAATACCCTAGACCCGGCAGAAGACGGAGCAAGGCAGTGAACTCTGAGTAATACTCGTCCACTGTATCTTGTCCGACTGCTTAAGGCATCCAACTGCAAGCGCTTCTTCGTCTGGACATGGGCAGGGTAGTACTTTGCCCGTAGCAAGGCGGTGTACTGCTCCCAACCGAACTCTGGGTTGGCCACATGCTCGGCCTCACAGCTTCCACCAATCGCCCGCCGCCCCCTTCAGGTAGAAAGCAGCTAAGCGCACCTTGATCCCAGCAGGGACATCAAGGGTCTCGAAGGCGGTCTCCAGCTCGGAGATGTACGCCTCAAGCTTGGCGGGATCGGTCTCCCCTTGAAATGAGCGGGTCGAAGATCTGATAGACTCTTCACCCAGTTTGGTTCCCTAGGCTGTGGCGGTGGAGGTGGTGCACCCACACCAGGCTGATAGCCCATGTGCCCTAAAGCGGCAGCTACGATCTCTGCGATCGTCTGCCCTCCAGGTATCCCTGGAATATCCTCACCCCGGCCGCGACCTCGGCCTCCTCTAGGGCGTCCTGCCATCTGAACAAGCATAACTTACATTAGATTCGTACTCACCATTGTTTTGGTTAGCAAGTTTATAACGTCCGTGGACGGTAAAACAATCCACACTTATTAGTGGTTATCTGACTCTACTCACTCTAACTTCTCACACCCTTAACCCAATACTTATTCCTTAACTTATATCCTAACTCGGTGGTTACTCATGTCCGGTATTTCTTGATCAGAGCGTAACTACGCTCTGATACCACTTTTTGTAACACCCCATCCAAAGCCTATCGTGGTTGTCGCAATCTAAACACTTAATCGAATACGTCGCAGCGGAAATAAACAACACCTGGACCTTGCCACGGTCTGATCGTTAGAATATACCGGCTTAAATACTTACAATACTTAACCAAGATACTTATCCCACTCAAAACATCAACATTCACAATCCCACAACCAACCGAGTACTAGTATCTCAAACGTATTCTCAAACTTACAACAGTTTAATATAAGCAGTCGGGTGCACAGGCGCAACCCGAACTCAAAATAAATATCCCAAGCTAAGTCTAACCGCTCCTACTCTCGTAGTGCGTCCTCATGGGCCTCTTACCTGCAAGTGTAAAAATAGCCCCCGAGGGGGTCAGCACGAATGCTGGTACACCCTCTCATGGCCCCCAAGCTAACGGGGCTACGACGACTAATTGTCGATAGCATGGAAATTGATTACATACACAAGCATAATATGAAGTGCAATAACAACAACCACAGATGAACATATATAGTTCACAACCAATGAACGACCAAGCGTTCCCTTAACAAGTGAGTTAGTAACCCCCTCCTTAGTCCTCATTTCCTTAATCTCAGTTCCTTACCTTACCTCAACTTAATCTCAATCTCAATCTTAATCTCAGTATACAAACCTTTCCTGGAAGGGATTGGTTGTAGCTTAATTCGAACCTGGGTTTAGGTGATCCCACCGCACCATCTTAAAGCCACCTACTCTGGACGGGAGTCCAGCGTAGCTGAGCCGGCAACCGGCCCTAGGCTACAAGTCCGAAGACAAGTCCTTAAGCGGAGGGCGGATCTGATTCAGATACCGTCCCCCTTTTTCCTTAGCATGCATGACCGGAGATCGGTCCCGGGTTTCCTCACTCAAGTTCCAGTTAGTAGACATCTTAAACACCATGTGCTAGCTAAGCCTTATCGGGCATTAACCAACAACCATCAACTTAACTCTTATTCTTAACTCAGTAAGTACTAAACTTGGTTAGTAACAATCTCAAGCCTCGCGGGTTAGTGTAAATATAACACAATCACAACGAGAACAATATAACCGGTTGCATGCTTTATCTTGTTTTAGTCATAGCAAATAAACAGATAGCACACAAGCCAGGGACACCTCGTTAGCAAGCAGGTCACGAAAAGGATTGTACCGTTCACCGTCGATCGTTGTTTGTTTAACCTTCTTCGGGGTCCCAATTCACAAACCTAAACATTCATTCATTTTTAGGTTATTAGTTATTTGCTCCTTACTTAACTCACTTAGTCCCTAAGGACTTCCATTCAATAACCTCTCAAGTCTTTATCACTTAGTCTTACAAACTTAACTTTAAACATTAAAACTTATACTTAATCTTAACTTAATTCCTTAGTTCTTAGGGTCCCATTCATTACTACCCTACCAGGGCATACCTCATTACCCATTACCATTTTTAGAAATTGAAATTTCTTTTTTTTATTTTTAGGCTCGACCGGACTTGCCGACCGGACTTGCCAAGTCCGGTCCATTCCTACCCTTTTACCGTTGGAAAATTCACTCCGACCGGACTTACATGTCCGGTCCTATGTCCGGTCGATTCCAGAGACTTATAATCCGTGCAAAATTCATGCCGACCAGACTTGACAAGTCCGGTCCCATGTCCGGTCCATTCTAGAAACATTTTCCCTCTCACAAAACACGCCCGACCGGACTTGTAAGTCCGGTCCCCAAGTCCGGTCGATTCCAGAAACATTTCCCGGTAGTGTAACAGAGCCCGACCGACATTGCAAGTCCGGTCCTAAGGCCGGTCGGCTCCAAAAACTTGTTTCTAAATTCTTTTTCAACTCCAAACTTCTCCTCATATATCTTAATATGTTATAACCTCATTTGGGCACCTCAAATACACCTTAAGCCCTCCTTAAAATACCTTAAACCATCCGCCAAGATCCACCTTAGTCATTATGCATTTTCCTTGTATAATGCTAACACTTGTAATGTTTTCCTCTAGGTTTCTAGGTGGTGGTTCATACCTAGTGTAACCACTATGCCAAATGTTTTCTTCACCACTATAACATCATCTCCCAAGCATCTCTCTCTATCTAAAACTCTTTTAAACATTTACTTAGGGTTCCTTAACAAGTCTAAACTTCCATCATTATCACATTATTTCCTTCCTAGTTGTGCATCAACATTTGCCTAAGTCCTAAACACTCGAATACATTCTCTTGATTCCTAAATCTTCCATGGTGATACCTAAGTCATCATAAGTCATTAAACACCATAACTACTCCCTTTTTCATCAAGACAACCCATAGAACATTACTAGTACTTCCTTAGTCATTAAATTCCCTTAGGATATCTTAAACACTTAAACTCTCCTTTAAATTTTTGCCATGGGTTCTCTAGTATATAGTACCTCCTAACATTGTTTTTCTTCAACAAACAACCAACATCACCCAAATTCTCACCACAACAACTTAACACCCAATTTACACCAAAACTTCACCACATCATCACATAATGCTTAAACTTAAAATGCTTGGCACTTAGGCCCTTAAATGACAATAATCTTAACCACTGAATTTCCACATATATTTGCCTTCAACCTGCGAATACACTCAACAAGGCTCCCATTGAAATAAAATGCTTCTTGTACTTCACCTTTATATTCTTAAACTATCTTTTTTCTCATTTGCTCCTTAGTCACAAGTTCACAAGTATAGTCATTGTTTCTCCTAGGTTTTATAGCACCTTCCCAATATAAACTCTTCACTAAACTCATCATATACCCACATCTCATTCCCTTAAACAACAAGACACCTTAAGGTAAGTAATTTACCTTCTTTCCTCACAAGCTTAAAAGCTTTTCTCCTTAGGTTTTCTTTGTTCAATCTCGGTCACCAATGTGATTCTCCTTGCCAATGTTCTAACCAATATCCAATGACTCCAATGAGTACTAGATACACATTAACCCTAAGGAACAAACCCTAGGTTTAAAATATGTTTTAAGGTATTAATGTGATTGTTTTACCTTGGTTTCTCAAGACAACTTGGATGTGAAGCAAGAAGGACCTCCTCTCTCCTTTGAAGAGTAGAAACAAGCTAGAACAAGGCATAAACATGGAGTCCCATGAGTATGTATTTTCGGTTATGTGAAGAAAATGGTGGAAACCTAGATTTTCTTACACTTTCTTTCCTTAAGAGAATGGAGATGCCAATGGAGTCTCCAAACTTGAATTTCCTCCTCTAATGGTGGTTTGACTTGGCACCAAAATGAAGCTCTTGAAGTTTTGAAAAGATAGAAAGAAGGAGCTTGAGCTAACTAAGAAGAATATGTATTTGTTTTGGATTTGGAGCTAAAATGAGCAAGATGTGGCCAAGGGAAGATGGAGCTTTCATGGAGGTCAAGCTCTACGTGAATGGAGAAGAGAAAGAGAGCAACAAACCGTGTGAACAAGGGAGAATGAAGAAGTGAGGAGAGAGGTAAGTAAATGTGATATTTATCTTAAAAGGTGAATAGTGTTTTTACTTTATAACTTACTTATTTTTGCTTTCTCTTTACTTAGCTAGATAAGTGTGGTGAGTCACACTTAAAAAACCGGCCCCCTTTAATGAATGAGGGTAGTTTAGTCTTTGTTGACCAAATGTCTCACTTACATAGACTTATGTTATAAACTAGCTTAATTAATTCACTATTCATCAAAAACAAGGCACATTGTTGTGAAATTTTTGATTTCCCATTGATATAGATCTCCAAATGTGATACTATATAGTACACATATTAATTAAAGAGTAATGATGGACATTTAGCCATTCAAAACACATTTACAAGACAATTTTTCAAAAACGTGCTTTAAGACTCCTTAAAGCACATTTGTGTTTTAACTTGTTTTCGAGCTTGGTTTTCTTTGGTAATTGACTTAAAATGACCATTAGGATATTACTAAGGTCTTAGAACAATATTTGGGTACTCTCCCATGTCTCTCCAAGCTTAGAGCACGTTTTTGCTTAAACTGCTCTTTTTGGTGTTTCCTTATATTTTCTTTGATTAGAAATGTTTCTTAATGTTTCTAAGGCATTATTTAGCCTTCTTATATCTTGGTTTATCATTTAAACACCATATCTAAGTTTGGGGTATTTCAGAAACCTATACCAATAAAAAGGTTATGGAAAACCAAGAAGATTGATAAAAAGAACGTCAAAAACGGATCATCCTAGCCAAAGTTATGATAGAATGAAGTTTAGAGCCAAAATTATGAAAAAATGCTGATGTGGCATGGTTGCTGACTCACCAGCACGCCTCGGGAAACGAGCCACAGCAGCTGGCCGATTTTCTCCACGATTTCTGCTAAGTATCTTAACTTCCATCAGCTTATTGCCCTAACTGTGTGAACCGATATCTCTCTCGTCTTTGAGAATTTTGAGTGTTGTTTTCTCCATTCTCTTCTCCTACAATTCCTCTTTCCAATCATAGCTCATACACAACCTAACTCTTTCTACATCGATGGCAAATTCAATCTGAAGTAGCCTCCCTGAAAACGGCAACCCAGAACTCCAGGAAAACGTGATTAATCTGGTAACTTCGTCTCACCATAACTTCTTCGTCTCTCAGTTAAAATTCGTGTTCTTTAGCTTGTTGTGTAGATCTATAATTCCTCTACAACTCTTATGTTACACCCAAGGATAATTCCCAATCGTGTGCAAGAACAAAGCGTCCAAAGTTCCTGA
The DNA here is from genome assembly GCA_023374045.1 of Limonium bicolor. Taxonomy (NCBI): domain Eukaryota; kingdom Viridiplantae; phylum Streptophyta; class Magnoliopsida; order Caryophyllales; family Plumbaginaceae; genus Limonium; species Limonium bicolor. The sequence goes on from CM041778.1 coordinate 388,636,567, forward strand.
TTTGTCACGCACATAGAATCATAGAAAAACGCAAGGTATAAACTCGTAACTTTCAGTTTAGATTTCTTTCTATGTATTGCAAATTAGGGTAAGTTCTTGCTATCAATCTGTAGATCTATATATCCTCTTTTGATTGAGCCAAATAACACGTCCTAAATCAATATGTACTGTAATTTATAGAGTTGCAAAGTTGGCTACCCAAACAGCTCGTAAAGGTCGAATTTTTCCAGAAACCCAAATTCGAAATTCTTCGTTGGCGTGATTCCGGTGAGTTTCTGATCAAATGTTCCGATTTTGTCATTCGTATGTTCATTACCGGTCAAACCCATGTATCAATTTTGTCTATTATGCGCTATACTAAGAGAATTTGGCAAATCAAAATTTGAACTGACATAAAACCCTAACTTCGAACCCATAATCGTTTTTCGATTTCGTGCACCATAGGTCGGTAAAATTGGTACCTCTGGAATTGTAGTTAATTTCGAAACGAATTGAGGAAGAATCAACGAATTTACTTCTGTAGATTGTGAGATATCAAGGAATTCCCATTCGGTTGTTTGGGGTTTAATCTGAAGAACTCGAGAGTTTTGGGCTGTCCGATCGTAGTTAAGAGGGACGGACGGCCGAGATTAAAACGTAGAAGTTTTAAGTTAATAATAAAACCAGAATAATACCCTAACTTGTTAGATTTATTTAATGATCCCTAATGTATTTTGACACGAAATTATAACCATAGATTCCTTATAAATGTAGTTTATTTTCTTGTAAATTAATATGGGTTTTGAGTTTTTAAACGTAAGTTATAATTTTTATAATTTTTGAGTATTATGGAATTATTTAGATAATTTAAAAAGATATTTTTATGAAATAAAATTTTTATAATATGTCTGAAGTATCATAGTTACTATATATTAAATTTGGGAAATTTTAGACAAGAATAAATAGGTTTAAAAATTGTGTTTATGAACTTTTCCTAAGTTATCTTATAATATATGGTTTCTAATGTAACAAAAATTAAAGTATAGATGATTAATAGACTTTATAGGTTGAGAATAATATAATAAGACTAAACTAACATTAAATACAGAATGTTAAGAAATATTTTTAGTACAAACTTTAAGTTAAGTAATAATATATATATATATATATATATATATATAGGAATAAAATAGTAACATATGTTAAATCAAGGAATTTAATTAAACTATGTTTGTACTAAGTATATAATGTGGAGGTTAATATACTTAATTAAAGCTAAGGAAAATACCTTATTTTGTAAACCATATATCGGATGTGGATATGTTTTAAAGTTATTAAATATAATTAAAAACAATTAAATTTCTTAAAGAATGTTTTGGATAAATCTTAATATATATATATATATAAATATAAATATAAATATAAATATATATATATATATATATATAATATAAATACATTAAAAATAGATGGAGGAAATAACATTCCTTGTGGGAAATATAATAAGAAGAATATATATACTAAACTCTAGGACTTTAATCAGTGTTGTAATAAAATAGTCAACGATAACTTAAGAGTTTAATAAACTAACCCTATGAATAGGAGTAAGTAATCGAAGTAAAATTAAATGTACCCTTAAGACAAACAAACTCAATGGTGTAAATGGTCAAGCTAAACCTGGAACTAGATCGAGGTTGCACGTTCGAAACCTCGTGGAAATCTTTTTAGGGAATTTAATTAAACAACGAAAACGTAACACGGTCTTGGGCTGACCTTGGGCCCAAGTCTATGAACTCCAAAAGCCCACTTAAACAAATCAAAGAGAGTTTGGGCCACTCTTAGGATTAAACCCTAAATTATTCCAGATTAAAAGAAGTGGGCCTAATGGAAGATTTAATTAACGAGATCCAGCCCAGATCCTTAAGAGAGAGTAATTGTAACCAAAAACTATAAACCAGTAAGAATGAAATTTGTTTAGCGTTGTAGTTCCTTAACTAATCAATACCTGGAACACCTTAAATATAGGTGATTAGTGGAGGTTCGCATTTTCAAGTTTGGTTACTGCTTCTACACATACCAGGTACGATTTCTCGTACTCCGATACTTTTACTAACCGACTTATGAGACGTTTTCGAAAAACGCTAACTGAGTTTAAAGGAATTTCAAAAGGAAACTGTTTGTGTGGCTAACTCAGCTTGATATGACTAACTGAGCCTTGAATGTGAAACTTACATGGTTATTGGTTCCTTCTATCTGGTTGTTTCATTAGACATTAACTGCATAGGGTTTCCGCTTCTGCACTCTGTAGGACTGAGTGTTTTGGTATTGCTCTGGTGCAGTTAAAGATCTAGTGGGAATTTGGGAAATGTCAATCTTGGTAAATTCTTCCTTTGACGCTGGATATCGTTTCATCCATGAGCTGAGACTTTTTGTGTGACGTGCGCGCGTCTTCATCGGTAACAGTGAGGGGCTGTATATCCCCTATCCTAAAAGGACGTAGTAAACAGTGAGGGGTTGTATATCCCTGTCCTAAAAGGACGTACTTGGCGGTGGGGGGCATCTCTCCAGATGGTTTTATTCCACTCTTGAGTTGTTGGTTCTTGGATTTCTCTCATTCATTCCTAGTCCTTGTGACTACCTGAGTCTTTTTACTCCTAACTGGAACTGGGTCTAACACAAGCAATGGATATTCACTAACTTATGGTGTGGTTTCTTTTAATTGACTAACTTTATCTTTCTATTAATTATCTCTATCCTCAACTTGTTATCTTTGACTTGGTGATTTTTAAGTGCCTTGTTCCTTGGTTTTGTTTTATGATGTTTGTCTTCAAGTTATTGTTTATTTAAGAAATATGTTTAAAAGTTTTGTTTTGGAGAATCGTACCAGTTCCATTCCAGGGAACTGACTCACCCCTCCCAGGGTGGGCTGCTTGGGTTCATCTTACAGGTACGAGTTGATATACAGGTGGCCACGAAGAGAATGAGTGATTGGGATGGGATTAGGTTTTGTGGAGAGTTAATGTATTTTATTAATATTATGTTAATGTTATGTTTTCTCGAGTTCAGATCGTCTTTTGTAATCTTATAAGTTGTAATTGGTGAGGTTTGGTGTCGGGTGTTTGGAACCCGATGGTCTGTTAACGCCTTTAGTATTTTAATTCCGCTGTAATTATGTTAGATAGGGGTGTTACACCAGCGCTCTTATCTTAGCGGTTGTCATATACTTGTGGGGTATGTGGGCATAACCCTTTTTAAGGCGGGTAGAGCCACTCGGCGTGCACATGAGTGCACTAGGTTTTGTTTGGTATGTTGTGTCATACTTGTTTTTCTGTGTAGTTATGTTGTGACATACTTGTTTGTGGTCTGTTTATATGTGCGTTTGTGCACTTATATGGTGATGTTATGTGTCCTATGAGATACTTGGATGTGTATGTTTACACTTTGGTTGATGTATCCCTTGAGATACTTAAGATTATATATATATATATATTCTCTTTGTGGAAAGTGGAATGATCACATATGGTTTGGTTTGATAAGAGTTGAGAATTGATATGGACACCTCGGGGAGGTTGTCAAGGTATTAGCATTGATAGAAAGTAGGATGTTGATGGATCACCTATATCCTTATATGAGTAATTGAATGCCACGAATGATGGCTATATGTTGTATAAGCACACTATTATAATAAGGATTGTTATATCAGATAGATATGTGACCTATCGGGAATTGATTTCATAGAACTATTATTAGAGGAAGACGAATTAGGGATGAAGTCTCTTTAAGGGGGATAGATTGAAATACCCCAAACATTAATCACCTTAATTAATGAGGGATTAAGTAAATTAAAGGGTTTAAACCAATGGTTAATCATTAAAGGAAAGGCTAATTAGCTGAATTCGTCAAGGAGTTTTATAACCTCTAAACATACATATATAAATAAATATGTATAGTCCAAAAATGAGCATTAAGCCTCACATAAAATAATGGACTAAAGAGGGAACATTAATAAGGAGAAATTAACTCCTAAAGTTAATGTAACATGTAACACATCATTACATGAAATAAAAACAGCAACATCAAGAGTGAATCAAATAATATACTTTTACTAGTCACAATGAATAGTAAAATATACCAATCACTCAAAAACACAAATTAACACACTTAAGGACAAAGAAATCATGTAGGTCACAAACTAACACATGATACAAGTCCAAGTGTACAACATATAAGTCTAAAACATATAAGACACATTATCACATTAAAACTCAAAGTTGAAACCAAACACCCCTTATGTACAAAGAGGGCCGGCAAACTCCTCCACCTTACCTTGCCAAATTGCAAATTTTGGAAGAAAATATCTTCCTAGAACCCATAGTCATCTTTTACTAGTCATAACCCATCACTTCCTCATTACACCAAAGTGAAGTCAACATTCCCTTTCTCATTCTTCGCTTGGCCGAGAACAAGTTCCATCTTCTTCCTCCTCTTTGTTCTTCATTTTCCTTTGAGTCATTGAAGAACACATCAATGGTGACTTAAACCCACTCTCCTTTACTACTCAAATCTCTTCCTTTCTTTCACAAACACCAAGAGAACACCAAGAGCTCTTCTCCTATATCATTCAAAGGTTGTTTCCAACAATTTTGGAGCCCTAAATTCGAAGATCAACAAAGACATGGAGCAAAGGAGGCCTAAGCGAGCTTAAGGTATAAAAACATACTCTAAGGTTCCACCTTTCCTTTATTTTAATTGTGATCGAGAATCACCCATCACCCATCTTTCTTGTCTTCAAATATTTCAAAAAGTGGAGATCAAAAATCCTAGTATCTGGCCGAGAGCATAAGGAACACAAATTGGTGCAATCATCCTTTTTATGAAGGTAAACCCTAATCTAAGCTATGAAACTCTTGAATCATCATCTATACTTATGTTTGATGAAATAAAATAACCCCCCCCCCTAAAAAAAGGGTTACGAGTGAAGAGTGTGGGAAAACATGCTTGGATCAACAAGGGTAAGATTTTTACCTTAAGACACATTTTAAGGTTTTAAATGTTATTGTTGTGGGAAATGGTTATAGCCGCATTGAAGCTGATCAAAATGGTCTATTAAGACATAATAATGACATAAAATGTTATAAACACATTTGGATAAGTTGGTGAATGATTTAATAACTTAAGAGTCAAATTTATAAAGAAAAAGGGGTTGATGTGTAATAAGCCAAAATATTAGGCTTGGAAAAAAATAAGGCCGAGACTTTAGGAGTTTAAGTGTATTTATAACATACTTTAAGTTTATGGCATGGTTTTTACATTAGCCAAATGTTTAGGCTTGCTTTATGAGCTTTAATGCATTTTTTATGCTTTAAGAGCATATGTTAGGTTTTGATTTGTTTTGGGTGATATTCTGGTATATTAAGTGTACCAAGAGTGGTTTAGGTACACTTAAGAAGTTTGGTAGACTTTGGATTCCTCACCATGTGTCCCCTTTATCCCAGAAATCATTTCAAATCCTTTTTGAAACCATACCAGCTCAAAAGAACTTAATTCAGAGCCGATGAGGCTCTGATACCACTTTGTAACACCCCAAGTCTTAAACACATAATTAACCTCTTAAATCATAGAATTGTAGCGGAAATACAAAAACTTTTAGGTGTTACCGCCACATTCCTCTCAGGGGAATGTTGAGGCTAAACCACTTCTTTAAAACAATTGTAAGCTTTCAAGACTTTGGACATGACCTATCAAGGCATGTCTACGAAACCATATCTACATCTGTGCAAGAAAACATGCTCACAAAAACAAGACCACATGGGCATGATCAACTAGTGGCTCCAGAAAGGTAATACCTGCAATTTACAAGGTAGCCTAGACCATGCACCTTTACACTTGGTCATCCCTTAATGCATTGTTCAAATGTGGATGAGAAAAGGATGATTAACTTGATAGATGTACAAAAATCAAGAGAGTTACATGCTCTCAACTAAATAATGAGGCAAATATCCCAAACGAAAAGTAATAAGGAATTAATACTTATACATTTCAGTTCCAAAAATAAAAGTAATACAAGTAGTGAATTCCCCCAAGACCCACACTCTCAGTGTTCTTCTAAACCTGTGAAAAAGCATTCAAGAACATAGACATACAAACACAAACAATCAGTATTCAACTGAGTAGACACTAAGCTACCCTAAGGTCAGTTACATTAATCCCTTATTTTTATTAAGATAGAGAACCCTAACTTTCTCTTTGATTTCTCTTTATCAAATCCTCAAGGTTCTTTCTCAAGCATTTCATCTTTCATTACTATCACAAGGCATCTACGCACAATTCACAAGATATGCATCCACAAGGATGCTAGCTCCTGGAAGTGACTATCTTTCGGAACACTAGCTTCTGGAACAAAGATCACCGGAAGGGTTCCGGGCATCAACAATTTACATGACTATTTAATATCTAACAGCTCATCATGGCTCATACACATACAATAAAGTTCATGCTTATCTCATATATACATTCCAAAATTAGTAGCTCATTTAGCTATAGGATACAAAGGGTTTGTCTCCCTTACATTATCACACGAATCAATGGCACACATAGCCTCCGGATATCAAGGGTCTGTCTACCTCTTCATTTCCATTATCATTGGCACACATAGCCCGGATATCAAGGATCCGTCTCCCTCATCATCTCAAATATTAATGGCACATATAGCCTCCGGATATCTAGGGTCCGTCTCCCTCATCATCTCAAATATTAATGGCACACATAGCCTTCGGATATCAAGGGTCCGTCTCCCTCATCATCTTAAATATTAATGGCACACATAGCCTCCGGATATCAAGGGTCCGTCTCCCTCATCATCTCAAATTTATTAATGGCGCACATAACCTTCGGATATTAAGGGTCTGTCTCCCTCTACAATATCAATCATTGATATGAAATCATTCAATATCACTCCTCAAGAATCAATCTCCCACTATCACTCTTCTAGGATTAATCATCCACAGCCATTCATTAAAGATTTATTATACACAATCATTCATCAAGGATTATTCATCCACAATCATTCATCAAGGTTTATTCATCCACTATCATTCATCAAGGATTACTCATCCACCATTATTCATCAAGGATTGTTCATCCACAATCATTCACTAAGGATTATTCATCCACCATCATTCATTAAGGATTATTCATCCACCTTCATTCATCAAGGATTATTCATCCACAATCATTCATTAAGGATTATTCATCCACAATCATTCATTAGGATTATTCATCCATAATCATTCATCAATTGCATAATTAGAGATCACTTAGACATCAAACTGTCCACCATCAAAGCATCAAATCTATGACACATGTACAAGTATTCACACACTAGGGTCCTAAAGACCACTATCGAGTCATGAGTAAGTTCTCTTACAAAATGTTATTATAAAACCCCTTTTACTTTGTCCACAACCAAGTTATAATTCCAACGATCATCATTCAAGCACGTACACATTGATCACAAGGATCTTATCAATATCATACCTTTTCTTCGTTGACTATTCAAGGCTCTAATAGCCGTCTTCCCTTTATCTTGGACACCAGAGGTGATCCATTTAATTGCACCATTAATTAACATTATAGAAAGTTCATATCACACATCTCCTTAGGGCACACACATGCATAGACTTAGGTTTACCTTTTTGGATGCATAACCTCTTGCCTTACTCCATAGTCCATATCTCCAAAGCTTAGAGCCTTCAATGGATTCTAAAGCAGCAACAAGAATACAATTACCTGTAGCACATATCAACCACAAATCAACCACAACTATACCATTCCCATTATCTCAAAACCTATACACTGCTGAAAAAAAAAGAATAAACAACGCCCTTTAAAAACGGTTATATTTGTAAATCATTTTTTTAGCATATTAAAGAATGATTATAAAGTAAAGTGTTGTATTTATGGTTTAGGCTAGACATTTTAAAAAACGCTTCACTTAAGAAGCGCTTTATTGTATCGCACCCAAAGACAAAAAAATGCTTGGAAATAAGCGTTCTTTATATGAAACATATAAACAACGCTTCATATAGAAATGTTTTTATGTCTCTGGAACGCTCAGCATAAAGAACGCTTCCTTTTAGAAGCGTTCTTTATGTTTTTTACTCTCAGCATAAAAAAACGCTTCTTAAGTGAAGCGTTCTTTATGTTGCCTGAATAACACCCCACTTTCCTGGAATATTTAATCTCTCCCGCGCTCTCTATTACAACGTAACCCTCTACTTCTCTCTTGACTGAGCTCACGAAATACATACCCCAGTACTGTCCGCTAGCTACTGCCATCGCCGCCACTGCTGTCGATGTCCGTGCCGCCGTCGCCGCTTTCCAGTCGTCTCTCGTGCCTGCTACGTGTTGCTTTCTCTAGATATTTGCGCACACGCATGCATCTTCATTCTCTGATCATCGATCGACCCAAATATACATGCATGCCTGTCGCCTCTGTTTCGGTAATTCATCAAATCTACGAAACAGGAACATATATATGTCTGCTCTTTCACTCTTATTAATTTTGCAACCTGCGATCGAACAGGAACATATATACATGCCCGTCGCCTCCCTTCAGTACATTCTATTGATCATCTACAGTAACTTTACAACCCAACTGGCGTAACATTGATCCATGCTCTATCGCCTCTATTCTTGATTCTGCTGGAGGTAATTTTGCTAACCAAACTGATCGATCAGGAACATATAAACATGTTGTGGTTGAGATTAATGTGTTTAATTATTAGGATTAAGTGTTTGGGATTAATTAATTTTGTAAACCAATTAAACTGTTGCTGAGTTGATTTTTGGTACTTCTGGTTGTGTCCAAATGGACTTGAGATTAATGTGTTTATTAGGCGAAAAATATAATGTGTTTGGGCATACAAATATAGCCACGTATGGTGAAAATTTGCAAAACCAAACTGCCGATCAAGAACATATATGCTCTGTTTGAGATTAATGTGTTATTAGGATTAAGTGTTTGGGATTAATTTGCAAACCAAACTGTCGCCTCTTGTACATGCTCTATTGTGGTGAAACCCTATATTTTTAGGGGGCATTCTGTCGGATTTCCTAGAAAATTTTGTCAAACTATTGAATTATTGGATTCGTAATGTAATTATTGTTGTGTACAAACTATCTCCTGCAGGCATTGGTAGTACTTTTCATTGTCTCACACCTGATATGGGCTGGTTGATTGAAGTCTAGCTTTTTCACATCAGGACTAAGCAGACTACTCATCAGATTAGGTTAGTTTATAATTTTTCTCTAATTACTTCTTAATTGTTCATATAGTGTTTCTCTGAATAGCTATTAAAATAAATAACATAGTCACCCGTCTGAGATACCTACTAGAGATATATCTTGGATAGTCCCCGTCGGGACTGTCCAATCAAGTTTGATCTCACCTTGTAGGTAGTGAACAAGTTTATAAAAAACAGTTCATTTAAAAATTCGGTAGCTTTTCCCTTTGTTCTTCGAGTGTATACATTCATATATACACTAGAAGAACTGAAGGGAAATGCTGCCGAAATTTTCAATGAATTGTTTTTTATAAACTTGTTCGCATGTGAGATTGAACGTGATTGGATGGGTTTAGGTTGTAAATTTTTGAAAAGTAACTGGACTAATATCTGCCAACATATGAACGATATCGATCAGCTGTAAAGTAATACATCGATCTTACAGAAAGAGATGGAGCGTTCAAAGATGTACAATGATAGACTTGACAACGATTACCTACAAGGGGTCGATAGGTTCTGTAAGATCCTGGTAAACAATCTTCAACCGAGGGATAAGGGATATATTTTGTGTCCATGCATCGAATGTAAAAATGACTTCAAGTATAGAGATATTGAGAAAATTAAGGACCATTTGATTCGTCGTGGTTTACAAAAGATTACGAAGACATAGCATTATGGCATGGTCAGCATGCAGTGGATGTGTTTGACTATGATGCAGAAGCTTCGGTAGAACAATCAGAATTGGACGGCACTGAAAACTTTGGGGATGACACAGAAAACTTTGGGGATGATGACAACTGCACGATAAACGGCGAGACAAAAGATGCGAACCTTGACACACTGTTGGAAGATGTAGAACAGTACTTTACCAACAAACTGAGTACACATGAAAACTTTATGCAGTCATGTAAAGAACCACTGTACGCTGGATGTGATGCACTAACGCTGAACAAATTAAGTGTGACCCTGAAACTATTTAATGTCAAATCAAAACACGGATGGAGCGATGTAAGTTTCACGGAACTATTGCAAATTATTAAGAGATACTACCAGCGGACAATGTCATACCTACAACTACTTATGAGGCGAAGAAGTTAATGTGTCCAATGGGTATGGAGTACAAGAAAATACATGCTTGTCCATCGGGGTGTATTTTGTTCTGGAAGGAGTATGAGCTACATGATTGTTGTCCTAAATGTGGTGAATCACATTATGTAAAGAAAGATCATCAGGACAGCAACAAGCCAAAGGTTCATTCCCTAGCGAAGGTGTTATGGTATTTGCCAATAATTCCAAGGTTTAGGCGGTTATTTGTAGTTCCGAAGGATGTTGAAAGCCTTAGGTGGCATGCAACACATAGGGTGGATGATGGTAAATTAAGACATCCTGCTGATTCACCGCAATGGAGAAATATTGACAGAATGTATCCTGAGTTTGGTATAGAATCAAGAAATTTAAGACTTGGCTTATGCACGGATGGAATGAACCCGTACCGTACTTTGAGTAGTGTACACAGTACTTGGCCTATTCTGTTGACTGTATATAACCTTCTGAAATACCCCAAACCTGATATATGGTTTAAATATTAAACTATGGTATGTAAAGGCTAAAAAGTGCCTTAGAGACATCGGTGAACAATTTAAACCATAGTAAATGCAATAAAGCACTAAGATACAGTTTGAGCAAAAACATGCTCTAAGCTAGGAGTGAACTTGGTTAGGACCCAAAGAGCCTACCAAGACTAATAATATTCAATTATGATTAAATAAGGCAAATTAAGTCCTTAGGAAACCTTGGTAGACAATTAAACCAAACAGAACACAAGAAAATACCTTAAAGTCAATATGAGCAAAATGTGCTCTAAGCTTGGGATAATTTGTATAAGACCTAATGGTCATACCTATACCTTATAATATGTTAATGAACATATTAAATCAATTACTAAAGAAAACCAAGCTTGAAAACAAGTTAAAAACACAAAAAGTGCTTTAAGGAGTCTTAAAGCACGTTGAAAAATTGAAAAATTGTCTTGTAAATGAGTTTTGAGTGGCTAAATGTCCATCATTTCATTTTCTTTAATAACATGTGTACTATATAGTTATCACATTTGGAAGTCTATATCAATGGGAAATCAAAATTTTCACTTCTATGTGCTTGTTTTAGTGAATAGTAACTAAAATAAGCAAGTTTGTAACATATGTCATTATAAGTGTGACAATTGGTCAACAAAGACTAAAATACCCCTTAGTATATATGTGGGCCGGTTTTTATCATGTGGTGACTCACCACCATGAGCTAGTAAAAATTAAAGAAAGAAGGAAAAGTAAGTGAAAAGTAGAAGTTACCTTATAACATGTAATATCTTCCAAAAGCAATTCCAATCTTCATTCTTCTTTCCCACTCACACCCACCGTAGCCTTCTTCATCTTCTCCCAAACTCCACCGGTTTTGCTACAGCAAACCATACCATTCTTCATCTTCTTCACTTGTAACTTCTAGCTCCATGATCCAAATTTAATTTCAAGACCACCTTTCTTCTAGTTGGAGCAAGCTCTCCACTTCTATCTTTTCAAAATTCCAAAGAGCTCCATTTCGGTGCCAAGAGGAATCTCCATGGGAGGATCTTGAGCTTATATTTCTACATACTATTGCTCTCCTTTGCTTCTAGGTAAGGAATCTCAAATAAAAATCATGTTTCCTCCATGTTTTTGTCTTGACCGAGAATCACCATTAATGGTGCTCCTGTGTTGCTTTGTACTAGCTCCATTTGAATCCTTCAAGGACTTGGTGGAGTCCTCTCTTGATAGATATTCAAACTCTCTTCAAATGCCAAGGTAAACAAACTATCTTAATGCTCCTTGAACAATGTTTAAACCTAGGGTTATAATGAGATTAAGCTTGGAGCTTGAATACTCATTACATTGTTTGTATAATGTTTAGAAGTTGATATGCAACTAAGCTTAGCCGATTTAAACAAGGAAACAAGAAAGAAGTTTGAGAGGAAAAGAGGTAAATATGCTATCTCAAGGTAGTTTAATGCCTTAGGAGAAATGAGCTTATAATGCTTGTTAAAACTACCTAAAGAGCAAATGGTAAATGACCTAGTGAAATGTTCTCAAGGAGACTAGTAAAAGAACATATGTCATGTTGTATGTATTTGCAGGTCAAAGGCATATATATTGTGGAAATTCAGTGTTAAGGGTTATGCACTTTAAGGGCCTAAGAGCCATGCATTTTAAGGGCCTAAGTGCCATGCAATTTAAATTATGCACTATATTGAATGTAGTGTGATTTGGGTGAAACTTTGTGTGTGAGAGTGTTCTTGGTTGAATTAGGTGTCTTGTGTACTGATGGAGAAAACAATGTGTTTTGGCTTCGTAATGTTCTAGGAGAATCCATGTCAAAATTTAGGTAAGAAGCAGAAGTTCTAAGTGTTTTTAATAAGGTTTGGTGAACTAGAAATGTTGGAAATGCCTAAGTATTTTACAAGAGGAGAAATAATGTCTTAAGGTGTTCTAGGTAAACAAAGGGACTTAGACATCAACTAGGGTTTAGATGGTAAGAAATGATGCTTGGGAGATGATGTTAAGATGAGGGAAATCATTTTGGGATAGTAGTTATCTAGGGAGAAACACCATTTAGAAAACTATTATAAAATGTTATAAGTGTTAAGGAATTTACAAGGAAATGAGTAGATGTTGAAGAGTTAGAAATGAGTTAGAACTTGAGTTTAATGGAGTTATATGAAGTATTTAGTGTGCCATATGGTGTTGCAATACATTGGGAGACTTAAGGAAAAGTTGGACAATTCTTAGGAAGTTTCTTACTGTGTAGACCGACCCGGGGACCGAACCTGGCAGGGTCGGTCGTACTGTAAATAGCAGGGTAAAAATGCTTCTGTTAGAGACTCACCCAGGGGACCGACCCTGTCTGGGTCGGTCGGATAGGAAGAAAAGACGGTAAATGTCTCTGTTAAAGACCGATCCAAGGGTATGGTCGGTCGGTGGGTCGGTCGGACCTTAAAAAAAAAAAATTAATTTTAAGAATGTTAAGTGGTATTAGTGGTATGCCATTAAGAGAGTATAGATGGTAAGAAAGATAAATATATATGGACTTGAGAGATTAAGTTAAGTGAGATGATTTAAATGTTGTTTCTATTGTTAATGGAAGGGTCAGTAATGTGTAGTCGCTCGGGAATCTAGTCCATCAGACCGGTACAATGTAAATGTAATAGCCTTGTTAGCCACGTGGGTGGCTAACGGCGTGTAACACCAACGAGTTAAGTTATGTGAAGTAGTATACTTTCTGCTGCAGAATGTTGTTATGTGTATGTTGTTGGATGGGGTGTTACAAAAAGTGGTATCAGAGCGAATTATCACTCTGATGACTGAATTACCGAGCTTAGGAAGTACCGAGTTAGGATTTTAGTACCTTGGGTTAAGGGTTGAGTGATACCGTGAGAGATACGCTAGTTAGGTATTACCAGTGTGTACTGGAAACCTACAATATCCTTCCCACCCTCCACAATCCCTGTATATAACTTGGGGAAACAACGCCAGAGAGATGGAAGTCCTCTCTTACTCGGGAATACCCGATCTGGCTGTTATTGAATACCTCTAAGGGTACGGAGAACCTGTCATACGGTAGATCCCGAAAACTGGGAATCCCGGAGACGATTTCCATCTGAACAATGTTAACCGCATTTAATAGCGAAGAATGAAGAATCTTATGTATAGAAGAATAGAATTTCCGGCAACCTGGGTCGACATGCCGAGCAGTCGAGGATAACCAGCTTGCAACGCACTGACCGTGCAACAGGCAAGAAGTGGATTAATAAACCCGAGACGAGTGTCTACGGGACCACAATTGATAAATAATACACCAACGGTATACCAACCGACAAAGGAACTACAACGTAGTGCCCAAACAAGAGACAAGTCTCAGTAACCACGACAAATACGTGGAACGGGCTACGAAGGGGGTCTCCCAGAATGGGAAACACCCTAGTTGATGATTATCATGTGAAGACAGTGAAAAGTCACCTAGAGGAGTTATTATCAAGACAGTAAGATCAGTGAGGGCCAACAAGGCCACTGATGACAGTGCGGGTAAAAAAAAACAATACCACAACCGGTATGTGTTAAACCGATAGCCAGTTAGCATGGCGCACTTGCCATAGCAAGTGCTGCTATAACAGGGCTGTTCGGGAAATTTATAACCACTACAAAGTACTTGGTAAAGTACCATAAAGTTAAATGTGATCGTCATAACAGTGGAAGGGCCTGTTAGCCTAACCTCTGTAATTGTAAGTACACCAGTCAGCAAGAAGCTAGACTTGGTTAAGGTAAGAAGATGTTGTGAAACCATGAAAATTTTCTTTCAAACTCAGATTTATTTCAAACTTTTTTTCCTTCAAAACCAGATTTTCTTTCAAACCAATACTTCTTTCTAACCTTCTTCTAAACCAAACCAGTAAAACCAAGGGCAGTTGATAAAGATACAACAGTGGATAAACTTTCCCTCAATTAAGTTGGGAAGCACGGAATGTATATTGTCAAGGGACAATATAAGGGAGTTGACAACATAATACTTCACCTAGGCGTGTGACGGACACTACAAGTGTACTAACTGTAATGTGGGACGACCGCACTCCGATAGGAGCTTGTGGGCCTGACAGACCTACTTATGGGTTAGTTGGGTAAGTAGTAATGTATCAGTAGGGTACCCCACATATGTATACGAGTAGAGTCCGAAACACGGGAAGTAGTCGACTCCGTACTACGGTCAGCAGTATAAGTCAAACAAGAACTAAGGAATACCATGAATGGTTGAAGTTAAGGAACTCAGTTAAATTAACGAGACTAAAGGAATTAGTGAATTCCTTTCAACGAAATGCTTAAGAGTCAGGAGGTGCGAAGTGCACTAATTGTAATGTAAAGACATCGTATACGCCTTAAGGATCCTCAGGGATAAACATGATAGCTGGAACGAAGACCCAGCCTGTACATGGCAAGCAGATGCCTGATGTGGACACATTAATGTGCAATGAACGGGATGAAACTCCCAGAATGAGTACCTACACTATCAGGAAATGTTGATCTTCACAGAAGAAGATAATAAACCAGTTAAGAACGCAAACAGCGTGGCTAACGGAATGTACCAATAAGTGTGAACTAGATGTAAAGGCATAACTTAGCAACACCCAGGAGCGATCCTTGAAGGGTGTTTGCATCAACGATAATTGAACAAGATAACGTGATAGAAACGCAAGGGTTGAAACTAACACCCAGTTTAGACATAAATTGTCATGAGACGGACTGACAATCCTAAGGGGCATCCCATGAAAGGAAACGTGATGCAACAACCTTGTCATGGAGGCCAATACAACCTCTAACCATGTAATATTGTATAGAGAAATACATGTGTGTGGACAGCCTATAATGAGCGCAGCTCAAGGCAAATAAGGCTTATAAGCCATAAGCAAGATATGTTATATAACTTAGATTGATTGCAGAAGTTTATGTTGTATAAGTGAATAGAGTGGTAAACGAACCACTACATTAAGAGTGGGGATACCTCTCGATATTGTGAGACCGCAGGAGCGGTAGTTATGTGTACCAAGCTCAAGAAATATGCTGTGGACAATATTATTATTATTTGAGAGCAGTTAGTTTAGTAGTATGTGTGTATAAAGTGAAGCACCGAGCTAAGTAACACCGGTTTGTGACTCGAGTGAGCAACGCTCAAGGAACATTCAGTAGTCATCCAAATGAATGACGAACCATAATACAAAGGATGTAAATATATGTGTGGAAGTTAATGTGACAGTAAATAGACCATGCAAGTTAGTGTTATGTTATACAAAGAGCATGGTGCGCAGCAAGCGACCGTTGTATAAGTGTTGTTGAATGATAATGTGGCAGATAAGACCAGTTATGAGTTAAACTTAGTAGAGATGCAAAGTAAGTGATGTTAAACAGACTGGGCAATAAGCCAGTGGTAGGTACTATGTGATGAAGAACTCAGTGTGAATTCCATGGCGAATCGCATAAGAGATTTACTGTCAAGAGTTTACGCCTCTACACTCTGTATGACTGAGTGTTTTGGTATTGCACTTGCGCAGTAGTGATCGAGTGGGATAGCTAGGAATTGGAAACATGTTAATTGTGGAGGAATAATGTTATAATGGCCGATGCATAGGAAATGCAAGGCCGCACCAATAAAAGAGTACTTGTACAAAACCAAATGTGGAGACATGATTAACAGTAAGTGACTACAGTAGCACTAACTGCCAAATATCGGTATGGAATATACCCCAAATGTTGTAAATAGCTGAGAGAGCACTACACACTAGGTAGTAGCTCAATCTCAACCGATAGTAAGTCGGAAGGGAACAAGTCAATCATTGTGAAATACATAACTGTATACACAGTAAATTGTTATGGAAGTGGATAGAAAGTTTATAACTCACCGAATTCGCTAACGGTAAAAGATACCACGCGTCGGTTGAGAAACCATTGTTACCAAGATGAAGGTGACAATTGGGGATGTACAATACAGTAAGAATAATAAATGGGGCAAATTAAGCTCTACAGTTATTAGAGTTTCGCAGCAGAAACTAGTGAGCCAGTGATTCAAGTGTTGAATGTACATGGTGAACATGAGTGAATGGCTAATTATTAACGCCTAGAAGCCTAACAGGCCAGAATCGAAACCAACTAAGAGTTCAAACAAACTCCAATGAGAATTCTTGGGTTAGGAACTAAACCGCCAATATGGTTAAGATCCTGTAACCAGAACACATTGTATATAGACCGCGTGGAAGTTAAAACACTTCACGACGACAAAACATTTTAAGCCAATGTTAGTGATTGATTACGTGGGCGTAATCCCTTTTAAGGGGGGTAGAGCGCAAAACCACTTAGTGTGTATTACCGTACAAGCGTACGTGACTTATGTTGTGCATAGCATAAAATAATTTGTTTTGATGATTGGTGTGTGTGTTACGTAAACATACACACCCATTCATGGTTTAATTGTGGTAATTGCGCACAGATGATGCGAATACCATTGTGATAAGTGTGTTGATTTATTAACAGTTGTGTGTGATAGTATAAGTGTGGGGAGTAGAGAAACTCCCGGGGAACAAAAACCCCGACAGTGTATAAATGTGAAATGGTATGTTGTATTTTGATAAAACATATGTGTATATATATAGTATATAGTGATTCATGAAAGGGTATGAGACCGATATAAAACCTAGTGAGAATAACAACATTAAAGCAAATTAAAATAACTGATAGACGGAGTTCTATCCCTTGGAGATGTTATGATCATGACTAGAATGATTTAAAAGATAGAAAATTGGAAATGAGTGATTTATTTGATGCTTGAAAATGAAGTGGGAAGTGGAACTTGGTTTGCATGCGATCAAGGGAAGCCGAACACAAATTGGGGTGGAAGGATAGTTCGACACTGATGCTGATCACATTAGGGTTGGATGATTCTTGAAGCTCCCTATAAGTGGTCACAAATAACCACGCTAAGAAAAGAAGCAAAGAGCATAAGTTGGACTTGAAGTTGTATGTGTTTTCAAAAGGATTTTCAATTGGTACTTATAAAACGTTGATAGATACCTTACATAATTAAAGTTTTCTTACTTAACCTCACAAGGAAAAATTTCAAATTTAAGTGATTGTTTTAATCTCCCAAAGGCACGGGGACGGAAGGTGTCTATCGCGACCGGGTTCTGCGGGATCACAGTGTATACCAATGATATTTTTGATTGCAATACATGCTATGACATGTTGTGTGGTATGTGTAATAAATGTTATTTTGACCTTGAGTTCTAAAAGTGTATGCTATTAAGACCTATGAGTCTAAATGTTGTTGTGTTACATAGACCTATGTGTCTAAAGACTATTATGTTATCAAGACCTATGTGTCTAAATGTTGTTATGTTACCCAAGACCAGAGAGTCTAAGGGTTGTTATGTGTGTGTAAATGTTGTTAAGATACCCGGACCATTGAGTCCGAGGTTATCAAGTGAATATGTTATGTATGTATGGATGTGAATGTGTTACCGGACCCTCAAGTCCGAGGGTGTGTTGTAAAATATGTTTGGGTTATGGAAGTTTATTTCCAAGTGATTCCTGTGTTCTAATCTAATGATGTGTGGGAAGTGTGAACTTCGAGGACGAAGTTCTTTTAAGGGGGGTAGATTGAAATACCCCAAACCCTGATATATGGTTTAAATAATAAACTATGGTATGTAAAGGCTAAAAAGTGCCTTAGAGACATCGGTGAACAATTTAAACCATAGTAAATGCAATAAAGCACTAAGATACAGTTTGAGCAAAAACATGCTCTAAGCTAGGAGTGAACTTGGTTAGGACCCAAAGAGCCTACCAAGACTTAATAATATTCAATTATGATTAAATAAGGCAAATTAAGTCCTTAGGAAACCTTGTTAGACAATTAAACCAAACAGAACACAAGAAAATACCTTAAAGTCAATATGAGCAAAAATGTGCTCTAAGCTTGGGATAAATTTGTATAAGACCTAATGGTCATACCTATACCTTATAAATATTTTAATGAACATATTAAATCAATTACTAAAGAAAACCAAGCTTGAAAACAAGTTAAAACACAAAAAGTGCTTTAAGGAGTCTTAAAGCACGTTTTTGAAAAATTGTCTTGTAAATGAGTTTTGAGTGGCTAAATGTCCATCATTACTCTTTAATTAACATGTGTACTATACAGTATCACATTTGGAAGTCTATATCAATGGGAAATCAAAAATTTCACTTCTATGTGCCTTGTTTTAGTGAATAGTAACTAAAATAAGCAAGTTTGTAACATATGTCATTATAAGTGTGACAATTGGTCAACAAAGACTAAAATACCCCTTAGTATAATATGGGGGCCGGTATTATCATGTGGTGACTCACCACCATGAGCTAGTAAAAATTAAAGAAAGAAGGAAAAGTAAGTGAAAAGTAGAAGTTACCTTTATAACATGTAAATATCTTCCAAAAGCAATTCCAATCTTCATTCTTTCTTTCCCACTCACACCCACCGTAGCCTTCTTCATTCTCCCAAACTCCACCGGTTTTGCTACAGCAAACCATACCATTCTCCATCTTCCTTCACTTGTAACTTCTAGCTCCATGATCCAAATTTAATTTCAAGACCACCTTTCTTCTAGTTGGAGCAAGCTCTTCACTTCTATCTTTTCAAAATTCCAAGAGCTCCATTTCGGTGCCAAGAGGAATCTCCATGGGAGGAGCTTGAGCTTATATTTCTACATACTATTGCTCTCCTTTGCTTCTAGGTAAGGAATCTCAAATAAAAATCATGTTTCCTCCATGTTTTTGTCTTGACCGAGAATCACCATTAATGGTGCTCCTTGTGTTGCTTTGTACTAGCTCCATTTGAATCCTTCAAGGACTTGGTGGAGTCCTCTCTTGATAGATATTCAAACTCTCTTCAAATGCCAAGGTAAACAACTATCTTAATGCTCCTTGAACAATGTTAAACCTAGGGTTTATAATGAGATTAAGCTTGGAGCTTGAATACTCATTACATTGTTTGTATAATGTTTAGAAGTTGATAAGCAACTAAGCTTAGCCGATTTTAAACAAGGAAACAAGAAAGAAGTTTGAGAGGAAAAGAGGTAAATATGCTATCTCAAGGTAGTTTAATGCCTTAGGAGAAATGAGCTTATAATGCTTGTTAAAACTACCTAAAGAGAAAATGGTAAATGACCTAGTGAAATGTTCTCAAGGAGACTAGTAAAAGAACATATGTCTTGTTGTATGTATTTGCAGGTCAAAGGCATATATATTGTGGAAATTCAGTGTTTAAGGGTTATGCACTTTAAGGGCCTAAGAGCCATGCATTTTAAGGGCCTAAGTGCCATGCAATTTAAATTATGCACTATATTGTAATGTAGTGTGATTTGGGTGAAACTTTGTGTGTGAGAGTGTTCTTGGTGAATTTAGGTGTTCTTGTGTACTTGATGGAGAAAACAATGTGTTTTGGCTTCGTAATGTTCTAGGAGAATCCATGTCAAAATTTAGGTAAGAAGCAAGAAGTTCTAAGTGTTTATATAAGGTTTGGTGAACTAGAAATGTTGGAAATGCCTAAGTATTTTACAAGAGGAGAAATAATGTCTTAAGGTGTTCTAGGTAAACAAAGGGACTTAGACATCAACTAGAGTTTAGATGGTAAGAAATGATGCTTGGGAGATGATGTTAAGATGAGGAGAAAAATTTTGGGATAGTAGTTATCATAGGTGAGAAACACCATTTAGAAACCTAGTATAAAATGTTATAAGTGTTAAGGAATTTTACAAGGAAATGAGTAGATGTTTGAAGAGTTTAGAAATGAGTTAGAACTTGAGTTTAATGGATGTTATATGAAGTATTTAGTGTGCCATATGGTGTTGCAACACATTGGGAGACTTAAGGAAAAGTTTGGAATAATTTGGACAATTCTTAGGAAGTTTCTGCAGTAGACCGACCCGGGGGACCGAACCTGGCAGGGTCGGTCGTACTGTAAATAGCAGGGTAAAAATGCTTCTATTAGAGACCGACCCAGGGGACCGACCCTGTCTGGGTCGGTCGGATAGGAAGAAAAGACGGTAAATGTCTCTGTTAAAGACCGATCCAAGGGTAGGGTCGGTCGGTGGGTCGGTCGGACCTTAAAAAAAAAATTAATTTTAAGAATGTTAAGTGGTATTAGTGGTATGCCATTAAGAGAGTATAGATGGTAAGAAAGATAAATATATATGGACTTGAGAGATTAAGTTAAGTGAGATGATTTAAATGTTAAGGTTATAAAATGATATGTAATGATGGGGATTATTAAGTAATGATGTTATAAGAATGTCAAGGACATGTTAAGTGAAGTTATGTAACTAAGTTAACGGGGAAAAGTTATAAGCATTAGACTTTAAACAATCATGTTACCCCGATGTTAATAAAAATACATGTAATGTTATCAGTTGTTCGAGGATTTCTCGAGGAACATAAGTGGACATGATAAAGTGGACTCCGGTGACAGGTATGGTTTTCTTGCAACCTGTGTCCTACCGGATTACACCGGCTTGTATGCCAATGTGTTTTTCTGTATGTTTGCCACGTTATAAGATAAATCATGAAACGAGTTTACAGTCGTTATTGTTGTTGTATGTTTACGTGCCGAAACCGGTAACCTCGAATGCGCTTGAAGGGCTAGTTAACCACTATTAGGTAAACGTAAGAGAACGGTATCCGGTGATAACGTTTCCGACCTAAGGAACGTTCTAACCACGACTATGCGTGAGTTAGTTATGTGATGTTTGTGTGTGATGTTTGTGTATGAATGTATGACTCTCCCTTCCCTTGTGTGTGTCTAAGAAGACTTAACCCTATGTTGTGATTGTTTAATTAAGTTCAATGTTGAACTTCTAACAAGTGCTAACGGGGGAAGTGAGGAGTCCGGTCTGTTCCGGCCACGCATGTGAGTATAGGGGTCGTTGTCATATCAGGTTTGATCCTCTCCGTATGTTATGGTTGTTTTTCCAATTTGGTTTCCAACCTTCCCTTTAGCTTAACCAAGACTATTACTGACTCACGTCGGGCCACAGGGGCATACTATGTTATGTTTGTTCGGTGTGCTTGGATCACTATATCCGAGACACCTTGTGTTAAGTTATCCGTTCATTTAACGAGGCGGTAACGAGTTATGTAATGAGCTTATCATGAGACTGACAACATTCTCTAGGCTACAAGTGAACTGACTATGTTTGGGCCGGTTCATAAAGGGAACTGTACCCGTTATGTTATGTATTGTCGTTATGATGCAATATCTATTGCAATGTTATTATGTACACGTTGAAACGTGGAAAGTGTTGTTATGTGTTGTTATGTGATGAGTGACATATGTTGTAAAATGTGGAGTATGTGGATCATGGATATGAATCCCAGTTTGTGATAAGAGGCGTTTAAGGATAACCCGATTAATGGGTAGTTGTCGTCTATTAAGGAAGTAGCTCCATTAGAGGAGAAACACTCTAGGGGTAATGAATACCATGAGTGACTTATCAAGTAAGGATGTACTATCCGTTTGTTGAGCCCATAGAGGCGAAATGTTATGTGTTGTGTATTTACAGTTGCATGCATGATCTAAATATAATCAACCGCATGCTAAGACGACAATTAGTTGTGCGTGGCCCGGTAGCATGTGGGCTGCGGGATTACCATACCAGCAAAGGTGCTGAGCCCCTTGGGGGCCACCCTTTCTCTTCTTTTCCTATTTCAGGTACAGAGAGCTGGAAGCTGTTCGAGAGTAGGAAGGGGTAGTCGTTGTACATGGGTAATCATTTAAATTGTATATGTACTGTAGGTGTAATAAGACCGAGATTGTTATCGGCATTAGTTTGTGAATACTCGGTACAGTTGGAAGGTGTATGTTGTTTCTATTGTTAATGGAAGGGTCAGTAATGTGTAGTTGCTCGGGAATCTAGTCCATCAGACCGGTACAATGTAAATGTAATAGCCTTGTTAGCCACGTGGGTGGCTAACGGCGTGTAACACCAACGAGTTAAGTTATGTGAAGTAGTATACTTTCCGCTGCAGAATGTTGTTATGTGTATGTTGTTGGATGGGGTGTTACAACCTCCCACCATGGTTGTGCATGAAGCCTAGGCATATTATTCTATCAATGTTGATATCAGGTCCAAAACAGCCGGGGCATAATATTGATGTGTTTCTACAACCGCTTATTGGTGACTTGAAACTCTTATGGAATAAGGGAGCAACAGTATATGATTCTTATGCAAAGGAAAACTTCACACTGTGTGCTATGCTGTTTTGTATGATAAACGACTTTCTAGCATACGGAAACCTATTTGGATATACAATCAAAGGAGCATTAGCGTGTCCTGTTTGCGGTGATAACACATGCAATATCCGATTGAAATATAGTGGAAAAAATATGTACATGGGTCATCGAAAATTCCTTCCAAGACATCATAAGTACTGAAAGATGACAGATGAATTTGACGGGACGCCTGATCATGCTGTAGCTCGGCAACCTTTATCAGGTGTTGATGTTTATAACCAGGTGAAAGATATTGTGAACAACTTTGGTCCTCCAACTAAAGCTACAGAGAAGAGTGTTTGGAAGAAAAGGTCGATATTTTTTTATCTTAAGTATTGGTAACATTTGCAAGTAAGGCATTGTATTGATGCCATGCACGTCGAGAAAAATGTGGGCGAAAGTCTTGGTGGAACGTTGCTAAACATTAAAGGGAAAACAAAAGATCATTTAAAGGGGAGAAAAGATTTAATAGAGTTGGGCATACGAAAAGAGCTCCACCCGCAACAAAGAGGAACACGTATCTTCTTGCCTCCCGCATGTCACACTCTATCCAAAGAGGAGAAAAAGAGTTTTTGTAGTGCCCTTTCTGACATCAAAGTACCATCAGGGTACTCTTCCAACGTAAGAAGTTGGGTGTCCATGTCTGAACTCAAGTTAGTAGGGATGAAATCTCACGACTACCATGTTTTGATGTAACATTTGTTTCCCATTGCAATCCGTGGGATTCTCCCACATGATGTCAAGAAAACCATTACAAATTTGTCTGTGTTTTTCAATGGAGTTTCTGCCAAAGTTCTAGATGTGCAGACACTGGACAAGTTGCAAGCTGAACTAATTGTCACTATGTGCCAGTTGGAGATGTATTTTCCACCTTCATTTTTCGATATTATGGTGCATCTGCTTGTTCATTTAGTAAGGGAGATCAAGGAGTGTGGCCCATTATATCTCAAGTATATGTATCCATTCGAAAGATACATGGGTGTGCTTAAAAAAAATGAAAAACCGCAGACGTCCAGAGGGAAGCATTGTTGAAGGATATGTAACTGAGGAAGTGATTGACTTTTGCACCCACTACTTAGAAGGCGTGGACCACATAGGACTTCCGAGATCAAGACATGAAGGTAAGTTACAGGGTGTAGGTACAATCGGGAAAAAAATGGTAAGGCCTGATTTTGCTGCATTGTGAAAAGCACATCTGACCGTGTTGAGCCATGTCGAAGATGTTGAACCATACTTCGTGTCACACTTAAGTGCTCTCAGAGCACAACATTCGTCAATGAGTCAAGTGAGATTAAAGAAGGAGCAGGATGATACATTCGTTACATGGTTTAAAGAAAAAGTTATGCATGAAGATTCAGACAATGTAACTGAAATGGTTAAGTTATTATCGCTTGGTCCGAATCTTGATGTTGTATCATACGAGGGTTTCGATGTGAATGGGTTCTCTTTTTATACTGAACACCAAGATCGTAAGTCAATAAATCAAAAAAGTGGTGTTCATCTAACTGCTTCACAGGAAATATATCAAGATGCAGGTAGTAAGGGAGTGACAATGAGGAAAGAGTATTATGGTGTGATTCAGGAGATTTGGATCCTTAACTACACATGTTACGAAACTTGTCTTTAAATGAAAATGGGTAGACAGCAGGCGTAGTTACCGTCAGGTGGAACACGGTATGAAGTTGATTGACCTAAACACATTGACATACACAGAAGAACTGTTTATAGTTGCTTTCAAAGCTAGACAATTGTTCTACTGTCGTGATCAATGTAATCCAGATGGCCAGTTGTCTTGTAAAGTAAGCGACGGATAGTTGGTGTTGATGGTGTTATGAACAAGGAAGATTATGACTGTGAAATGGACAATATTCCCCTCCAAATGCCAATGGAAGTTGATAATGTGACCAACTTTCAGTGCACAAGATCAGATCATGGAGAAGGGTTGTGGGTGGAAAAATGAACAAAAAATAAGTCTGGCATAAAGTGAATGCTCAACACATGCGTGTACAATTTATGATTATTTATGACTCGATTTATGACTCTATTTATGACACTGACTATATATTATGTAATGATATTGTGCAGATTATAGATTCCAACGATCATGAGATGCTCCTACAGTGTGATGAGGAGATGGAGATGGAGATAGATGCAGAGATGCAGTTAGGGAGCGTACACAGATCATCGTTGCCGCTGATGCTCCTACGACCTCTCAGGACCCTCCTATGACCTCTCAGGGCCCTTCATGAAAGATACGAGGACCGTCACGTGGTCTAAATGAGAAGAAGGAGAGTGACATGATTGATCTGGTGTGAGATAGGTATATTACACCTATATGTTATTCTGTTTTATTTTTTCATATATATACTGATATTTATACATTTATATGTAGTACTATATATATTACATATGACTA
The DNA here is from genome assembly GCA_023374045.1 of Limonium bicolor. Taxonomy (NCBI): domain Eukaryota; kingdom Viridiplantae; phylum Streptophyta; class Magnoliopsida; order Caryophyllales; family Plumbaginaceae; genus Limonium; species Limonium bicolor. The sequence goes on from CM041778.1 coordinate 388,662,115, forward strand.
ACATATATACTGTATATATTACAGGTATCTTAGACCCACTGGCGCGTCTAAGTAGAAGTTTGTCAGCACCATGGGTCGATTGGTTAAGACCCATTGTTGTATCAACAAAAACTAGAGGAACCAAGATCCAGAAATAAAGAAGATCATGTGGACGAGCTTGAAGAAGAAGTACCAGATCCCAGATGAAGCATATGATAAAGTGTTGTCACTGCTTGCTTTGCGTATGCGATCGTTCAAAAATAGGCTGGTGGCTGGTTGGATCAATACGAACAACCCGAAGAAGGTGCCTCCCTATGAGTTGTACGCTGGCGTGATCACTGAGGAGGAGTGGAAGGAATTCTATAAAGCATATATCACCCCTGAGTTCAGGGTAAGTAATTGTTTTCATAGATTAACTTTTTAGTTTATGTTGTTAATATAACAGGATAAAGTTAAAATGAATTGTATTCTTTCCACATGCAGTTCAGGAAAAAGCTCGACAGAATCGCATGAAAGATCAGAACCCACACTACATGGGCTGAGTTGGGTACGCGGGACGTATACCAGGCTGGATTGAAAAGGGGTATCTGAAGCGTATGCGTGAGGACGGCACAGTTTAGCCGATTCAGAGTCTGGATGAGGTGAATTGGGCACAAGCATACATGCTTGGCCGGCAATTAGAGAAGGACGGCACAATGTATTATCTGCGGAAGGAGACTGCAGACTTAGCTACAAAAATTGTGAGTGTCCTGAGTAATATTTAATAGTTTATAAATTTTTCTTACAATTTATGTATGTTTTACTTATTTGATATAATTCATAATTTACATGTTTTTTTTGCATGTACAAGACTGCAGAGGGTGCTGATTCTTTTCTTGGCCAGCCTCATAGTCAGGATGATCCATTGAATAAAGCGCTAGGCAAGAAGGATTACCCTGGGAGAGTTCGAGGATTTGGATCCACAGTGCGTCAGAGGGATGTTTTTCCTCTCTCCCAGCGGATGGGGAGGGAGGAAAAAATGAGGGAGATCGAAAGAAAGTTGACACAGCAGTTCCAATCTGATTTGCAGTAGCAGATGCAACAAATGGAAGTGAGATTGATGCAACAGCTGAGTCAGGGGCATCAATCTTCTAGCTCATCAGTGTACGCCCTTGCACCCGCTTCCACCCCTGCACCTGCTTCCATCCATGCACCTGCTTCCACCCCTGCACCTGCTTCCACCCCTGCACCGTCTCAGGTTTCGGTTTCTTACACTGTACCTGCACCTTCTTGTAGCAATCATTGGTTGTTGTTAGTGGTGTGTACTTACTCACCATCCTGTATAGTGATTGACCCTATTGGTGGAATTATGAGAAACATCACCATTTCTATTCTGCTTCAAAGTAAGTAAATTGTGCATATTTTCATTTCAAAAATAAAATTTCATACTTTTTTATTACTTGTCACTTAAATGCTTGTTTTAATTAATATCAGTGGTTTTAGAGATGGTATGGTCAGTGTCCGTGCTATGAATTTTCTTTTGGATATACAGTATATGAAAAAGGTAAAAAAACATTATATTTACTCATGCATACTTAAATATATTTTGTATATTACTGTGTATATATAATAATATAATTTTATTGAAAATAGTGTCCCAGGCAACTGGATAGCAGCAGTTGTGGATACTTTGTGATACGATACATGTACGACATTGTGTCCAAAATTGAGAAAATCAGAAATTACATTGAAGTACGTATTATAAGTTTTGTGTTTGAATTGGTAATTTAACTATTTGTGCATGGTTGGATAAGTTTAAATGGTGTACTTAATTGCTTTTATAATTCTTGCGTGCAACTTATTGACTTCTTGGAAAAACAAGGAGCTACTTATTCACCTGCTGATCTAGAATTTGTCAAGGAGCACTGTGATCACCAAAAATTCTCACCCCATAAAGCAAATTCTGAAATAATAAGAGGGGTCGTCGCCTTTCTTTCTCAGAAACATATTAGCGTGCGTGCCAAAACAAAATCATCGTTTTATAATCTTCTTCAAAGTATTTCGTAAAAACATGATTTTCCGAAAATGAATTTCCAAACAATAATCCGGTTTTAAACCATACCTTTTGTCTCATTGTCTGTTTGCTTACCTATCAGTTTTCTTTTATTTTGTTATTTCTTTATCTTATTTATTGCTACTTTTACTCGTCTTCTAGCATTTATTTTTTGTCTTATTATCATCACTTGCATTATTATTTATATCATTTTTATGCGGCCTTTACTATTATTATTTTTATTTATGTACTTCATTTTGTTGCTTACTTGATTAAGCTTCCTCTTATCTTATTTTGTTTTATTTCTTGTTTTTTTAATCTTATTTCCCGCTATTCGTACATATCTAATTCAATTTCCACTTTTATGGCATTCACTTGTATTTTTATTTCCATCATATTAGTTATAGTTCATTATTTCATGTACTTACTATTATGCTATTCCATTTATTTAATACTTCATTACATTTTTGATTTTATGACTCTCAAGGATGGAACAATTCATTTTATGTAAACTGTTAGTATTGTAACATGTCCCGCATTCATACTTTGAATTCCGCCATAGCATACTTGGTTAGTGTCTAGAAGAAGGAGGAAATCAACCCGGTTTCAAATCTCAGTAAGAGCAAGGTTTTTTGTTCTTTTATTCCTCTCAAGCCAGGCGTGCAGAACCCATGTTAAATGCAACCCTAGTGTTGACCCGGGTCAAACCCGACCCTAAATTAAACCTGGACCAAATCTGCCCCAAAACCCTAGTATCCTATTATAAAGAGACATCAAAAAACCCTTACTGGTCAGACCCAAGAGGACCAGCCGACAGAGATCCCGTTATTTTTCTTCTTCACGTTCTCCGTCTTCGTTCTTCTTCCTCTCCACGTTCTTCATATTCGTTTTTCTTCTTCAAAAACCAAAGAATTCTCTTTCGTCTTCCACCAAAACCACATCGTGATTACCCGTAACCTGGATCGATCCCTAAACATCTCATGCTGTGTTAATGCATTTCGAAACCCAAATTTTAAAACCGACATCTAGGTAGAATCACCACCTGAAATCGTAAAACCACCACAAAATCACTCATGCTCTATCGGAAATGCCGCTCATCCCTTCATCGGATTCACTCCTTTCCCTACTTCATTCATTCTCAGACATTTTCGTTGTCCATCTCGGTTACCCGAAACGTCAAGCGGAACACAGAGCACTGTATTTCTGGCTCAATCGATCACGACCATGGTGGATTCGAGACTCCTTCAGATCAAACCCTAGACAAACCAGCTCCAGTTTATCCCGTTTCGGGATGTCAAATTCACGCTATTTATCCTCTTTTGTTTTAATTCATTTTCTGGTTTGCTTATCTATCGTGTCTTTGCTTGAGTTTGAATTCTGAAATACCCCAAACCTTTAAGTGATATTTAAATATGTGATTATTATTTTCTAAGGCTAATTAAGTCCTTAAGACCATTAGTGAAGAAACGAAAACTAAAAAGAAAAATAAACGCATAAATGTCACAAAACGCAAAAGTGTGTGTTAAATGATTATAGTGAGTATGTAACCTTAACAGAGGTCCAAAAAGGATTCCTAGGACTTATTTAGTCATTAAGAACATGTGGGAAAAAATTCCCGAAGTAAACGGACCCAAATAGTGGGGTAAAAGCACAAACGAGGCTTAAAACACGTTTTTCGAGGAAACCGAAAAACGTGACTTAAAACAGTTAAAATGGACTTGTATAAATTATAGTTGATTTTATAACTATAATTATATACTAATTAAAGTCTAATAATTTTTAGAAACAAAAAAAATATATATATTCCGGAAACCGGACCCGGACTGTTAAAACTGACAGCTCGGGGATTAACGGGTGTTATCTGCTAATGACCAAGTGCCTCTCTCACATTGTAAAATAAAAAAATATTCAAATCTGGTCCCCCTCTCTTGTATCCCACGTGAGAGTCCCTCTCACTCACTAAATTCATTATACTTTACTCACATAAATACAAAAAACAACAAAAAGCAAAAAGTACTACTTACTTTATTTACTCTCTCTCACACACTCTCTTTCCTCTATTTTTTGTGTGGGTTACGAATTCCCCATGTGCCCAGCCCCCTCTCTTGCTGTGTATATGGACTAAAGACAAAAGTAATTAAAACACAAAACATTACTTACTCTTTCTCACATTTCTCTCTCTCTCATTCTCTCCTTCTCACGATTTTTTTCCCCCCAAGCTCTCTTTCTCTGCTCTTTCTCCTACAATGGTGATTTCTTGAGCCACAAAGGGCCTCATCTTGCTCCTTCTTGTTCTACCCTCAAACCAACTCCAAATCAAAATATTTTTTACACCAAAATACTCCTCTCATCTTGGGGATTATTTTCCACCTTTTAAAATCTCAAAACTCCATACTTCATTTCCATGGGTGTACCACATCTTGAAGAGAAAACCTCATATTCTTGAAGCCAATCAACTCCTTGATGACCTAAGGTAAGAAAGAACTCAAAAAAATCCATTCATTCTCCTATTTATATAGTGGCCGATTTTTGGTTTGCTAAGCACTGTTGTTTTTCTCTTCATTCAAGCTTGTTAAAGCTTCAAGAAGTGTTGGAGCTAGCCCAAAATCCATTACCAAAAACTTCACTTTGAAGTAGAAGGTAATTCCCTCTTATGGTGTTTCAAATATTTACTAAGTTCTAGGGTTTATGGGATAATGTTCATGAACCCTCAATACTCATTGTGTTCATTTTGGCATGGTCATTAGTGTAGCAATTAATTCCGTTGAATATCGATTGAGGAGGAACAAGAGGAGAATTGGAAAGAGACTTGTGAATTTAAGGTAAGAGAACTACCTTAATAACTATCTTGGTTATTGTAGAACTTGGGATGGGGAAATTTTGGAAGAAAATCCAAAATGAATAACTCACCTTAAGCTTATGTGGTGTTTTAAGGAAATTTTGTTGTTTTGGTGTGATTATAAATGTTGAGTGTAGTGCAGGTGTTGCTAATAATATGAGGAAATTCAGTGTTTAAATTTAATGTTGTTTAAGGGCCTAAGAGCCAAGCTTTAAAGTTATGTACATTGAGGTGATCGTTGTTAAGATGATGGAATTGATGTGAAGGATAGTCCTTAAAGGAATTGATGATTGGAGTGCTTTGGTGAGCTAAGTAATGTGTGGGAACATGTTAAAATTATGGGGAGGTTATGGCGAAATTTTGGTAAGAAATGAGTGCTTTGATGATGGCTTGGTGAATAGGAGAACTTAGGTGTTTGTAGTGTTGAGTAGAGTGGTTTAAGAGCCTTATAATGGTACATGGAGAATGGATATGTGAGTGTATAAAATCTGTAGCACATGATGGGGTAAGCATTGATATTTCAAGAAAAAGAGTTAGTGCTTGTAATCTTGGAAATGAAGTTGGACTTGGGTTCTAGAAGTGCAAATGGTCATGAGGAGATTTGGTAAGTTTAATGAGAGGTAGAAACAAGCAAGAAGAAGTAAGAAATGCAAATAGTGTAAAGAGTGCAAAATGTGAGAGTTTGGTTTGTTAAAAATTGAGCAAGAATTGGAGTAAGGATTTAACCAATGATTTGGAGAGGTTTAATACATGTTTAAAGGTGTTTAAACATGTAGGAAACATGTGGAAAGATTGTGGAATAAGTGGAAAAAAATTTGGGTGAATTTGGAGCTCAGAATGTGTAGAAAAACGGTTTTTAAAATGGGTTCTGTTCTGGACCGCCCCTGTGGGGAGGTCCAGTGCACAGAAATCCAGAAAACGAAAAACGAGTAGCTTCTGTTGTGGACCGCCCCTGGGACGCCCCAGAGGGGCGGTCCATACCAGAGAAAGACAAAAAAATTTGTTTAAGGCTCCTAATGATGGGGGATTGAATGGTAATGGTTTTAGATGATGTTTAGGCCTTGTTTGGTGACATGTAAAGGCCTTAAAGTGGGTAAACAAGTGTTAGGTTTGGTGTGAGAGTTGTAAACTTAAGATCACAAGAGTAATTAAGTATAACGGGATGACGGGGTTAACTATGGGCGCAATAGACGTTAAACAACATATTACCCCAATGTTAATGAAAGTAATTGCATCGTTACCAGTTGTTCAAGGATTGTTCGAGGAACATAGGAGGACACAATAGAGTGGACCTTGGTGACAGGTATGGTTTTCTTGCAACCTGTGTCCTACCGGATTACATCGGCTTGTATGCCAATGTGTTTTTCTGTGTGTTTGCCACCTTGCAAGATAAAGCATGAAATGAGTTTATAGTAATTCATTATTGTGGCGTAATCAATTCCGATACCGCTTAACCTAAATTATGTGTTAAATAATAGTTAACCGACCTTAGGTTCACATAAGAGATCGGTATTCGGAATAAACGTCCCAACCCATGGCACGTTCTAACTACGGCTATCCGTGCGTTATTGTGTGTTGTGACTATGCGTGATGTATGTGACTTGTTAATATGTTGTTGATGTTGGATACTGTTATCCGTGTTGTTGAAATGGGATATGATTTCCCTTATGTGTCTAACCGAGTTAGTAACACTATGTGACGTATGTATGTGATAAGTTCCATAAGGGAACCCCTAACTAATAAGTATATGTATGGAGAGGAATCCGGGTGTCCCGGTCGCGCGTATTGTTTGGGAGTTAATATATATATGTGAATTAACTCCCATCCTGTTATGTTAGGGTTGTTTTCCTTCATTGGATTTGACCTCCCACTAGCTTAGCCAAAGCTTACCTACCCGACCTCCACATCGGGCTAGGAGGGAAATTATGTACAATGTTGGTAGGGTGTTGAAGCCTAAGTTCGCTTCGACTCCCTCTTTGTTATGTTACGGTTGTTTTTCTCCTTGAATTACAACCACCCACAAGCTTAACCAAGGCTTACCTACCTCATCACTATTGGAGCTAGGGGAAATTGTGTATGTTGTGTACGGTCCTATATGAGGCCGCCACTAAGTAAAAAATATACGTATGTTGTGCTCGGGCTTATATCACCCCGGCACTCCCTAAGTGAAGTTCATGTACTCTAAGAAGAGTGAAATTAAGTTGGGTACGTTATAAAGTGAAGTGTGTTGTTATGTTGAGTGTGCTAACCTTGTGTCTGTATTCTATTAATGATGTTTGCTTATAAGCATGATGTGTGTGTGAGTTTGTGCATGTTTGAAAAAATCAACCGCATGCTAAGACGACAAATAGTTGTGCGTGGCCGGTAGCATGCGGGCTGCGGGATTACCATACCAGCAAAGGTGCTGACCCCCTTTGGGGCTCCCATACTTTTCAGGTACAAGGAACTGAAGTCGTTTGAGAGGAGGACGAGGTAGTGTTTGTATGTGGTAGTCATGAGAATTGTGGATGTATTATAGGTGTAGTAAGACCGAAAATGTATCGGCGTTAGTTGGTAATTACTCGGTACTGTGTAAAGTAAGTGTATAATGAATGTTGGACATGGAACGGGATTAATGTGTAGTTGCTCGGGAGTTTAGTCCATCAGACCGGTACAATGTATGTATGTTAGCCTTGTTAGCCACGTGGGTGGCTAACGGCGTGTAACACCAAGGAGTTAAGTTATGTTGTGAGTTGTGATTTCCGCTGCAACGTGTTGTTAAGTGTGTTGTTAGTAGTTGGGGTGTTACAAATTCATTTCCAGATATCGATTCTTCCTAATTGTGTATGGGTTTGTATTCGAACCAGTCAAACTTGCCCTAGGATTCTGGGCTTGCGAGTTTACGAATGGGGCAGGCTACCGCTACTCTGGCTTCGTCTTGTCATTATGGTTTGCCACAGGGGTTTACTTCGCGTGAAACTGTGTTTGCGAACTGTTATCCCTCGTTTATTCATCCCAAGCTGGGGTAATGTCGATGTTGCTGTGGATTTTTGAACCTCACTCCTGCTGGCGCCTACTAGGCTCGCATTTATTCCCGGTCCTCCGCATGTTCGACTATGTTACAGATTAATGGTTTCATTTGATTGTTTGTTTGTTGTTTTTGTGTTTTGCAGGAAATTAATCCATCTTCTTCTGAGCCTCGAGACCTTGCGGGCGAACGTGGAACATCGTGCTCTAGCGTCTCCTTCATTCTCATATCGTGCTACGGTTGTGAAATGTTTTCTTCCCTCTCTGAACTTCCTCTGTGAATTTCTAGATCATTGCAACTGAGTGGCTCTCTGATGTTACTATCATTCTTTCGGTTCGCTGGGTTATTGTGAGAATCTTCACATTCTGAAATCGATTGTGTTCCGAGTACGTTAGCTCGGTTTCATCTGAGAGGTTCAATTGATTCATAGTTGGATCCAGGAAGAATTACGTGAATCTTCGCATATTGACAGGGTTTGTCCCTGATTCAGGCTACCTGTGTTGTATACTGAAGGTTACATTTAACCTTCAGTTGGTTTATTCTTCTGATTTCTGTCTGTTGAATGTATTGCGCTGGCTGATCTTGTGCAAGTCGTTCCATGGCTATATCTCGTTGGTTTGTTCGGGTTTTGATGGCTATTTTGCAAGTGTACGAATCAATCTGTTTGAATGAATTAGAAATGAATTATTGCTGGATACATTGAGTTCTACTCTTATTCGGTTTAGGGGACTGCCAAACTCTCGTGGATGTTTTGATTTTCTGTTAGGATGCCAATTTGGGTTGGAGACTATGCTCCGAAGGAGTCCAGTGACGACTTGGTTAGCGTTGTTTCCGCATTCTGCTCTTGTTCAAGGGAAGATAGCCCTCTAGATTTGGATCTGTTGACTACTTATCATCGACCATTTCATATGCCCTCATCGGCCTTGGTATTCCAGTTTGGTATCTCTTCTGCGTTAAGAATTTTATGTGATGTGAAATTTCTCCTGCTAATTACATTACTAGTTCATTGTTTCCTCACTACTTTTGCTTTGCCGTATGACTGAGGTACATTCTCTTGGAAGCTTGGTTTTGGGGCTGCACATGGATTGAGCTTGGTGTGTGGGCTGGGTTTGGACTTCAAGGCTTCACCTACGGCTGATCTTGGGTTTGGAAATTCATACTTTCAGTTTTTTACTTTGTGAGTTGTTTTCCCTGATTCGGAAATTTCTTTTTTCTTAGCCTCAGTTGGAATTTTCTGGTTTTACAGTTGATTGTTCTGTAACTTTTCACCTATCCTCTACTATTTAGTCATTTAACTGCTCACCTACTGCTTTACATGTATCATTCTCATCTTTGTTTCCTCATATCTTGCCAGTTTTATCTTATTAATTGACATTTAACTAAGCCCTGGTTATTATTCTTTTAGGGCCCAACCTTAGGATAGAGGGTGAACCCTTGCCCATGGTGAGCCATGGTCCCACCTAGCAAAGGGTGATCCCTAAACCCAAATCACATCTAATTATGTTAATAATTAAAAAAAAAGCCCAAAAAAAAAGAAAAGCAATCCATTTCAGAATTCAAGTCCAAGATCAATGCAAAATTGGGAAGCCCATTTTAGTCCAAATAAAAAGGCCCATAGGCCAATTCGGCCCAAAACCAAATCAAGCCTAAGGCATAAATCAGGCCCAAAATAAAAATAAAGTCCCAATTGACCCAATATCTAAAAGCTTGGCCCAATCCAATTCGAGGCCCAAACTTAAGGCCCAAACACATGACCGACCCAAACCCATTTCAGCCCAATTCAAACCCAAATCTGAACAAGCCCAACAAAGGCCCAACAAGCCCACAATCGGACCAAGCCCAACAAAGGCCCAACAAGCCCACAACCAGCCCAATAAGCCCACAATCGGCCCAAGCCCACAAAAGTCAAACCGGTTTGACCTTGACCTGAAACTTTGACCAGACCTGAGTTGACTGAACCTTTGACTTTGACCCAATCAAGTCTACAAAGATCAACCCAAGTCCACAAAAATCAAGCCAAGTCCATATGAATCAAACACTTACCAGAATGTTGACCATTGTCCCTAACTTTGACCAATCAAACTTTGACCCGAACTTTGACCAATAAAACTTTGACCCGAACTTTGACCAATCAAACTTTGACCCAAACTTTGACCAATCAAACTTTGACCTTGACCGAGTGTTGACTTTGACCCAAGTTTGACCGATCTAACTTTGACTTGGTCTAACTTTGACCCGCCTCGTTTTCCAACCCCAACCAAATTTGACTCAATTCCAAGCCCAATTCAAATTCATTTCAAGCCTAATTCAAACCAAATTCAATTGAAACCCAATTCATTCAAACCAAATTCAATTGAAACCCAATTCATTCAAACCAAATTCAATTCAAACCCAATTCATTCAAACCAAATTCAATCGAACCCAATTTCCACTCATCCAACTCAAACCCAACTTGTAAATTCCTTTCAAAATCCAAGAACCAAAAAAAGAATTTCAAACCATCATTTCATTCAAATTTCATCAAGTTTTCAAAGAAACCATTTTGTAGAATTTTAAAGGAAAAACTCTTCTCACATCACAGAAAACTCTTCTCAACTGCAGAAAGTTCTTCTCACATATACAGAAAGTTTTCTCCTAAAACATTTCTCAAAATCAGTGTTTCTTCATAGAGAATTCCGAACAACTTCAAAAGTTTTCCAACTCAGTTTTTTAACTCAAAACTGTTTTCGGGGAGCAAGAAATATCTAACCCTTTCAAGACATTTCCTCCACCGTTAGAACATCGCTTGTCTCCCTTCCCAAAATAAAAATCCGAGGCGGGGCACTGGGGTCATAACCTCCCTTGTCGCAGTCTGGATCTCTTTAGGCGGGGCATTAGGGTGACAAACCTCCTCTAATTGCAGCCTAGATTTTTACAAGGCGGGGTGCTAGGGAAGTAACGACCTTCCTAGCAGCAGCCGGGATTTTAGAATCGTCTAACTCCCTTCCGCTCGATTTCAGTATTTTCAGCTTTTAATGTTTTAAACCCGGGAGTTAGAGACGTTATTAGGGTTTGACCGAGAACATCTCATTCATGGTGTTTCTCTCTAAATCCTATTTTCGACATAAATTCATTGCCCCATCTTTCGAGCCTCGGCACTTACCATTAATTAAGTGTCGTGTTCGAGGGGGTACATAGGGTAATCCCTCGGGATTATCCGCCCTTTTATAACAAAAAATGATTTTTCGATTTTAAAAAACTTTAAGAGAGACATTTTTGACAATCATTCCCCCAAACAATTCAGTCCACCATCATCTCATTATAAATTCAAAATATCTCAAAACATCAACCCTTTCATAATCTCAAATCCGAAAAACCCAGGATTTCTATTCAGACTCCAATTGCCTCACACATACTCAAATCATCATTCAAAATCCAAATCATTTCGTACTCAAATCATCATTTAAACTCCAAATCACCTCAAACTCTAAATCACCTCAAACTCAAATCATCTCCCGAATCCCGACTGCTTCTAAACTTTCAAAGTCTCATAGGCCCGAGTGCCCCACAGACTCGAACATCTCAATCTCTCCACCATTTTAAGATTCAAACGTCTCACAGACCCGAGCGTTTCACAGACTTTGATATCCCATACCTCTCACTACCTAAGCATCCCAAACGACTCATAGACCCGAGCGTTTCACAGACTAACACCTCTATAAAACCCTCAAAACCCCAAAACCATGAACTACGTAAGGTCTGATCTCAACAGGGAGTTGAGTACGCAGGCAGCCCATTTAGGGTGCGACCCCATTCCAAATAAAAAACCTTTTTCCCTTTTAAAGGTGGTTCTCATATCTTAGAGCACTCAAAATTTCTTCGGTTCCCACAAACTTCAAACCATCAGACTCCAAGTCTTGTTTATTCACTCAACCCCAGACTTTTCCCAAATCTTCATTCTATACTCATCCAAATTCCCCAATTCCCTCTTCTAGGCGTTGGCTTGGCAAAAAGCTCGTCTCACCCACTCTCTCTCTTCTTATTCTAATCCTATCCTTGGCTTTTAAATGAATCTCTCTAACAAGGTTTTGAAAGAAGGCAATCCCGACAATTGGAGACCGAGGTATCCTAGGGCACCAATCCGAAGTCGGGGTTGTTGCTACTTCTAAGGGGTGTAACCCAGTGCAAACCCACCATAGAATCTCTGGCTTGATCAAATAAATCCTATCCATAGGCAATAATCTCAGAGTCAATTAACGGTTCTTAGAACCCGATCTTCCTTCCTAGTTATCATAGGTCAAACTAGGTGGTGACTCTAGGCAACTCCGCCTTATAGAGGCATAAGTCCGCGTGGAGCCCATTGAGAGCGGGTGTAGTGCTCACTTCCACTCCCCTTTATGCTTTCTGGGAAAGACGGACGATTTAGTAGGTATTTGAGGGATGACAGAATAACGGGTTTTCACCCTCCACAGAATGGCATTTCAGGATCTAGGCTTCTCAGTCATACCATATTTAGATAGCCCCCCCTCATACCGAAAAATCACCCTCCACAGAATGGCGACTCTACTGGGGAAAACTTGAGTAAGTTTTTCTCAAACTCAAGGAAGACTGAACTCCATTCAAAATTGCCGGGATTTCCCCACTTCTTTCAAAACCTTCAAGAGATTCATTTCAAAGCCTCTAGGATTATTCTACTCCACACTCAGAGTGTGTATCTGATGAGGACAACTAGGATTTGTTAGATCCTCAACAAACGTTGCAACAATTAGGTTAATAATTAGCTCACGATTAGAAAGAGACACTTAGGACTGAATGAAGCTAACTTCCCTTTAGGTTAATAAACAACCAATTTGGAATCACTTTCAAGCTAAAACTCTTAGCAAATAGGATGATACTGACTTCATCGCTTTTATATTTATGTTGTGACTGTGGGGTGCATTGGGTGGGTAGCTTAGGACATGCATTCCTTTGTGTCACCCGTTTTATCCACGAGTCACGGGATCCCAACCGGTCCACGGTTGATTCCCCATAAGCTGGGTCATTCATATGAATGGCTAAAACCCACGGGGCAAGATGGTCATCGACCTACGCCCTGTAGGCTCATGATCCAAAAATGTCTTCCATTATCCGAGTCTAAGCCAGCATATAGTGAACCATGAGCCTTTAGTGTCCAGCTGCCAGGTCCGGTGTCTAGGTCGGGTTTTATGGGTAGTCACCCCTTTGTATGACGACTGTCTGACCACCCTTTGCCTTACCCCGAAGATTGCATGGGCTCAGTTCTTCAGGTGTCCTCTGCACCACGGGTGTCTTTAAAGCCCAATGTCACGCTACAAATCCATAGAGGATCCCGTACTTACCGGATACCCATACATGGCACATCGTAGTTAGTGAATAATTTGGACTTTAGACACGCCTTATCGTGCAGACGACGGGAGACCTGACCCCATGCAGTACTTCCCCGAGTTTCCCGAAAAGTGAGCGTGTTGTCGGATCATCACTGGCTGTGGCGTATGTTTCCTTATCATTTCAGGTATCCTGACCTTTCGAACTTACTCACTCGATGAGGGGCCTTCTTTATAACGTGCCCCGCAAGGGGCATAGCAGAGAAAAACAATGAGAGATGACAGTGAAGGGATGATGGTTCCCCCGATGAGATGGAGTCATAATTGACCTAGAAAGTGATTATCCCAACATTAACACTTACAGCTCCACATCAAACACAACCACGATTTACTTTATGGTATACATGTGAGCAAACCGCTTTTTCAAACCACTCTATTTTAAATCTTGCAAAACGTTTGGAATTCTCTTTTGCATGTCTTAAAGCTGTTTTACGAGCTCGTTTATTTTAGAATCCCACCTAATTTCTACTCACAAACATTCGGGGTTTTAAAACCTGTCACTTCATCTTAAAAAAAAAACTTTCTTTCACTAAATATTATCTACAAAACGATTTTCAAAAATAGATTTCGAAATCTACTTTCTACAAATGAATTTCAAACAATATTTTTCACCAACATTATTTTAAAATAGTTTTTGAAAGCAGTTTTCAAAGTTGATTTTTGCAAACGAATTTCAAAATAAATGATTTAGTCCCCATGTTGTGACCCGCTATTTTTGAAGTTCTGCCCACCTTCAAGAGCAGTGGTCATTACTGTGGAGTGTACTAGTCATTTCGTGTTTTCACTAAAGTGGTGGATTTTCACATAAAATTTTGTGCTCGATCATTCATCTTTCCTTTCTCAAAAACATCCCCTATTGCTCTCGTCGAAGCAAGTGAAGCAGCATGAAGATCGGCTATGCAGATCGAGCTGGAGGCCAAAGGCGCACCAACACGTGGAGCTAGCCGAACGACATGAACACCAACACCAACCGTTCAAATACAAAATCAGAGGTGTACCAATCCGAGTCGAGCGACATGAAGACCAGCAACACTGATTCGAGTTCAGACTGTTGAAAATCAGAAGAACACCAACCCGTTTTGCTTGATCACAGTACCGCTCCGCTGCAAGAGCCTTAAAACGAATGAGCAGCCGGTCAAGAGCCCGAAGATGAGCGAGTAGCCGGTCAAGAACCCAAAGATGAGCGAGCAACCGACCAGGAGGCTGAGCGTGAGCAGTCATTCAGAAGCCCGAAGACGGACCAGAGGAGTTCAGAAGAAGTTTAGCTCAAATTTCCCCTTTTAATGACTTTTTAGGATTGATGATGTATAGGATTTTCCCCCTATGTTTCTTTTCTCTCTCGTCCATTTCTGAATAGATTACATGTATAGGTTTATACACTCCCTTTGAATTTGTTTAGATCAATGTGTATAGGGTTCCCCACTCCCTATTTTCTTTGTGAATGACCGAGCGTCAAAATTCATATTGAGAAAATCCACCACTTTGAAAACACGCGTTTTCAAAATTGTTTTCTAAAAATTGGTTTCTTTTGGCATGCACGTATAGTAGAAAGAACGAATAAGGGACGACCCCTCACATCTATATAGCATTCATCAACTTTGCTTTATGGGGTGAAAATTCACGGTATCTACAGGAGGCATCCCCTAAGTAAACAACGCCAACAAATAGAACCGAGCACAAAGCAAAACACATGCATTGCATTCACGACAAAAAAAAAAGGTCACATGTGCTTTCAGTCCATTTAAAATCATTTGTCCACCTAAAAAATTTACACAATTATGTGTTCCATTCTAACATCGCCACACACCAGCTTTTATCCCAACATCTCAATATCCAAAGCCTGATCTTCAAAGGGATAGTAGAAAGCACTAGGGAGTTTGAACCTCTGCCATATGCATCAGTGCCCAAGATGAAAAGAAGCAGTCCTTTCCATATCATGGGGCCACCATGCGGGAGTTGTCACTCCCTAAAAGTCCCAAATTCCAGGAGCCAATCACCAACCCGGCCACACTCGAGAATTACTTCTCCGATAACAACCCCGACAAGTCGACCACCTTCTGGGCCAACGATGATGGGACGAGCTTCATGAACTGCGAGCTGAATTCGACTCAAGCGAAACTAGTCATAACCTTACCACTCATGCATTGCATCCAAAATAAAAACAAACACACAAAAAAAAACATCCAATCAACCATTTCCATTGACCATTTTCAGCATTTCATGCACCCTATATGTAGTAATTCCATATTACCACAATACATCGCATGGTATATAATCGCATTTGCATACTCCCATATCGAAATGACATCTTTGGAAAAATCGTGAGAGCTTGATTGAACATAGTGCGTGAACCACTTAACTCTTGACCCATCAATGAACACAAGAGTCTAATTAAAATCAGCACCACAAACCAAGTGAGTAGTGTGCGAAGAGCGGTATTTTCCCTTGAATTCTGAATGAGGATATTGGACAATCCACCGAGCGATGAGGGCAGATAGAGCGAGTCCATAGAGGTAAAACCATGAGCGACTTGTGCATTCCTTCAGCACATGGAGAGGCACAATTCATAGCGAGATCAATGTTGATAACAAGACACGAACCGTGATTCATGCAAAGATTCGAGAAGTAGTAAGAAAACAATCATTGACTAATGAGAATGACGAGGCACTTAGGAATCAAAATCTCCACAAAATCAATAAGCTTTGACTTCCCTGTACATAATCCCTTAGTGAGACCCGCTGAGCTTTTCGCGATAAACCTTTTTCTGCGAACTCCACAACATGCCACCCGACATATACATACTTACCTTTGCAATAGAGGAGCTCGAAGGAGCCAGAGCCATGGCCCCTCCCCACCATCTTTCATAAACATAATAAATGAAATGTTTGAAGAAATTAGTGAGTCAATGCAACTCCAAAGCCAAACACCAAAAAAGAACACCAAAAATGTTCAAGAAGATCGATGAGTCAATGCAACTCCAAAGCTGAAAGCCAAAATACAAAGCAGAGAATGCTTGAGAAAGTCGATGAGCCAAATGCACTTTCAAAAAACAAATGAGGAGAAAGTTCAAACCATACGCCAGAAGAGGCAAGAAGGAGAAAACCAAATTCGAAGGACCAATGATGTCTCGTAGAAGCCAATAAAAGGTTATCAAAACCCGTCTAATCGTTCCACCCATAGCAAAGGCGAAACATGTCCTCCATTGCACAAAATCTCCACGATTCCCAAATAAATCCTCTAGTCCCACGTGACATACATCATACCCCTCAGCCCCGTTATAACCCAATAAAAGACCTCTGACTCGTTAGTTGATGAGCGTTAACTGAAAGTATCGGATCTGAAACATGAACCATAAGCTTTGTGCTTGTTATCAACATGTCCCGTCATACCAAAGGGAGCATGAGCGAATGAGTGTGACCTTACACCACAAGGTTTTATGAGTGCGAGTGAATCTCCATTCTAAACATCAAGACATAAACAGCCTACCCCATTACAGGTAAGAAATTTGTAAGTATCGGAAAGATCAGAACCTCGAAAGAAATTCTAAGGAAAATACTACTCCGAGCGTCGAGAGCATCATCACACCATTTGCACACACGGCCATACTCACGAGAGATTGACCCGCATCCCTCCATGAGAGAAAAATGATTCATGCGTTCAAGCTCAACAATCACTCAAGATCGAACCGAAGATGTCTTATATTCGTAAACCTCATAGTAATAGAGATAGAATCGTACCTTCTCTTCAAAACTACATATGCATTTTGCATCTCTTCTAGCAGTTAGCATTTGCATGCATCATAACCACTTCATTTTCAACATCCAACTGGTAAGAACCATGCCTAGTATCGTGGAAGGTCGACTTCTGTTTCTGATATCGAAGCTCAACTAAAAAAAAAATCAAAACCGGGGCCATCCGGAGCCATACGATGATCTTCCCGGAGCCATCCAGCGTCATCGGGCCTCATCAACACCATATCCAGAACCAAACTGGATCCATGGAACCATCATCCAACATTGAAACCATCCTTGGAACTACACAGGGGGCATCCTAACAGTCCGAGAACAATACGGGAGCCACCTCAAATCCACGTCAGATCTATTTCATCACCATGGTCTTGCCAATAGAATTTTGAACTACGTCAGGTTTGATCTCAATACAGAATTGAGTACGTAGGCAGCCCACCCAGGGTGCGACCACCTCATAGACGAAAGTTCCCCTTTGTTCCCCACTATCATCAATTGGAGCCATCTTGTAGCCTCCCCGGAGCCATCCCGAGCCATCCTGCAGCCATCTCAAGGAATCTGAAGTCATAACTGACCATACCAAAGCCATTCATCCACGACAAAAAACTGTCAATCACATCAAAGTACACAAATCACATCAACCCACCATTCAACTCAAAATCCAAAACAAATCGAAACCACCAACCTTCCCGAAAATCTCAATCTAAATCGAAACCCACCAACCATCCCAGAGTCGTTGCTCACAATGGGGTCATGAATCATGTTGGAGCCATCTGACCACACTAGAGCCACCCGACCGCATCGGAGCCATCCGATCATACCGAAGCCCTCGGATCATATCGAAGCCATCCAATCATATCAAAACATCATGTTCCCAAAATCACTCATTCACAAAAAAAGAACATCCACTCAAAGACCAATCACAAAATCACAAAAACCAAAAACTCATGAGCCATACCAGAGCCATCTTGAAACTCTAGAGCCAAGAGTCCTACCAAATCCCGAGACTATAGTGCACGTCGGGCGAGACTATCAAAAACAAAATCGAAACATGAGTCCCACACTGACAAAGTCAAGGGACACATCATCAGACAACATTCGACTATCACATCCTTCATGAAAACAACCGAAAAGCATCCAATCCCGAACCAATTCACAATCAAAGTTATCTTCCAATCAACCACCCAAAGCAGCGAGTTTTGTACAAATCCTTAAAGTATTATAGGCTCATCATAAGTCCTATAGCTAGATATCAAGAGGTCTAGTTGAGGCACTCCTAAGTCCTCGTACTTTCAATCGCATCCTAGGCCCGTCATAAGCCCTAGGACTGGCTATCAAGAGGTCCAGTTGACACACTCCTAAGCCCTCATGCACCTTAAACCAAATCAAGTTGTTGGTATTATAGGCTCGTCATAATTCCTATAGCTAGATATCAAGAGGTCTAGTTGAGGCACTCCTAAGTCCTCGTACTTTCAATCGCATTCTAGGCCCGTCATAAGCCCTAGGACTGGATATCAAGAGGTCCAGTTGAGGCACTCCTAAGCCCTCGTGCACCTTAAACCAAATCGGGTTGTTGGTATTATAGGCTCGTCATAAGTCCTATAGCAAGATATCAAGAGGTCTAGTTGAGGCACTCCTAAGTCCTCGTACTCTCAATCGCATTCTAGGCCCGACATAAGCCCTAGGACTGGATATCAAGAGGTCCAGTTGAGGCACTCCTAAGCCCTCGTGCACCCTAAACCAAATCGGATTGTTAGTATCCTAGGCTTGTCATAAGTCCTAGGGTTAGATGTCAAGAGGTCTAACTGAGGCTCGTCATAAGTCCTCGTACTTTCAATCGCCTTCATACACTCACGGTCGCATCCCAATGCACCTCAAACCCGTAGTGAGAATTTTTGGCGCTCTGTCAACCTTGATCCAATTTTGCAATGGTTTGCAGAATTGAATCAAGGGGAGCCATCTGTGATCTCTAAAAATTCTCAGCCCATAAAGCAAATTCTGAAATAATAAGAGGGGTCGTCGCCTTTCTTTCTTAGAAACATATTAGCGTGCGTGCCAAAACAGAATCATCGTTTTATAATCTTCTTCAAAGTATTTCGTAAAAACACGATTTTCCGAAATATGAATTTCCAAACAATAATCCGGTTTTAAACCCATACCTTTTGTCTCATTGTCTGTTTGCTTACCTATCAGTTTTCTTTTATTTTGTTACTTCATTATCTTATTTATTGCTACTTTTACTCATCTTCTAGCATTTATTTTTTTGTCTTATTATCATCACTTGCATTGTTATTTATATCATTTTTATGCGGCCTTTACTATTATTATTTTTATTTGTGTACTTCATTTTGTTGCTTATTTGATTAAGCTTCCTCTTATCTTATTTTGTTTTATTTCTTCTTTTTTTTTAATCTTATTTCCCGCTATTCGTACATATCTAATTCAATTTCCACTTTTATGGCATTCACTTGTATTTTTATTTCCATCATATTAGTTATAGTTCATTATTTCATGTACTTACTATTATGCTATTCCATTTATTTAATACTTCATTACATTTTCGATTTTATGACTCTCAAGGAAGGAACAATTCATTTTATGTAAACTGTTAGTATTATAACATGTCCCGCATTCATACATTGAATTCCGCCATAGCATACTTGGTTAGTGTCTAGAAGAATGAGGAAATCAATCCGGTTTCGAATCTCAGTAAGAGCAAGGTTTTTTGTTCTTTTATTCCTCTCAAGCCAGGCGTGCAGAACCCATGTCAAATGCAACCCTAGTGTTGACCCGGGTCAAACCCGACCCAAAATTAAACCTGGACCAAATCTGCCCTAAAACCCTAGTATCCTATTATAAAGAGACATCCAAAAACCCTTACTGGACAGACCCAAGAGGACCAACCGACAGAGATCCCGTTTTTTTTTCTTCTTTACGTTCTCCGTCTTCATTCTTCTTCCTCTTCACGTTCTCTATCTTCGTTCTTCTTCCTCTCCACGTTCTTCATATTCGTTTTTCTTCTTCAAAAACCAGAGGATTCTCTTTCGTTTTCCACAAAAACCACATCGTGATTACCCGTAACCTGGATCGATCCCTAAACATCCCATGCTGTGTTCATGCATTTCGAAACCCAAATTTCAAAACCGGCATCTAGGTAGAATCACCACCTGAAATCGTAAAACCACCACAAAATCACTCATGCTCTATCAGAAATGCCGCTAATCCCGTCGTCGGATTCACTCCTTTCCCTACGTCATTCATTCTTAGACATTTTCGCTGTCCATCTCGGGCACCCGAAACGTCGAGTGGAACACAGAGCACTGTATTTCTGGCTCAAT
This sequence comes from Limonium bicolor, assembly GCA_023374045.1. Lineage (NCBI taxonomy): Eukaryota > Viridiplantae > Streptophyta > Magnoliopsida > Caryophyllales > Plumbaginaceae > Limonium > Limonium bicolor. Next base: position 388,682,437 of record CM041778.1, read on the forward strand.
CGATCACGACCATGGTGGATTCGAGACTCCTTCAGATCAAACCCTAGACAAACCAGCTCCAGTTTATCCCGTTTCGGGATGTCAAATTCACGCAATTTATCCTCTTTTGTTTTAATTCATTTTCTGGTTTGCTTATCTATCGTGTCTTTGCTTGAGTTTGAATTCATTTCCAGATATCGATTCTGCCTAATTGTGTATGGGTTTGTATTCGAACCAGTCAAACTTGCCCTAGGCTTCTGGGGCTTGCGAGTTTACGAATGGGGCAGGCTACCGCTACTCTGGTTTCGTCTTGTCATTGTTTGCCACAGGGGTTTACTTCGATGTGAAACCTTGTTTGCGAACTTTTATACCTCGTGTTATTCATCCCAAGCTGGTGGTAATGTCAGTGTTGCTGTGGATTTTTGAACCTCACTCCTGACTGGCGCCTATCATAGGCTCGCATTTATTCCCGTTGATAAGTGTGAAACATATAGGCTTTTTAGAGCTTAATTACCTTATAATCTGCTACAATTAAAGCAATGTTTCCCACTTATTCTATGTTTTTCCTAAGATTGATGTTTTGATATGAACTGATGCATTTTATATGCTAAATATAGGAAAAATCCAGAAATGAAGATTTTACATCATAAGGATCGTAACACAACAAACGGGGAACAAATCCGGAAAAAGAGGCAAAGATTGGTCACGTCCGGACCAAGAGAGCCGGACGCAAATCCGGACATCACATGTCCGGATCCGGATGCAAGCCGGACGTGACCCAATTCCAGATCCGAGAATTCTGTGTCTTGTCCGGATCCGGACAGTGATCCGGACATATGTAAAGTTTCAAATCCAGAGGTTTTGTGTCACGTCCGGATCCGGACACAGAGCCGGACGTCACACAGAGATGAAAAATAAAAACAATCGCACTGATAATCGGGCTTTCAGCGCAATTATCAGCCGAAAGCAATCAACCCATCCTCAGTTAATTAAACACTGCACCCATACTCAATATACTAAGCGTATGTCCATGCTCGTACCTAACTATCACTAAGCTATGTCTATTTTCTAAGCCTATTTAAGGAGTCATTCAGCCTTCATTCCAATTCGTCCCAGACTCTCAGAGTCTAAGCATTACACAATCCTCTCTTCCTCCTCTCTACATAACCTCTCATCCACGACTCGCTCCATCTCCAGTCATAAACCTTTATCTGTAGCTCTTCACCCTCATTCACAGACAAAACCTTGCTCACAGCGCTTCATTTACCCACGTCCGGATTGACGTCCGGATCCGGACGTGACCAGGATAAGGTGTCCGGATCAGCGTCCGACCCAAGACAGCCGGACGTGACTCAGACAATTATGGAAATTGCAGACTCGACCACGGCTTCTAAAATCAATTTTTCTGCTAAATCCCTCTATCCTTATGTTGTTTATATTGAGCATTGTTATTTTGTCCATGGCTGAGTAGTCGCTTTTAATTTCGGTTTACTATGTATCTCTAGAATAATTATTTTTGAACCTTTGTGATTTTCTGCAGTACAATAGAATAAAGTTCTTTTCCCTTATGAATTCCTAGACTTGTTAATCTGATCAATTAAATAAGTTTATCAGTTTGTTAGCTTATAAGTGAGAACTGCGGCTATCAATTGACTACAGGGAAAGAACCAGTTAGTATAGAGATGGTAATTCCTCTAAAACACTAGCTGACCATTAATCTAGACTACACTTAAAGCAATTAGTAAACAGTGGATTCATAACGAGAGTTAGGATTCGGTCTTTGCTAATTAGAATTCGTGGAGCGGGAGACCGAATACGAGTTATCTTTATTCTAGGGTTTTATTCAGAATACTGTAGAAATCACTTAGGGAAAGAAATTGCAATCTAGAGAGAAGTAGTAAACCGGAATTTCCTTTATCAAACAAAAATCAAAACAATTATTTACCTGTTGTTTATTGCTTTTTGAACTCTTTTACAACATTCACCATCACATACAAAAACCCCCAATTTCCTGTTATTTGTTTTGTGTGTAAGTAGAAATTAAACTAGCCACTGCCTCCTTGGATTCGATACTCAGGGAATACTTTGAGATTTAAAACTTGCTATAATCGACCGTGAAATACCCCAAATCTAATTAATACCTAAAAACTATTAAATAATGGAAAATTGATCTAGAAACAGATCATTATAGTTAAGCATGCTAATCTATGCATGCAAACCTTATGTAAATTAATATTACTATACGTGCACAAGCAAACCCATGCATGCAAACGTCACGTAAAAATAGTCGTTTTACCATAAACGCTAACTAGCGTAATTTTACTAAACATATTCGTACAAATGTTCATGTACAATTATTAACAAGGACTAAACTTCTTGCATAACTAGCTCGATATAAAGAGCGTCAACAAGAAAGAACAATACCAACGTGTATACAAACGAGCAACGTAAATACTTTACGAATACCTAAGCATCTATGAATGCTACAATAAGTTGAAATACACACTTAGATAAATGTAACAACTAATGTTACACCTATTGGATATATTATGAATATATAATAACTCATCAAAGGTCAAAGATGCGCACTAAACATCTTGACAAGAAGAACGTTCGTAAAACGCCTTAGAAACATGCGATGAAGCATGACCTTGTATGACTTCTAAAACTCAAACCAAATGGTCATACCCTCATTATATGACTATACAAACATAGTCCCTAGGCTATATCTAGTCAAAAACGCAAAACGCTCGGGAGTGCTCACGCACGCCCCTTAAAGCACGAAAAGCCCGGAGGAGTGCTGAGGTGGCACGAACTCCTATAAAATTAATTCTTAGAGTTCCTAACATCATTACTAACCATCCTAAAGAGAACACACGAAGTGGTTTCTCAAAATTCAACAAAACCTCAGGGGGATTTCTTAACGCTCCTTTTTGCCCGGGAGTGTCCCGAAGGCCCGTAATTTATGTCATGGGTTGATGTAACCCCATATAACTCAATGTAACATCTTAATATATCATTATTTACTATAATAAGTGTTTATAAACACTTGGAACTCATAAATACAAGTTATTTCCCAAAATTTCCTTAGAGCACAAAAACACACCTTCGGGTGTCACTAAAACGCGTCTTACGCAATTACCTTGTAGTTTTTGACATGCCACGAATTAAGAATCTTAAATAGGGTTAAAATGAACCTCTAAATAAATTAAAGGCAGTGTCAAACAAGGTGATCTATAGGGGCCGATTTTCAGTCCAAAAACTAGTATAAAACTTACATTAAAAATTTAAAAAAGGCATAAGACATGGTGACTCACCTTCCCATGTGCTATAATACTTAATGTCAAAGAAGTAGGTCTCATTTGACCTCCAAGCTGTCGAAATTATGCAAGGAAACAAGGCCATGTTAGCTAGACAAAAACAAAATGCTAAAAGCAAAAAGTAGATTCTTATTCCACCTTTTGATTTCTTAAAGTTCAAGTGACCTTCCTTGCTTGTCCTTGGCTCTTGATTGACGATTGATAAGCTCCAATATGCCCTTGAATTCGTCCACCTACAAGAGAAGAAGAAGACAAGCATAACATAGAAAAATCAAAGGAACAAAACTTACCTAAATTTCCTTGTCTTCTAGCTCACATTATTTTCTTCCACCTTGCCTTGTCACACCACATGGCCGAACATATGCATATAACATGGGCATTTATTGAGCCAATAACCTATGTAATAAACAAATGGAAAGGTTAGCCAAATTAACATTAAAATAAACAATCAAAATTCCTTTCCAATTTGCATTCTCTTATTCCTACGTGAGTGTAGCCTCATTCTTTCCCTTGCACACTCCATTGCCAATTTAGTAAGGCTCTCAACTCTCTCTTATTCTTTCATCTTCTTCCTTTGAAGCTCTTAAGTCCATTAATGGAGATTTAACTTCTATCTTCATCTTTAAGGTAATTTCCTAGCATTTCTTGTCAAGCCTTGAAGTGAAACTCCTCCTAGCACAACCATAGCAATTCGGCATCAACATATACTCCAAGGAGGTTGTCTAAATCAACATTAATCCAAGGAGCACCTCAAGGTTACCTTAAGGTATTTTTCATGCTTGAAAATCCTTAAAGCACATTTTTATGTGTAACCAAATTCTACTTCTTCTAAGGTTCTTTTCTTCTTCATTTTCATGAAGGAAAAGTTTGTTCTTCATCCATCTTAAGTGTGCCGAATTTATAAGAAGAAAGCTTAAGGTAAATCCTTGGGAAACTACTTACAAATCTACTTAAGATCTTTGTTAAAGATCTAACTCCTAAACTCCTTCACCTCTTGCATAAAACCGAAGTGGAGCATCAAAATTCCTTTGGAGAAAGCTTGGAGATTCAAGAAGAGTTCAAGCACTTAACCACCTTTATTTAGGAGTAAGTTTACTAAGTAAACCTTTATTGTTTTAAGCTTATTTAAGCTCTTAAAAATTGTAAAAAAATTATGTACACCTTCCTAGGTGTTTAAAACCGAAGCTACATGGTACAATATGCCAAAAACATAGTTTATAACATACATGGTAAATTTATTTCCTTAAGACACATTTTTGTGTCACAAAATCTACCTAGGATAAACATTGAATCATACCGAATGGTCAAGGGTAAAAATGCTCTATTTTGAGCTAAGCATCAATCTAAGACATTACAATAATTTTTACATGAGTTATATGACTCATATGAATTTATATGTAATTATTTTGACATATAAATCTACTTTTATATACTATATGGTATCTTATTAATTATGGCCGAATTGGTTCAGTGAAGAATATGCTTTAATGAGCTACTTATGTATATAAACTTATATTATAAAGTTTGGAGAGTTAAAAATATTTTACTAGTGCTTAAATGGCTAATTAATTAAGTTATGTGGCTAAATTGCAAATTTTGGAAAGTTTGGTGTATATATGGTAAAAGCCGAGAGAAAAAGGTCTCTTTGGAATAAATATGATATAATAAAAGGTTAGGAATTAAGTTTATGAATTTTAGATAATTTAAACAAGTGTTAAAATAACAATTTATAAAGCTTTGGTCTATTTTGTAATTTATAAAACTTATTATGAAAGTTTGGAGTTGAATATGGGCGAATCCATAATTAAGAGAATTATAAAGTTCACTTTTGAAATTTTGAGGAATTAAATATTTAAACTATAGTTTATAAGTTACTCCCTCCGTCCCATCTTGACCGTCCTATTTACTATTTGGACATGTCGTTTGACTTCAATTTTTAACATATAAGATAAATTAATTTTGAAAATTTAAGTTTTGCATATAATTCCTTACATGATAAACTATATAATATAAAATTTAGTTTTATAAAATTATTTTACCTTATATGTTTAATATTGAGGTGGAAAAACGTGCCAAAAAGCAAACAGGACACTTATGACGGGACGGAGGTAGTATTAAGTAACTATTATAAAGTTTTGGGGTGAAAATGTAAATAAAGGAAAGTTTATGTCAAAGCCGTATTGTTTGGGGTTAGATTTGTAATTTAAGAATTTATATATATATATATATATTCGGCAATTAAGAAGAATTAAAATTAAAACTATAGTTTATAAGACATTATGTAAAGGTTATAATTTTGTGGTTAAATTGTAATTATAGAAAATATTATAGTAAGGCCGAAAGTTGAGGGGCCAAATTGTAATTTTTGAAAAGTTATAATGTTCAAAAGTTATATACCAAAATATTGATGGTGGTTTTGTAATATAATTAAATAAGGAATTAAAACTATATAATATAATGAGGTTAGAGTTAAAATGTAATTATAAGAAACTACATGGCATAGCCGAAAATAAATGTGGCTAATTGGTGATTTGTTAAAGTTATGGTGTTCAAATAATAATTACCAAATTTATAGTGGTAGTTGAGTGAATTAATTAATTAAGGAAATGAAACCATGTATTATAATGTATTTTGGAGTATAAAGTAAAGTTTACGAAATAAATGAAGTTATAATATAATAACCGAAAAGTATGATGTATTTATGGGATTAAAAATTTGTAGGTCCTATATGGACATTTAGGAAATTTAGAAAAGGAAATTATGATTTAAGTATTTATGAAATTAAAACTATATGATATACAAGTACAAGTAATTCATTTGTAGAGAAATAATATTTATTGGGGTTAGTTTGTGAATAATAAAAGATATGGGAATAATATGTCCATGTGTGACATGTAAATATAGTCTGAAGAGTTATTAAGTGGTTATGTCATTTAGACAATTATATATAAAGTATCATAAATAATACATGTGTATGAATATATATTTTCGATTTTCAAGTAAATCAAAGGAAAAGAATATAAGGGATTTAATGTGGAAACACCAAATAATATTTGGAGCTATAGTATATTTTTAGAATAAAGTTAAGGGGAGAATTAACTAACATGTGACCAATAAATGTCATTGATAAAATTATAAGTTACTATGTCATTTGGACAATGGTAAAACATGTAACATAAATGGTACATGAATATATAGTTATAAACATTAAAGGATTTAAAGATAAGTCAAAAGGAATAACAAATAAGTTATACATCCAATCATGAGGTAATTAAAAGAAATTACCACACAATATAAGTCTTATAAATTAGGACTACATGTTTTGGAAATATATAAATACCTTAAATAATAATAAGGAAAAGAGGTTAAAGAAACTACCTAAGTATAAAGAAATAAACCTCACGTGAAATAACGAATATGAAATCGTTTCATGAATCAATGAAATTATTATACGAGAGTTACATAAATTAACACTCTCAGATTAATCCTATTCTAGGACATTGTTTGACCAGACGTTGACCGGAACTAAACAAGTACAGTCTACGGTGAACGGTATGGAATTCTTGCAGTCTGCTTTCTACCGGATTACACCGGCTTGTGTGCTATCTGTTGTTTGAAATAACGACCAAGATAATTGTTGTAAAATGTTGTATTACTCTTGTGCACTGTTGTGTTATTCTGTGTGCGTGATGTTGCTAACTGTAACGTGTATGTCCCACGCATACAACACTACCTTACCAGTGGATTAAATACCTGCGTTTTATTACCGAGAACTTGTACTCAAGTTTCTCATTAACTTCACTTTATAACAAACGTCGTTGTCCTAAACGTGACAACCGACAATACACATTGTGTTCTTGATCATTGTCCTTGAGTGACATTTAACAATTCTATACTACGAGAACGAGGAGCCCAGTTGGAGCTGGCCATGCTTGCTACCGGAGTTGTACCTGTCACAGGTCGTCTCCTATACAATTTACGTCACGACGGAGCAGTACAAGTGGGGAGGAAGACTTTATTCCTCTCGAGGGTTCGATTCCCAACAGTTCAAGTGGGGAGGAAGACTTCATTCCTCTCGAGGGTTCAATTCCCAACAGTTCAAGTGGGGAGGAAGACTTTATTCCTCTCGAGGGTTCGATTCCCACCTTTCTATAGTGCAAGTTAACTACGTTATCTTCTGAGGGACTAATTACCCACCTAATGTACGAGAGTCCCATCTCGTCTAAGGGTTTATCATACCCGACTATCTTACTCCACGAAGGAGGTTAACGAGGTCACAATACCTCCACTGCTGTGAAGTACTCTTATATACATGTTAGTCCCATTGTGAGGATCTGACTACTGATGATTAAATACAGGACATCTAACTTGACCTTCTGCAGTCTTGTTCTGTGTGACATTGTTATCCTTGTATGGATGCTTGTTATGATTATGTTATGATGTTTATTTATAGCTTTATAAAAATGACTTGCATGTATTCGACAAAATAGTTGGTGTGGCCCAGTAGCTTGTGGGCTGCACGATTTCATACCGGCAAATTATTTTGCTGAGCCGTTTCATGGCTAAACAATTCCAGGTACCTGAAGAATGAAGAGATTACCCGACCGAGTGTAGGCGGAGTAGTATTAAGACAGGGGACTGTTATCACCAGGAATCATTTTACAAGTACTGTACTTTTATTATTGACTTTTGTTGTTTTAAGAGGTTTGTATTCAGCGCTCAGACCGTAGCATTTGTAAGTTATTTTGGAGTTAGCCTTGTTAGTCACATGGGTGACTAGCGGCATTGTAGCACCACCCGTTGATATGTATATATTTTCCGCTGCATTTCTAGTTATCTTTGGGAGCTATCATCGTTCAGGTTATTGGATTTCGGGTTGGGGTGTTACAAAAAGTGGTATCAGAGCGTAGTTGCGCTCTGAGATCTGAATACAACCTAAATTAGCCTTGGGATACAGGGTGTGTGATAGAACAGTGAGGAGTAGAAAGTTAGTTTTTACTTGGTCCGCCGAAGGGCGTTAATAACTGTTCAAACTTACAGTAACTACAAACTATGACCTGCCTAAATAACGAGCAGATGTCATGAGAAGGAATACATTAATTAAAACAAATACTTAAGACTACCTGAACTGGCGAAAGGGTTGTTGAAGACTGTACGACGCCAACTGTCATTTACACGGGAGCTGACGACGAATAATAGTGACGCTATACCGATGACAACCAGAAAGGATGACTATACCGCCAAGTATACAGTGATGATGGAGTGAAAATATACCTCAATGGACATACTCTGCATGATGATCCAACCTGCATGGCGCACTTGCTACAACAAGTGATGCCCTAGTAAACCAAATAAAGGCGAATGAAGACCTACTTGAGAAGAGCAAACACTAAATTTTACGGGATACCCAGGCACTGACCTTGCCGCCCAGTGCGGGACGGGGAAAAATCTTATAATCCCTTATTAACTTCGCGAGAAGATCGTGTGAAACCTTGAAATATGACTATCAGTATAGTCCTACAAAAATAACCAATGATACTATCAAGAAAATCAGAGCAAAATCTCACTATAACTAAAACATCCAACATAAATAAACACGGGATGTAATACCTGCTCAAATACCAAGGGTCTCAGCTAGTAACATTACAGTGACAATGCTGGACTCCTAATATACAGTGAGAGGAGAACAAGCTTATAGTTCACATATTTCGAAGTCAGGAGAACTACCAAATTAGCAATACTAAATGCTATATATAAATACATATGATTGGGAGATTATAAATCTAAAACTTTTTTGAGAAGTATTGATATGTTTCAGAGGGATAAGTATCATAAAATATACCTACCCTATTTTGAGGCACATGTCCTACACTATCCTTATGGATTTATATGAGCATATGTCTCTTATGACAGCTCGATTTGTGGAAACCAGTAAAGAGCTCAGATAATCAAAGGAAGCTAACACCAAGGTAAGATAAATGTTCATATATACATGGTAACAAATAACCCTCTATGGAGGCAGTGTAAGTTATACTAAGAGTTTGAATTGGATATACACCAAGGGTGAGTGGAGTTAAACTTTTTTGGGGGGGGGGGGGACATACCCCCCTTGACTTGTAACAAGCGTTTTACATGTGAACTTTCCTAACGGTATATACCGATCTCTATGATTATAAATCCTCTATTTTATACAACTAAGCGACCTATTTTTTTTGAAGCCATTGAGTTGTGGATTTACCACGTTTTTAAGAGATATGAATGAACCATAAGTTTAGATTGTCTTGTCACCAAACCGTAGGATTCAAACTAGGAACCCCTAGTTTGGAATGGTACTATTAATAAAATATAATTAACCTAGGTTGAACATATGATTCACCTGATCCATGAAGTTTAAATATAACAAGAAAAAACCAAGCTTTAAGGCGGAGGGATTAATACTCTAGGGGATCTTAACTGTAAAATGAGTTATGAAAACTTTTCTTGGAAGTCTTATTCCAAATTTAGAAATAACTATGACTGTCTCTATTCCAAGTGATGGTAACTAAAGTGTAGACAATGATCAAGCCTTGATAAGTTCAATACTAGATAAAGCCTTTAAGAGAAGAGTATGCCTCAAAAACCAGTCCATAACTGAATTTATTGCTTGCATGATGTGTTTGAGAGTCAAATGACTGATGAAATGATTATTATACAATAAGTGTCTAGGTGTTTAATAAGAATTTATCTTTTACGCCAAGAGGAAAGACTAGATTCCACGCTAAAGGATTGATCAAAGGGACTTAGTTCCGGGAATTAAGGAGTACCCTACTTTCAAGTCTAGGTTACAACAGTCATTGGATTAGTTGTATAACAGTTAAGAAGGAACGTTGTAATCACCACGTCACAAAGTCCTGATAAGATAAAATTTGGAAACATGAAATTATGTGGTTGTTTGATATTTGACGTGGGAGGTCGAACTTGATCCTGGTCAGATCAAGGGAAAACCAAACACAAAATGGAGTGGGGGGATAGTTGACACTGACGCTGACCCCGTCAGGGTTGGATGATTCCTGAGACTCCCTACAAGTGGTCACCAATATCTCTGTGATAAGTCAAATTTGTTCCTATTTCTAGTAAGAGTCTACCTAATAAAATATATTAGATGTTGAGGGGTAAATCAAAGGTTAAATTAACCAATCTACCCTGAAAGAATTAAATAGCTTAAACGACTCAGGTTGTCAGAAAAATAGTCAACTATGAGAAAATACTAATTGTTATTATACCCTGAGTCATGATAATGAATTAAATACGAGAACAAGAGACATTTATCTATAATGACAGTATTTGGAAGCTACTTTCTAAGTTATGGCCTTATTGCCATCTGAAGGGAAGGATCGACTTTAAGTCTTTCTTTACGAATTCAAACCCAGTATATTAAATAGGGAACCTACCTATAAGCATGGTAGAATGTAAGAGTAGAAACATTATACTAATACTCACATGAGCTATTTTATAAACCGCAAGAACATGTGGAATTGTGAGGAAATTGTACCTTGTTAGAAACCTTTACGGGAACCCATTGTGGTATACTTAGTGAACAGACAATAAAGGATCGGGTATGTCCTACCGACAATTGGCGAATCGATAATAACAGGAAATCTTCTATACTATAAGCAAGATGCACGGCTTGACCGTAACTCATACTCTATATTGAGAATGGAAACCGAATATGGTTACAGTAAACTAAAATACCAGAATCACATGATGACGACCTGAAGACCAAGGAGAGGAACTTTAATATACCCCAGTATTTATACAGGACCCGAACGCAGATGGCTATAACTACAAGAGGTGACAAATAGAAGACAAACTCAAGACCAACAAGAATACTGCAACTATACATTCACAACGACTGAACCACTGAATGCATCAGCAACACCGACGAAGATGATGAACCCCACTATCAGGACGCTACCACTATCAATGGAGAATATGTGTAGCAAACCAATCTGGTAAGGACCCATGGGAAGAAGGATGCTTCAACTAAAACGTGCGAGAGCTTATGGACTTGACAATGAATAATCCTAAATTGAACAGGTAAGTAGTAATATATATCAAGAAGATACACCATATGCGAAAGCAACTTGCGGGAGGAACACAAGAAAAGAATCAACTCTGATAAGGAGCAAGACGCCTCAGTAATATTGATGAGAAGAATCTTAGTGGAATCACCGTCATGAGCAGCTATCAGAAATAAGCATACATGCACAAAAAAATCAAGTTAAACTCGTGAAGAACTCAACGATGAACAATCAAATGGAAGGTGAACTGTATTACAGTATATACCACGTGGAGGAAGAACCTCGTAGTAGATTTGTCCAAAAGGAACAATGGAAGATACATGACATGTGCTTAAGCGTCACAGGATGGGCAAACCTTACAATATTATTGGAAGCCCGACGTACAGTAATAAGATATACAATGAAGAATACCAAGCAATGCTGCAACCAACAGTTACGAAGAGACAAGATAATCAGGAGCGGTAATATACCGCGGGACATTGATTCGACAGTCTAAACAAGACATGGAATAATTGGCAACAAACAAGATGGAAGATCACCTTCACCCATACATACGGAATTCAAATATAAAAGCATAATAATGCAAAATTGAGCATGTCAGAGAATGCATAGATTCTTAGGGGCAACACCCCGTAAACGGACAGAAGTCCAGACAAGATCAACAATAGTAACCAAATGAAGAAAATGAGGAACACAACTCATCAACCATGTATATGTACATAAATAAACTTTAACGTACCACCGACGAGCGCATTTCAAACTATTCCAGAATGATTGGACATTAACTAATCAGAGTAGCGCAGCAGAAGTGTGGTGGTCCCATCAGTTAGAATTATCTACTGAGTTCAAGGGAAATGCACAACGTATTTCATGTATCTTAAACAAAATATGTGTCATACCACCTAAAATCTTACAGCCGAGAGCTATCTTTTAAACTAATCATAAGTTTTAAATAAGAGGGAAGATTGTTCACTATACCGACTAGCTATACTAGTCTAGGTTACGGGGGCGTACCCCTCTTTTTAAGGGGGGGGGGGGGGAGAGCCTACTGCATTTTAGCATTTTTAGCATGGAAGTACATTTTCGTTGTACCGTTGCACCGTGATTTGTATGTTTACAAGTTTGACTTTGTGATTCTATGAACTCTTACTCGATGATGTGTACTACGTTACACTGGTATGAATGGATTATGTGTACTACGTTACACTATATTGAAGCTACTTTGTTTTACATGATGATGTGTACTACGTTACACCATATTGGAATGACTCCATGTTTGCATGATCTGTACTATGCTACACTATTATGAATGAATTACGTGCACTACGTTGCACTGCACTAAAGTTATTGTTGGTGATGACCTTTCATGCTCATTATACTATATGTTAGGATTGAATATATACTACGAACTGAGAAGTAGTGAAACTTGGGACTTGATCCCAAAAATAGAATTGAGTTGTGGATGCTTAGTGGAACTTGAATCCCCACAACCTTATAAACTTAGATATGAGACTTCGGGGTGAAGTCCTTTTTAAGGGGGGTAGATTGAAATATGAAATACCCCAAACACTGATATATTGTTTAAATACTAAACTAAGGTATGTAAAGGCTAAAAAGTGCCTTAGAAACGTCAGTGTACAACTTAAACCATAGTAAAACACAATAACGCACTAAGACACAATTTGAGCAAAAACATGCTCTAAGCTAGGAGTGAACTTGGTTAGGACCCAAAGAGCCTACCAAGACTTAATAATATTAAATTATGATTTAATAAGGCTAATTAAGTCCATAGGAAACTTTGGTAGACAGTTAAACCAAACAAAACACAAGGAAATACCTTAAAGTCAATAAGAGCAAAAATGTGCTCTAAGCTTGGGATAAATTTGTATAAGACCTAATGGTCATACCTATACCTTATAATATGTTTGAACATATTAAATCAATTACCAAAGAAAACCAAACTTGAAAACAAGTTAAAACACAAAATGTGCTTTAAGGAGCCTTAAAGCACATTTTTGAAAAAATTGTCTTGTAAATGAGTTTTGAATGGCTAAATGTCCATCATTACTCTTTAATTAACATGTGTACTATATAGTATCACATTTTGAAGTCTATATCAATGGGAAATCAAAATTTCACAAATATGTGCCTTAGTTTGTAGTACTCAAATAGTGCTAGTTTAAGTTATAAGTCAACATAAGTCAAATATTTGGTCAACAAAGACCATAAATATCTCTAATGTGTAAGGGGGGCACGGTTTTATGGGTGTGAGTCATCACACTTGGCTAGCCAATTAAAAGAAAGAAAGAAAAGTAAGTAAAAGGTTACTTTTGCTTTTAACATAAATATCTTCAAAGTATACTCTCTCACCTCATTCTCTTCTTTCTCCTTGGTTCCCACTGTCACCTATCTTCATCCTCCCAAGAAAATTCGTTTTGCTACAGTCCACACTCATTCTTCATCTTCTTTCACTTGTAACTTATGATTCCATGCTCCAAAATCAATTTCAAGACTACCTTTGTCTTAGTTAGGCCAAGCTCTTCATTTCCATCTTTTCAAATCTTCAAGAACTCAATTTTGGTGCCATGGAGATTCACCATTTAAGGAGCTTGAGCCCATATTTTCACACCTTGTTGTTCTCCTTTGCTTCAAGGTAAGGAAACACAAAGAAAATCCCTGTTTCCTCCATGTTTATATGATGTCCGAAAATTCACCTCACAATGGTGTCTTTACCTTGCTTGTTTTAGCTTCATTTGAATCTTCCAAGGGCTAGGAGGAGTCCTCTCTTGATACTTATTCAAGCTCTCTTCCAATTCCAAGGTAAAACAATTACCTTAATGTATTAAGACAATATATGTGCCTAGGGTTTACAATGCGATGAAGCATAATGCTTGAATACTCATTCCATTATGTGTACATTGTTTAAAATTTGACAAACAACCAAACATCCTACCGGTTTTACAAGGAAACAAGAAAGAAGTTTGTGAGGAAAAAGAGGTAAACAAACTATCTCAATGTAGTTTAAATGCCTTAGGAAAATGAGCTTGAATTGCTTAATAAAATACCTAAGGAGCCAATGGTGAATGACCTAGTGAAATGCTCTCAAGGAGTTTATAAAGGGCATATGTGTTGTTGTATGTAATTGCAGGTTAAAGGCAATATATATGTGGGAGATTCAGTGTTTAAGTTTAATGTATTTAAGGGCCTAAGAGCCATGTTATTTAAGGGCCTAATTGCCAAGCAATTTAAGCTTATGCACTATATTGTGATGTAGTTGTTGTTGGATTTTTTGTGTGTAAAGAACTTCTTGTGAAGAGTGTCTTGGATGGTTAATGAAGGAAAAATATGTTTGTGTGTAAGGATATGCATTAAGTGATTAGGTGTTCTTGAATGTTTAATGGTGAAAAGCATGAGTTTGGAATGATGATGTGCTAAGAACCCATGGCAAAATTTGGAAAATGTATAAGGAGTTCTAAGTGTTTTAGATGAGTTTTGGTGAACTAGAAGTGTTGGAAATGCCTAAGCATTTTGAATGAGGAGAAATATGTCTTAAGATGTTCTAGGTAAACAAAGGACTTAGACATCAACTAGGGTTTTAGGTTGGTAGAAATGATGCTTGAGAGATGATGTTAAAAGAGGAGAAGCATTATGGGCATAGTGGTTATCATAGGCATGAAACACCACTTGGAAACTAAGGAGGAAATAACATAAGTGTTAGAAATTTCGGTATGAAATGATAAGTGCTTAAGGTGATAGATAATGAGTTTCATGGATGTTGTATGAGGATATAAGTGTACCAAATGATGTTAGAAACATTAGGAGGCCTTAGGAGAAGTTTGGAGTTAAATGGGCAATGGAAAATAAGGTCTGGAGCAGACCGAACTTGCCAAGGTCGGTCGAGCCCAGTTTACCCTGCGAGAATTGGTTTCTGAATGGACCGACCTTGGGGACCGGACTTGCAAGGTCGGTCGGACTTGTATTTGTGTACGAATTAGGTTTCTGGAATCGACCGAACATGGGAACGGACTTGGCAAGTTCGGTCGGGCCTGAATTTTCAAAGGGAAGAAACTCTCGGGAATGGACCGAACATGCGACCGAACTTACAAGGTCGGTCAGAGTAGAATTTTTGACGGTAATGTGTTCTGGAATGGACCGACCTTGTGTAAGGTCGGTCGGACCAAAAAACATTGTTTAAGGTTATGGGATGATGGGGATTAAGTAATGATGTTATAAGATTGTGAGGACATGTTAAGTGAGTTATAATGACAATTTGGTGGGGGAAAAGTTGTATTAAAATGTAAAAGTAAAATAAGTTAAAATGTGAAGTTATCTAACTAAGTTAACGGGGTTAAGTTATGAGCATTAGACATTAAACAATCATACTACCCCGATGTTAATAAAAGTACATGTAATGTTATCAGTTGTTCGAGAATTGCTCGAGGAACATAAGTGGACGTGATAGAGTGGACTCCGGTGACAGGTATGGTTTTCTTGCAACCTGTGTCCTACCGGATTACACCGGCTTGTATGCCAATGTGTTTTTCTGTATGTTTGCCACGTTGTAAGATAAAACATGTAATGAGTTTACAGTAATTCACTTATGTGGCGTGTTCAACTCCGATACCATTTAACCTCGGAAGTGTTAACCTTAGTTAACTGAGTCTAGGATCACATGAGAGTTCGGTATTCGGATTAAACGACCCAAACCATGGGACGTTCTAACCACGACTATACGTGTGTTAATTGTGTGATATGTGTAGTGAATGTAGGGATTCCCTTGTGTGTTTAACCCAGTTGTAATACTATATGGTGTGTAGATGTGATAGACTCCATAGTGGGGTTCTAACTAATATCTAAAAGTAAGTATGTACTAACAGTGGTGAGGAATCCGGTTTGGCCGGTCGCGCGTTGTTTGGGAGTGGGTATCCTTCTTAGCCTTACCCTTCTCTCTGTTATGGTTGTTTCCCTCACGGGTTATGATCTCCCATTAGCTTACTCCAAAGCTTAGCTATTCTGACTTATGATCGGTTTAGGGGGAACATGTGTTTGTGTGGTGTGTTCGGGCCACAAAACCCGAACCATCTTAACTTAAGTTACTCGTCCGACTATTAGGACGGTAATGAGTGTTGTATAACGAGCTTACTATGGGGGTGACATCATTCTCTAGGCTCACCAGTGAATTAACTATGTTTGGGTCGGCTCCTAAGAGAACCGTACCCGTTATGTTATGTGTTGTTGATGTAATGCAATTTCTAATGCAATATTGTCATGTGCGCGTTGAAACGTGAAAAGTGTGGTTATGTGATGTTATGTGATGTATGTTATACGTTGTAAATTGTGGAGTATGTGGATCATGGATATGAATCCCAGTTTGTGATAAGAGGCGTTTAAGGATAACCCGATTAATGGGTAGTTGTCGTCTATTAAGGAAGTAGCTCCATTAGAGGAGAAACACTCTAGGGATAATGAATACCATGAGTGAATTATCAAATAAGGATGTACTATCCGTTTGTTGTGCCCATTGAGGCGAGATGTTGTGTGTTGTGTGTTTACAGTTGCATGCATGATTTAAATATAATCAACCGCATGCTAAGACGACAATTAGTTTGCGTGGCCCGGTCAGCATGTGGGCGGGATTACCATACCAGCAAAGGTGCTGAGCCCCTTAGGGGCCACCCTTTCTCTTCTTTTCCTATTTCAGGTACAGAGAGCTGGAAGCCGTTCGAGAGTAGGACGGGGTAGTCGTTGTACATGGGTAATCATTTAAGTTGTATATACAGTAGGTGTAGTAAGACCAAAACTGTTATCGGCATCAGTTTGTAATACTCGGTACAGTTGGAAGGTGTATGTTGTTTCTATTGTTAATGGAAGGGTCAGAAATGTGTAGTCGCTCGGGGATCTAGTCCATCAGACCGGTACAATGTATATGTAATAGCCTTGTTAGCCACGTGGGTGGTTAACGGGTGTAACACCAACAGTTAAGTAATGTGAAGGTATATTTTCCGCTGCAGAATGTTGTTATGTGTTTGTTGTTGGATGGGGTGTTACAAAAAGTGGTATCAGAGCGAAGTATCGCTCTGATGATGAATTACCGAGCTTAGGAAGTACCGAGTTAGGATTTTAGTACTTGGGTTAAGGGTTGAGTGATAGCGTGAGAGATACGCCAGTTAGGAATACCAGCGTGTACTGGAAACCTACTATATCCTTCCGCCCTCCACAATCCCTGTTATATAACTTGGAAACAACGCCAGAGGGATGGAAGTCCTCTCTCACTCGGGAATACCCGATCTGGCTGTTATTAAACACCTTTAGAGTACGGGAGAACCTGTCATACGGTAGATCCCGAAAACTGGGAATCCTGGAGACGGTTCCCATCTAAACAATATGAACCGCATTTCATAGCGAAGAATGAAGAATTTTGTGTATAAAAGAATAGAATTTCCGGCAACCTGGGTCGACATGCCGAGCAGTCGAGAATAACCAGCTTGCAACGCATCGACCGTGCAACAGGCAAGAAATGGATTAATGAAACCCGAGATGAGTGTCTACGGAACCACAGTTGTTAAATGATACACCAACGGTATACCAACCGACAAAGGAACTACAACGTAGTGCCCAAACAAGAGACAAGTCCCAGTAACCACGACAAATGCGTGGAACGGGCTACAAGGAGAAAGCAATACAAAAGAAAAGGGGGTCTCCAAAAATGAGAAACACCCTAGTTAATGATTGTCATGTGCATACAGTGAGAAGTCGCCCAGAGGGTTAATTGTCAAGAGTGTAGGATCAAGTGAGGGCCAACAAGGCCACTAATGACAGTGCAGGTAAAAAGGATACCGCAACCGGTGTGTGTGTTGAACTGACATCCAGTTAACATGGCGCACTTGCCATGGCAAGTGCTGCTATAACAGGGCTGTTCGGGAAATTTATAACCACTACAAAGTACTTAGTAAAGTACCATGAAGTTAAGTGAGATCATCAAATGTGGAAGGCTTAAAGCCTAACCTTGTAATTGGAAGTACACTAGTGCAGAAGCTAGATTTGGTTAAGGGAAGAAGACATTGTGAAACCATGAGAATTTTTTCTTAACTCAGATTTATTTTCAAACTCTTTTCTTTCAAAACCGAATTTTCTTTCAAACCAATACTTCTTTCTAACCTTCTTTAACCCAAACCAGTAAAACCAAGGACAGTTGACAAGGATACAACAGGGAGAGATTTTCCCTTGATAGTTCGGGAAGCACGGAATGCATATTGTCACAAGACAATATAAGGGAGTTGAAACAGATACTTCACCTAGGGCGTGTGACGGACACTACGAGTGTACCAACTGTTAATGTGGGACGACCGCCACTCGATAGGAGCTTGTGGGCCTGACAGACCTACTTAGGGGTTAGTTGGGTAAGTAGCAATGTATCAGCATGGTACCCCACATATGTATACAAGTAGAGTCCGGAACACGGGAAGTAGTCGACTCCATACTACGGTCACAAGAGCAAGAGCAATGGATTACCAAGAATGGTTGAAGTAAAGGAACTCAGCTAATTAACGAGACTAAAGGAGTTAGTGAATTTGTTTCAAGGAAATGTTTAAGAGCCAGGAGGTGCGAAGTGCACTAACTGTAATGTAAAGACATCGTATATGTCTTAAGGATCCTCAGGGATAAACATGATAGCTGGAACGGAGACCCAGCCTGTGCATGGCAAGGCAGATGCCTAATGTGGACACATTAATGTGCAATGAACGGGATGAAACTCCCAGAATGAGTACCTACACTACTAGGAAATGTTGATCTTCACAGAAGAGGATAATAAGCCAGTTAAGAACGCAAACGGCGTGGCTAACTCGATATATCAATAAGTGCGAACCAGATGTAATGGCATAACTTAGCAACACCCAGGAGCAATCCTTGAAGGGTGTTCGCATCAATAATTGTTGCACGAAATAACGTGACAGAAACACAAGGGTTGAAACTAACACCCAGTTTAGATATAAGTTGTCAGGAGACGGACTGACAATCCTAAGGGGCATCCCATGAAAGGAAACGGAATGCAACGACCTTGTCATGGAGCTCAATATGATATCCAAACTATGTAATATTGTACAGAAAGTAAATGTGTGTGAACCGTCCACAATGGACAGAGCTCGAAGCAGTAAGGATCATAAGCCACAAATAAAATGTGTTATGTAAATTAGATTGATTGCAGAAGTTTATGTTGTATAAGTGATAGAGTGGTAAACGAACCACTGCATTAAGAGTGGGGATACCTCTCGATATTGTGAGACCGCAGGAGCGGTAGTTATGTGAATCAAGTTCAAGAAATATGTTAAGGATGGACGATGTTATTATTGAAAGAGAGCAGTTAGCTTAGTAGTATGTGTGTATAAAGTGAAACACCGAGCTGAATAATGCCGGCTTGTGACTCGGATGATCAATGCTCAAGGAGCATACAGTAGTCATCCAAATGAGTGATGAACCATAATACGAATGATGTAAGTATATGTGTGTAAGTTAATGTGACAGTAAATACCATGTAAGTTAGTGTTATACAATAAGCACGGTGCGCAGTAAGCGACCGTGTATAAGTGTTGTTGAATAATAATGTGGCAGATAAGACCAGTTATGAGTTAAAACTCAGTGGAGATGCATAGTAAGTGATACCAAACAACTAGGCAGTAAGCCAGTGGCCAGATTACGAGATCAGAATCTCAATGAAACACAGCGTGAATTCCGTGCGAATCGCAGAGAGATTTGCTGTCAAGAGTTTACGCCTCTACACTCTATATGACTGAGTGTTTTAGTATTGCACTTGCGCAGTAATGATCGAGTGGGATAGCTAGGAATTGGAAACATGTTAATTGTGGGGGAATAATGTTATAATGGCTGATGCATAGGAAATGCAAGGCCGCACCAATAAAAGAGTACTTGTACAAAACCAAATGTGGAGACATGTTAACAGTAAGTGACTACAGTAGCACTAACTGTCAAATATCGGTATGGAATATACCCCAAATGTTGTAAATAGCTGAGAGAGCACTACACACTAGGTAGTAGCTCAAGCTCAACCGACAGTAAGTCGGAAGGGAACAAGTCAATCATTGTGAAAATACATAGTGTATACACAGTAAATTGTTATGGAAGTGGATAGAAAGTTTATAACTCGAATCGCTAACGGTAAGAGATACCACGCGCGGTTGAGATACCAAGATGAAGGTGACAATGGGGATGTACAATACAGTAAGAATAACAAATGGCGGGCAATTAAGCTCTACTGTTATTAGAGTTTCGCAGCAGAAAACTAGTGAGCCAGTGATTCAAGTGTTGAATGTACATGGTGAACATGAGTGAATGGCTAATTAACGCCTTGAAGCCTAACAGGCCAGAATCGAAACCAACTAAGAGTTTAAAACAAACTCCAATGAGAATTTTGGTTTAGGAACTAAACCGCCAAATGGTTAAGATCCTCTAATCAGAATCCATTGTGTAATAGACCGCGTGGAGTAAAACACTTCACGACGGCAGAACATTTTAAGCCAACGTTTAGTGATTGATTACGTGGGCGTAATCCCTTTTAAGGGGGGTAGAGCGCAAAACCACTTAGTGTGTATTACCGTACAAGTGTACGTGATTTATGTTGTGCATAGCACAAAATAAGTTGTTTTGATGATTTATGTGTGTGTTACGTAAACATACACATTCATTCATGGTTTAATTGTGATAATTGCACACAGAAGATGCGAATACCATTGTGATAAGTGCGTTGATTTGTTAACAGTTGTGTGTGATGGTACAAGTGTGGGAGTAGAGAAACTCCCGGGGAACAAAACCCCTACAGTGTATAAATGTGAAACTGTGTGTTGTATTTTGATAAAATATATGTGTATATATACTATTAGTGATTCATGAAAGGGTATGAGATCGATATAAAACCTAATGAGGATAAGATTCCCTAGGTACAAGATTAAAGTGAATGGAGATAACTGATAGACGAAGTTCTATCCTTGGAGATGTTATGATCATGATTAGAATGATTAAAAAGATAGAAAATTGGAAATGAGTGATTATTTGATGCTTGAAAATGAGTGGGAGGTGGAACTTGATTTGCATGCGATCAAGGGAAGCCGAACACAAATTGGAGTGGAAGGATAGTTCAACACTGATGCTGATCACATCAGGGTTGGATGATTCTTGAAGCTCCCTATAAGTTCACAAATACCACGCTAAGAAAAGAAGCAAAGAGCATAAGTTGGACTTGGAGTTGTATGTGTTTTCAAAAAGGATTTTGGATTGGTATTTATAAAGCGTCGATAAATACTTTACATAATTAAAGTTCTCTTACTTAACCTCACAAGGAAAAAAAAATTCAAATTTAAGTGATTGTTTTGATCTCCCAAAGGCACGGGGACGGAAGGTGTCCATCGCGACCGGGTTCTGCGGGATCCCAGTGTATATCAAAGATATTTTGATTGTTGTACATGCTATGACATGTTGTGTGGTATGTGTAATAAATATTATTTTGACCTTGAGTTCCTAAAGTGTATGCTATTAAGACCTATGAGTCTAAATGTGTTGTGTTACATAGACCTATGTGTCTAAAGGCTGTTATGTTATCAAGACCTATGTGTCTAAATGTTGTTATGTTACCCAAGACCAGAGAGTCTAAGGGTTGTTATGTATGTGCCAATATTGTTAAGATACCCGGACCATTGAGTCTGAGGTTATCATGTGAATATGTTATGTTATGTATGGATGTGAATGTGTTACCCGGACCATTAAGTCCGAGGTTGTGATGTAAAGTGTGTTTGGTTATGGAAGTTGTATTTCTATAAGTAATCCCCGTATTCTAATCCAAGATGTGTGGGAAATGTAAACTTCGAGGACGAAGTTCTTTTAAGGGGGGTAGATTGAAATACCCCAAACCCTGATATATTGTTTAAATACTAAACTAAGGTATGTAAAGGCTAAAAAGTGCCTTAGAAACGTCAGTGTACAACTTAAACCATAGTAAAACACAATAAAGCACTAAGACACAATTTGAGCAAAAACATGCTCTAAGCTTGGAGTGAACTTGGTTAGGACCCAAAGAGCCTACCAAGACTTAATAATATTCAATTATGATTTAATAAGGCTAATTAAGTCCATAGGAAACTTTGGTAGACAGTTAAACCAAACAAAACACAAGGAAATACCTTAACGTCAATAAGAGCAAAAATGTGCTCTAAGCTTGGGATAAATTTGTATAAGACCTAATGGTCATACCTATACCTTATAAATATGTTAATGAACATATTAAATCAATTACCAAAGAAAACCAAACTTGAAAACAAGTTAAAACACAAAATGTGCTTTAAGGAGCCTTAAGCACATTTTTGAAAAAATTGTCTTGTAAATGAGTTTTGAATGGCTAAATGTCCATCATTACTCTTTAATTAACATTGTACTATAGTATCACATTTTGAAGTCTATATCAATGGGAAATCAAAATTTCACAAATATGTGCCTTAGTTTGTGAATAGTACTCAAATAGTGCTAGTTTAAGTTATAAGTCAACATAAGTCAAATATTTGGTCAACAAAGACCATAAATATCTCTAATGTGTAAGGGGGGCACGGTTTTATGGGTGTGAGTCATCACACTTGGCTAGCCAATTAAAAGAAAGAAAGAAAAGTAAGTAAAAGGTTACTTTTGCTTTAACATAAATATCTTCAAAGTATACTCTCTCACCTCATTCTCTTCTTTCTCCTTGGTTCCCACTGTCACCTATCTTCATCCTCCCAAGCAAATTCGTTTTTCTACAGTCCACACTCATTCTTCATCTTCTTTCACTTGTAACTTATGATTCCATGCTCCAAAATCAATTTCAAGACTACCTTTGTCTTAGTTAGGCCAAGCTCTTCATTTCCATCTTTTCAAATCTTCAAGAACTCAATTTTGGTGCCATGGAGATTCACCATTTAAGGAGCTTGAGCCCATATTTTCACACCTTGTTGTTCTCCTTTGCTTCAAGGTAAGGAAACACAAAGAAAATCCATGTTTCCTCCATGTTTATATGATGTCCGAAAATTCACCTCACAATGGTGTCTTTACCTTGCTTGTTTTAGCTTCATTTGAATCTTCCAAGGGCTAGGAGGAGTCCTCTCTTGATACTTATTCAAGCTCTCTTCCAATTCCAAGGTAAAACAATTACCTTAATGTATTAAGACAATATATGTGCCTAGGGTTTACAATGCGATGAAGCATAATGCTTGAATACTCATTCCATTATGTGTACATTGTTTAAAAGTTGACAAACAACCAAACATCCTACCGGTTTTACAAGGAAACAAGAAAGAAGTTTGTGAGGAAAAAGAGGTAAACAAACTATCTCAATGTAGTTTAAATGCCTTAGGAAATGAGCTTGAATTGCTTAATAAAATACCTAAGGAGCCAATGGTGAATGACCTAGTGAAATGCTCTCAAGGAGTTTATAAAGGGCATATGTGTTGTTGTATGTAATTGCAGGTTAAAGGCAATATATATGTGGGAGATTCAGTGTTTAAGTTTAATGTATTTAAGGGCCTAAGAGCCATGTTATTTAAGGGCCTAAGTGCCAAGCAATTTAAGCTTATGCACTATATTGTGATGTAGTGGTTTAAGGATTTTGATGTGTGTAAAGAACATTCTTTGTGAAGATGAGTGTCTTGGATGGTTAATGAAGGAAAAACAATATGTTTGTGTGTAAGGAATATGCATTAAGTGATTAGGTGTTCTTGAATGTTTAATGGTGAAAAGCATGAGTTTTGGAATGATGATGTGCTAAGAGAACCCATGGCAAAATTTGGAAAATGTATAAGGAGTTCTAAGTGTTTTAGATGAGTTTTGGTGAACTAGAAGTGTTGGAAATGCCTAAGCATTTTGAATGAGGAGAAATAATGTCTTAAGATGTTCTAGGTAAACAAAAGGACTTAGACATCAACTAGGGTTTAGGTTGGTAAGAAATGATGCTTGAGAGATGATGTTAAAATGAGGAGAAAGCATTATGGGCATAGTGGTTATCATAGGCATGAAACACCACTTGGAAAACTAAGGAGGAAATAACATAAGTGTTAGAAATTTCGGTATGAAATGAGTAAGTGCTTAAGGTGATAGATAATGAGTTTCATGGATGTTGTATGAGGATATAAGTGTACCAAATGATGTTAGAAAACATTAGGAGGCCTTAGGAGAAGTTTGGAGTTAAATGGGCAATGGAAAAATAAGGGTCTGGAGCAGACCGAACTTGCCAAGGTCGGTCGAGCCCAGTTTACCCTGCGAGAATTGGTTTCTGGAATGGACCGACCTTGGGGACCGGACTTGCAAGGTCGGTCGGACTTGTATTTTGTGTACGAATTAGGTTTCTGGAATCGACCGAACATGGGAACGGACTTGGCAAGTTCGGTCGGGCCTGAATTTTCAAAGGGAAGAAACTCTCGGGAATGGACCGAACATGCGACCGAACTTACAAGGTCGGTCAGAGTAGAATTTTTGACGGTAATGTGTTCTGGAATGGACCGACCTTGTGTAAGGTCGGTCGGACCAAAAAACATTGTTTAAGGTTATGGGATGATGGGGATTATTAAGTAATGATGTTATAAGATTGTGAGGACATGTTAAGTGAGTTATAATGACAATTTGGTGGGGGAAAAGTTTATTAAAATGTAAAATAAGTTAAAATGTGAAGTTATCTAACTAAGTTAACGGGGTTAAGTTATGAGCATTAGACATTAAACAATCATACTACCCCGATGTTAATAAAAGTACATGTAATGTTATCAGTTGTTCGAGAATTGCTCGAGGAACATAAGTGGACGTGATAGAGTGGACTCCGGTGACAGGTATGGTTTTCTTGCAACCTGTGTCCTACCGGATTACACCGGCTTGTATGCCAATGTGTTTTTCTGTATGTTTGCCACGTTGTAAGATAAAACATGTAATGAGTTTACAGTAATTCACTTTTGTGGCGTGTTCAACTCCGATACCATTTAACCTCGGAAGTGTTAACCTTAGTTAACTGAGTCTAGGATCACATGAGAGTTCGGTATTCGGATTAAACGACCCAAACCATGGGACGTTCTAACCACGGCTATACGTGTGTTAATTGTGTGATATGTGTATGTGAATGTAGGGATCTCCCTTGTGTGTTTAACCCAGTTGTAATACTATATGGTGTGTAGATGTGATAGACTCCATAGTGGGGTTCTAACTAATATCTAAAAGTAAGTATGTACTAACAGTGGTGAGGAATCCGGTTTGGCCGGTCGCGCGTTGTTTGGGAGTGGGTATCCTTCTTAGCCTTACCCTTCTCTCTGTTATGGTTGTTTCCCTCACGGGTTATGATCTCCCATTAGCTTACTCCAAAGCTTAGCTATTCTGACTTATGATCGGTTTAGGGGGAACATGTGTTTGTGTGGTGTGTTCGGGCCACAAAACCCGAACCATCTTAACTTAAGTTACTCATCCGACTATTAGGACGGTAATGAGTGTTGTATAACGAGCTTACTATGGGGGGTGACATCATTCTCTAGGCTCACCAGTGAATTAACTATGTTTGGGCGGCTCCTAAGAGAACCGTACCCGTTTAGTTATGTGTTGTTGATGTAATGCAATTTCTAATGCAATATTGTCATGTGCACGTTGAAACGTGAAAAGTGTGGTTATGTGATGTATGTTATACGTTGTAAATTGTGGAGTATTGGATCATGGATATGAATCCCAGTTTTGATAAGAGGCGTTTAAGGATAACCCGATTAATGGGTAGTTGTCGTCTATTAAGGAAGTAGCTCCATTAGAGGAGAACACTCTAGGGATAATGAATACCATGAGTGAATTATCAAATAAGGATGTACTATCCGTTTGTTGTGCCCATTGAGGCGAGATGTTGTGTGTTGTGTGTTTACAGTTGCATGCATGATTTAAATATAATCAACCGCATGCTAAGACGACAATTAGTTGTGCGTGGCCCGGTAGCATGTGGGCTGCGGGATTACCATACCAGCAAAGGTGCTGAGCCCCTTAGGGGCCACCCTTTCTCTTCTTTTCCTATTTCAGGTATAGAGAGCTGGAAGCCGTTCGAGAGTAGGACGGGGTAGTCGTTGTACATGGGTAATCATTTAAGTTGTATATATACAGTAGGTGTGTAAGACCGAAACTGTTATCGGCATCAGTTTGTAAATACTCGGTACAGTGGAAGGTGTATGTTGTTTCTATTGTTAATGGAAGGGTCAGAAATGTGTAGTCGCTCGGGGATCTAGTCCATCAGACCGGTACAATTTATATGTAATAGCCTTGTTAGCCACGTGGGTGGTTAACGGCGTGTAACACCAACGAGTTAAGTAATGTGAAGTAGTATATTTTCCGCTGCAGAATGTTGTTATGTGTTTGTTGTTGGATGGGGTGTTACAAAATACCCCAAATCTAATTAAAACCTAAAAACTATTAAATAATGGAAAATTGATCTAGAAACAGATCATTATAGTTAAGCATGCTAATCTATGCATGCAAACCTTACGTAAATTAATATTACTATACGTGCACATGCAAACCCATGCATGCAAACGTCACGTAAAAATAGTCGTTTTACCATAAACGCTAAACTAGCGTAATTTTACTAAACTATTCGTACAAATGTTCATGTAACAATTATTAACAAGGACTAAACTTCTTGCATAACTAGCTCGATATAAAGAGCGTCAACAAGAAAGAACAATACCCACGTGTTACAAACAGCAACGTAAATACTTTACAAATACCTAAGCATCTATGAATGCTATAATAAGTTGAAATATACACTTAGATAAATGTAACAACTTATGTTACACCTATTGGATATATTATGAAGATATAATAACTCATCAAAGGTCAAAGATGCGCACTAAACATCTTGACAAGAAGAACGTTCGTAAAACGCCTTAGAAACATGCGATTAAGCATGACCTTGTATGACCTTCTAAAACTCAAACCAAATGGTCATACCCTCATTATATGACTATACAAACATAGTCCCTAGGCTATATCTAGTCAAAAACACAAAACGCTCGGGAGTGCTCACGCACGCCCCTTCAAGCACGAAAAGCCCGGAGGAGTGCCGAGGTGGCACGAACTCCTATAAAATTAATTCTTAGAGTTCCTAACATCATTACTAACCATCCTAAAGAGAACACGCGAAGTGGTTTCTGAAAATTCAACAAAAACCTCAGGGGGATTTCTTAACGCTCCTTTTTGCCCGGGAGTGTCCCGATGGCCCGTAAATTATGTCATGGGTTGATGTAACCCCGTATAACTCAATGTAACATCTTAATATATCATTATTTACTATAATAAGTGTTTATAAACACTTGGAACTCATAAAGACAAGTTATTTCCCAAAATTTCCTTAGAGCATAAAAACGCACCTTCAGGTGTCACTAAAACGCGTTTTACGCAATTACCTTGTAGTTTTTGACATGCCACAAATTAAGAATCTTAAATAGGGTTAAAATGAACCTCTAAATCAATTAAAGGAAGTGTCAAACAAGGTGCTCTATAGGGGCCGATTTTCAGTCCAAAAACTAGTATAAAACTTACATTAAAATTTTATAAAAGGCATAAGACATGGTGACTCACCTTCCCATGTGATATAATACTTAATGTCAAAGAATGTAGGTCTCATTTGAGCTCCAAGCTGTCGAAATTATGCAAGGAAACAAGGCCATGTTAGCTAGACAAAAACAAAATGCTAAAAGCAAAAAGTAGATTCTTATTCCACCTTTTTGATTTCTTAAAGTTCAAGTGACCTTCCTTGCTTGTCCTTGGCTCTTGATTGCCGATTGATAAGCTCCAATATGCCCTTGAATTCGTCCACCTACAAGAGAAGAAGAAGACAAGCATAACATAGAAAAATCAAAGGAACAAAACTTACCTAAATTTCCTTGTCTTCTAGCTCACATTATTTTCTTCCACCTTGCCTTGTCACACCACATGGCCGAACATATGCATATAACATGGGCATTTATTGAGCCAATAACCTATGGAATAAACAAATGGAAAGGTTAGCCAAATTAACATTAAAATAAACAATCAAAATTCCTTTCCAATTTGCATTCTCTTATTCCTACGTGAGTGTAGCCTCATTCTTTCCCTTGCACACTCCATTGCCGATTTGGTAAGGCTCTCAACTCTCTCTTATTCTTTCATCTTCTTCCTTTGAAGCTCTTAAGTCCATTAATGGAGATTTAACTTCTATCTTCATCTTTAAGGTAATTTCCTAGCATTTCTTGTCAAGCCTTGAAGTGAAACTCTTCCTAGCACAACCATAGCAATTCGGCATCAACATATACTCCAAGGAGGTTGTCTAAATCAACATTAATCCAAGGAGCACCTCAAGGTTACCTTAAGGTATTTTTCATGCTTGAAAATCCTTAAAGCACATTTTTATGTGTAACCAAATTCTACTTCTTCTAAGGTTCTTTTCTTCTTCATTTTCATGAAGGAAAAGTTTGTTCTTCATCCATCTTAAGTGTGCCGAATTTATAAGAAGAAAAGCTTAAGGTAAATCCTTGGGAAACTACTTACAAATCTACTTAAGATCTTTGTTAAAGATCTAACTCCTTCACCTCTTGCATAAAACCGAAGTGGAGCATCAAAATTCCTTTGGAGAAAGCTTGGAGATTCAAGAAGAGTTCAAGCACTTAACCACCTTTATTTAGGAGTAAGTTTACTAAGTAAACCTTTATTGTTTTAAGCTTATTTAAGCTCTTAAAAATTGTATAGAAATTATGTACACCTTCCTAGGTGTTTAAAACCGAAGCTACATGTACAGTATGCCAAAAACATAGTTTATAACATACATGGTAAATTTATTTCCTTAAGACACATTTTTGTGTCACAAAATCCACCTAGGATAAACATTGAATCATACTGAATGGTCAAGGGTAAAAATGCTCTATTTTGAGCTAAGCATCAATCTAAGACATTACAATAATTTTTACATGAGGTATATGACTCATATGAATTTATGTGTAATTATTTTGACATATAAATCTACTTTTATATACTATATGGTATCTTATTAATTATGGCCGAATTGGTTCAGTGAAGAATATGTTTTAATGAGCTACTTATGTATATAAACTTATATTATAAAGTTTGGAGAGTTAAAAATATTTTACTAGTGCTTAAATGGCTAATTAATTAAGTTATGTGGCTAAATTGCAAATTTTGGTGTATATATGGTAAAAGCCGAGAGAAAAAGGTCTCTTTGGAATAAATATGATATAATAAAAGGTTTGGAATTAAGTTTATGAATTTAGATAATTTAAACAAGTGTTAAAATAATAATTTATAAAGTTTTGGTCTATTTTGTAATTTATAAAACTTATTATGAAAGTTTGGAGTTGAATATGGGCGAATCCATAATTAAGAGAATTATAAAGTTCACTTTTGAAATTTTGAGGAATTAAATATTTAAACTATAGTTTATAAGTTATTAAGTAACTATTATAATGTTTTGGGGTGAAAATGTAAATAAAGGAAAGTTTATGTCAAAGCCGAATTGTTTGGGGTTAGATTTGTAATTTAAGAATTTATATATATATTCGGCAATTAAGAAGAATTAAAATTAAAACTATAGTTTATAAGACATTATGTAAAGGTTATAAGATTTTGTGGTTAAATTGTAATTATAGAAAATATTATAGTAAGGCAGAAAGTTGAGGGGCCAAATTGTAATTTTCAAAAAGTTATAATGTTCAAAAGTTATATACCAACATATTGATGGTGGTTTTGTAATATAATTAAATAAGGAATCAAAACTATATAATATAATGAGGTTAGAGTTAAAATGTAATTATAAGAAACTACATGGCATAGCCGAAAATAAATGTGGCTAATTGGTGATTTATTAAAGTTATGGTGTTCAAATAATAATTACCAAATTTATAGTGGTAGTTGAGTGAATTAATTAATTAAGGAAATGAAACCATGTATTATAATGTATTTTGGAGTATAAAGTAAAGTTTACGAAATAAATGAAGTTATAATATAATAACCGAAAAGTATGATGTATTTATGGGATTAAAAATATTTGTAGGTCCTATATGGACATTTGGGAAATTTAGAAAAGGAAATTATGATTTAAGGATTTATAAAATTAAAACTATATGATATACAAGTACAAGTAATTCATTTGTAGAGAAATAATATTTATTGGGGTCAGTTTGTGAATAATAAAAGATATGGGAATAATATGTCCATGTGTGACATGTAAATATAGTTTGAAGAGTTATTAAGTGGTTATGTCATTTAGACAATTATATATAAAGTATCATAAATAATACATGTGTATGAAATATATATATTTTCGATTTTCAAGTAAATCAAAAGGAAAAGAATATAAGGGATTTAATATGGAAACACCAAATAATATTTGGAGCTATAGTATATTTTTAGAATAAAGTTAAGGGGAGAATTAACTAACATGTGACCAATAAATGTCATTGATAAAATTATAAGTTACTATGTTATTTGGACAATGGTAATACATGTAACATAAATGGTACATGAATATATAGTTGTGAGCCTCGATTTTAAACCCTATCCTATGTTGATTAAATTGATTGGGATCTAGTCGGGTTTTAGGTCCACTTATAACCTAAGATTAATAACTATGTCATAAAACAATAATTATTAAAACCTAAGCTAGCTCACTGGAACCTATTATGAGTCGCCACCTAATTTTTACCTAGATCAAATTAGGAAAGGAGAGTTCGGGTTCGGGGGCTTGATATTCGACTTAATTAGGGTTCAATTACTTTCATTACCCCTAGAAGTCGTTTTTCCTCTACTTAGTTTAATTACGGCTTTCTACAAAGTTGTTTTTAACCTTGGTGCGTGCTTCTGTTTTTTTTATTTTTTAACGTTTTTTGGCAGAAAATTAAAGTGGAAATTAAAATTACCTAAACTAGGGTTTAGGAGGCAGAATTAGGTCAAATTTTGTTTCCGTCCGTAGCCACGGACCTAATGTCCGAGACCACGGACCCTAGTTAACCTATATGAAAATAAAAGTCGAATTAAACAGAAAACAGAAAATTGTAAAGTCCGGGGCCACGGACAGGCCGTCCGTGGGCCCGGACATTATTAGAAAAACCTAAATTTTTAAAATTTAAAAATCCCGCCGCCGTCCGTGGGCGTCCGGGACCCCGGATATGACGTCCGTGGGTGCAGACCGCCCTCGGATGGCGGCGTTAAGGCTGTTCCCGAAAGTGTTTTTGGCTCAAATTTTATGGGTGTGTAGCCTGAAAGATGTACAAGACTTTAGTGATTGAAAGTTTTCAATTTGAGTTCGAATTAAGCACGAAACTTAGTAAACAAGTTATTGGACAGAAGCTTAAACAAACAGCAATACAGAAGCGTACGAAGGTTAGTTTGAGCCCAAAATTTGACAGAGAGTTAATAAGGTCGTGGGGAATTAGAAAAGTAGAGTTGTAACCTGTTTTACCTTCGAATTCAAGGTGATTCTTCACACCGGGATTCGTTGAGTGCTTCGTTGATGGCAGACCCGAAAGGATTTCGAACCAAGCTTCTGGTTGTTGGTTGTTTCTTGCTGTTCTTCACGTTTTGGTGGTGTTTTTGTGGGGTTTTGATGACTATTGGTGCTTTGGGGATTGGAAAACGTGTTTAGATGGTGATTTCGGGGGATTTTCGGTATGATTTGGGTGGCCGGGTGTTGGAAAACGTGAGAGAGAGAGAGGAGGCTGTGTTTTCTGACTCTCTAGGGTTCTTGAGTATATCAAGTTCTCCCTTTATCCAAAAACCTATCCCCTTATATAGACTTTCTTAAAGATAAAGAAAATCTAGTAAAAGTAAGATTTTCTGGTATTTTATTTAAAAGACTTTCCAAGGGAATTTGCTTGTGTGAAATTTTAACCACATGTCAAGGATGGATATTATGAATTTTCTGAGGTGGAAACGAATTTTTTTAAATGTTGGAATATTTTTAAATTGAATTTCTTGTCAGATCCAGTCAGAAATTGCTAGAAAATTATTGGAAACTCGAAAAATCAAAATTCCAACGCCATTATGCTTAGAATGTCATCCTCTATCATGGGTTAAAATATCAAAGCGTTTCAAGCTGATTTGGGCATCCTTTGGAGGAGAGAGAAAGCTTATAGGAGGTCTCAGCAGCCTTTAAAGATTACCAAAACGCCCCTGAAAATGACGAAGCTGTTCCCCATGCCATGGAGCGCGCCGATCGAGCCGGAATCCCTCACTACTTGATTAAAATGCCTCTCACAACACCAACACCCCGTAGACCCTAACCTAGGGGGTCAAAATTTTGGGTATAACAGATTGCCCCCCGTCAACTAGACTTTGTAGTGGATGTGAAAAGTCTGGTTGATGCTTGAGTGATGCCCCAAAATTTTGGCCTTCATGAAATTCTCCATGTTGTGCGAAACCGCGTTGATTGCGTGCAGCTATTCGGAGGCGCTGACTACCTAAGCAACAAAAACGCTGTCGAGCTATTCTAAGGTGCTGACTACCTATAAGTGAAAATGTGTCAAGCTATTCTAAGGCGCTGACTACCTAGGTAACGAAAATGGAATAATGTCAAGCGGTTTTAGGCGTTGACTACCTATAATACATGAAATGATGCGATGCCAAGCGATTCTAAGGCGTTGACTACCTATAAGTAAAATGAAGCAATGTCAAGCAATTCTAAGGCGTTGACAACCTAAAATGTGGAAATGAGATAATGTCAAGCGATTCTAAGGCGTTGACTACCCATAATGATGATAACTGGGTGGTATGCAAATGCAAGAATGCTGAAATGTTGATGATGCTAATGATGCTGATGATGCTGATAATGCTGATGATGCTCGGATGCTTCTGGGGACCGAAACCCGTGCCAATGCTCCTGGCTGGACCCAATGTGGACTTATTGCCATCGCCCCCAAGCCGGTGTGTAGGGATAACTCCTGGTAAAAACCCTGGGGACTTATTGCCTTTGCCCACCATTCGTTGATCCCAAAAATAAGTTGACATCGCAAAAGGAGGATTTATTGCCATCACCTCGCCAACTTTTCTGTCGCCAGGTCTTGTGACGCGCCTGGATAATGCAACTAGGTCTTATGACGAGCCTATATGAATGTGATGAATGCAATGTGTTTGATAAGAGCGGGTAAGCTAAAGGGTAACGCTAGGTCTTACTGCGAGCCTAAGGGAATGCAACTAGGTCTTATGACGAGCCTAAGGGTTGGATCTAGGTCTAATGACGAGCCTAAGGGTTGGATCTAGGTCTTATGACGAGCCTAAAGGGATGCAACTAGGTCTTACTACGAGCCTAAGGGAATGCGACTAGGTCTTACTACGAGCCTAAGGGATGGTTCTAGGTCTTATGGCGAGCCTAAAGATTGGATATAGGTCTTATGACGAGCCTAAAGGTTGGAACTAGGTCTTATGACGAGCCTAAAGGTTGGATCTAGATCTTATGACGAGCCTAAAGGTTGGATCTAGGTCTTATGACGAGCCTAAAGGTTGGATCTAAGTGAAAATGTGTTAGGTGCATGATGAATGTAGAAGGACTAAGGCTTATGGCAAACCTGGAGATGGTAAGGCTCATGACGGGCCTGTGGGTGTTTAAATGTGAAGGAAGGGCTTAGGACGGGCCTGAGGATGTTTGAAAGTGGATGAAGGGCTTAGGACGAGCCTGTGGATATTTGAGTGTGGAGGAAGGGCTTAGGACGGGCCTGTGGATATTTGAATGTGGAGGTAGGGGCTTAGGACGGGCCTGTGGATATTTGAATGAGAGGGTTTTAAAACCTTTGGGTTTCGGGTTTTTGGGCCTCCATCGGTGTCGTTGTTGCAATTGTTGGGACCAACAATTGCCCCCAGTATTTTTCCTTGAGGTGATCTGAGTTTTCAGGGCTTCATGGCAATCGAACGGAACGATCGATGGCCCCCAGTATTTTCTTTGATTAATTACGCAAGAACAAATCTCATCCTCACAAGGTCAAGGTTTATTTTGGTGTGGTGCCTTCTATCCTACACTCAAAGTGTTTGATGTTTGCACTCGTGCCCTCCTTTTGGTCAAGACATCTCAACCACTGAATTTGACATTTGTTAGATTTACGCGTTCAACCTGTTACTTTCACGTGATTGGATACACAACTACTAAGTCGGAAGTCTTTTAAGCTTATAACGTGGCTATGAGGTGTGATGAAAGACAAAGGGATGATGGAGGAATGTTTAGGATATGTGGAGCTATAAGGGTGACCAAAGCTGCAACTTGCACCTTCTCCCGGCCTTGCTTTCTTTGTCTTGAAGTCGTTCGGCTACTTCGTGATGACTTCGGTTATGAGCTTGGAACTCTGGATTTTTGGGTTGCACCTTCTTTTTTTCTGATTTTGGATTACTTCGAGGCGTTTCAGGTTTGCCTTCCTTTGAATCTCTTTTCCTTGGGGTTCTTGTGTTTCCCGGTTTTGAACTTTGAGAGCTGTTTTTTTTTTATGTTAGCTCATTTGGATCCTGTGCCACTTTGGGGCCATTTACGGATCGTTTCGTCATGCTGGTGGTAGTTTGCTTCTTCATACTTGTGAAGTTGTTGTTCGGAAGTTGGGCTCCTTGCTTCCTTTGGTCACCGGGTCGGTTATTCATCACTGGCTGGCTCGTTTGTGGAGTTTGTAGTGTTGTAAAAGAGGATGTACATGAATAGCTCAGTGGGGGTGCCTAGGGTTAATGTCAGGGTTCACAAGCTTTTTGGCTGTGTGGTGCTGTACCTAGGTGCTTCGTCATCCCTAATAGTTGTGTATCCGTTCTTTGTTACTTTTCATAGGTTTAAGCGTAAATTTACAAATTATCTCCTTCGGTTGGAGTCATGCCGTTTACCTTACCTTTGAATGTGATCTCTCTGGAGCCATGTAAAAATGACATGCTCTTTCACTCATGGTTTTACCACTCAAGGCACCCTCGCGAAATGTTCACTCAGAGACTTGTTCGCGCGCTTTAAACTAATGAAAGAAACGTTATCGACCCTTAACTCAGATTGCCCCCAGTATTGTTTTGGGGTCTTTTGACAAGCCTTTTGAATACCCAGGTTATTTGTTGGAGGTGGCTATATGTGTGGTGGTACATGGCGATGAAGTCTTGTTGTTTTGGTGGAGTGATGTAGTGATGAAAGTAAAACATGGCAGTGGGATGCTTTCAGTGTACGGTGAAATTTTCCATTGAGAGGTGATGAGTGGTGGAAGCCAACAAGGTGGTGAGATATTCCTTGCACAAGAATGAGTTTCATGTGGAGAGGGGAGTGTGGTGAGACACATGGGATGTATGTGATGAAGGTAGTGGATGTGGGTGAAATGACGTGATGACTTATTTATTTTTTGGTGTTCTGGTTTTGTGAATAAATGCACAAAAAAAATAATGAAAATGGAACTATGCTCTAATTCATGAATGGAAAGACAACATCAAAAATTGTAATCTTAAGAAAACTACCTAAAATGATAAAGGAAGCTAGCTACCATAAAAGTTGGGAGAACGACTGGGAAAAGAAAACTACCAAATCGAGAAAACTTCTAAAATAGTGATGTTGGGCTGTCTGATGCCAACATACTGAAGACTCGAGCTCTGGACCGTCGGGACGCATTGAGATGACCGTGATTGTCTTCCTTCTGAACTTCGAATAGGCCTCATAAAATGTTTGAACTAGGAATGCCTATGGGTCATGTAGGAGGAACCCGGGTCTGAATCTTTTCCAAGCTGCGAGTGAAGTGCATGAGCTAGAGTGACTCCTAGGATAGAACAGATTTGCGGGCCTGAATACCCTTAATCTAGAAGTGAAGCAAACGGGCTGAAGGAGGCCACACGAACCGTGAATGGGCCACTGGGCCGAGAGGGAAAGCCTTGAAGTCTGAGATTCGTTTGATGTTCCTATCGGGCCTTGACGCTAGAAACTGGAATGAATGAGTTATGTAACCTATCTTGGATTCAAATGTTTTGTGCTATGGGCCAAACTTCTAGATTGAGAGCGAAGCTTATGGGCCAAAACTATGAATTGGTCTACGGGCCCCAAATAGAATGAGTTATGAGTGTGGTATTTGGGCCAGAATGATTGCTGAACAAAACCCTAGGTTGGAATTTGGACTGAAACCTGAATGAGTAGGATTGATTGAACTTGAAAGATGATGCCTAGATCTAGGATTTTGGGCTAAAGCCCAAGTGAAGAGTTTTCCTATACTAGAATAGGCCCTGGGTCGGAAGAATTTCAGTGGAAGGCTTGGTTGGTTTACATATCTCATGGATTACTTTTAGGTGGACTTTTATGGGCCTAGAACTAAATGGATAAACCAAATTGGGCTGAAAAAGAAACCTCCTAAGTCTAAACTTTTGGGCCGAAGCCCACATAACTCACATGTTGAGCCAAACAGAGCCTTTAGGCTGCAAACAAATAGAACTGACAATTCGGGTTGGGCTAGGTTGATGTAGGAGAAATTCCTATCAGTTTCTAGGCTGGGTAGTGGGCCGATCACACAAGCAAACAAGGCCCACACAGATTCAACATGTCCTCACTAGATGTTTAAATCAAACCAGGTATGGATCGATCCGGAGAGGTGCTTGGGGCATGGGCCCAGGTCACCACAAAGGAATAGGGCTTGCACGCTATTCTCTTTGGGCTTCCCCACTCTTTTCACATCACCTGAAGGTGTGCGTCTACGGTCGGGTCTTTGACTGACCAAACAATGGGCTAGGTAAGGGCTACGGGGAAAACGCTTGGGGCTAAGGCCCAGGTATTAAGGGGATGTGGTTAGACGACATCCTCCTCTTTTCCCCCGCTTATTCACATCACCTAAAAGGTGTGAGTCCCTGACAGGGGACCCTCAAACGGGTCCCGGGGTGAAATTGGTTTGTGTGGACCCTCGCTCTCATATGATGCGAAGGTGCAGAAAATTAAAGTGCGCACGAAAGTAAACAAACAGAGTAATAAAGCCATAAATAAACATTTTCGAGTTAAGCCCTCTTTCTTAAAATTAAACAAGTTAAAATTAAGAATTTTGTCCCCAGCAGAGTCGCCAGTCTGTGAGCCTCGATTTTAAACCCTATCCTATATTGATTAAATTGATTGGGATCTAGTCGGGTTTTAGGTCCACTTATAACCTAAGATTAATAACTATGTCATAAAACAATAATTATTAAAACCTAAGCTAGCTCACTGGAACCTATTATGAGTCGCCACCTAATTTTTACCTAGATCAAATTAGGAAAGGAGAGTTCGGGTTCGGGGGCTTGATATTCGACTTAATTAGGGTTCAATTACTTTCATTACCCCTAGAAGTCGTTTTTCCTCTACTTAGTTTAATTACGGCTTTCTACAAGTTTTTAACCTGGTGCGGCTTCTTTTTTTTTATTTTTTAACGTTTTTTGCAAGAAAATTAAAGTGGAAATTAAAATTACCTAAACTAGGGTTTCGGAGGCAGAATTAGGTCAAATTTTGTTTCCGTCCGTAGCCACGGACCTAATGTCCGAGACCACGGACCCTAGTTAACCTATATGAAAATAAAAGTCGAATTAAACAGAAAACAGAAAATTGTAAAGTCCGGGGCCACGGACAGGCCGTCCGTGGGCCCGGACATTATTAGAAAAACCTAAATTTTAAAATTTAAAAATCCCGCCGCCGTCCGTGGGCGTCCGGGCTTACGGACAAGGAGTCCGGGACCCCGGACATGACGTCCGTGGGTGCGGACCGCCCTCGGACGGCGGCGTTAAGGCTGTTCCCGAAGGTGTTTTTGGCTCAAATTTTATGGGTGTGTAGCCTGAAAGATGTACAAGACATTAGTGATTGAAAGTTTTCAATTTGAGTTCGAATTAAGCACGAAACTTAGTAAACAAGTTATTGGACATAAGCTTAAACAAACAGCAATACAGAAGTGTACGAAGGTTAGTTTGAGCCCAAAATTTGACAGAGAGTTACTAAGGTCGTGGGGAATTAGAAAAGTAGAGTTGTAACATGTTTTACCTTCGAATTCAAGGTGATTCTTCACACCGGGATTCGTTGAGTGCTTCGTTGATGGCAGACCCGAAAGGATTTCGAACCAAGCTTCTGGTTGTTGTTTCTTGCTGTTTTCACGTTTTGGTGGTGTTTTTGTGGGGGGTTTTGATGACTATTGGTGCTTTGGGGATTGGAAACGTGTTTAGATGGTGATTTCGGGGGATTTTCGGTATGATTTGGGTGGCCGGGTGTTGGAAAACGTGAGAGAGAGAGGAGGCTGTGTTTTCTGACTCTCTAGGGTTCTTGAGCATATGAGTTCTCTTTATCCAAAAACCTATCCCCTTATATAGACTTTCTTAAAGATAAAGAAAATCTAGTAAAAGTAAGATTTTTGGTATTTTAATTAAAAGACTTCCCAAAGGAATTTTGCTGTGAAATTTTAACCACATGTCAAGGATGGATATTATGAATTTTCTGAGGTGGAACGAATTTTTTAAATGTTGGAATATTTTAAATTGAATTTCTTGTCAGATTCAGTCAGAAATTGCTAGAAAATTATTGGAAACTCGAAAAATCAAAATTCCAACGCCATTATGCTTAGAATGTCATCCTCTATCATGGGTTAAAATATCAAAGCATTTCAAGCTGATTTGGGCATCCTTTGGAGGAGAGAGAAAGCTTATAGGAGGTCTCAGGAGCCTTTAAAGATTACCAAAACGCCCCTGAAAATGACGAAGCTGTCCCCATGCCATGGAACGCGCCGATCGAGCCGGAATCCCTCACTACTTGATTAAAATGCCTCTCACAACACCAGCACCCCGTAGACCCTAACCAGGGGTCAAAATTTTGGGTATAACAATAGTTATAAACATTAAAGGATTTAAAGATAAGTCAAAAGGAATAACAAATAAGTTATACATCCAATCATGAGGTTATTAAAAGAAATTACCACACAATATAAGTCTTATAAATTAGGACTACATGTTTTGGAAATATATAAATACCTTAAATAATAATAAGGAAAAGAGGTTACAGAAACTACCTAAGTATAAAGAAATAAACCTCACGTGAAATAACGAATATGAAATCGTTTCATGAATCAATGAAATTATTATACGAGTTACATAAATTAACACTCTCAGATTAATCCTATTCTAGGACATTGTTTGACCAGACATTGACCGGGAACTAAACAAGTACAGTCTACGGTGAACGGTATGGAATTCTTGCAGACTGCTTTCTACCGGATTACACCGGCTTGTGTGCTATCTGTTGTTTGAAATAACGACCAAGATAATTGTTGTAAAATGTTGTATTACTCTTGTGCACTGTTGTGTTATTCTGTGTGCGTGATGTTGCTAACTGTAACGTGTAGTCCCACGCATACAACACTACCTTACCAGTGGATTAAATACCTGCGTTTTATATACCAGAACTTGTACTCAAGTTTCTCACTACTTCACTTTATAACAAACGTCGTTGTCCTAAACGTGACAACCGACAATACACATTGTGTTCTTGATCATTGTCCTTGAGTGACATTTAACAATTCTATACTACGAGAACGAGGAGCCCAGTTGGAGCTGGCCATGCATGCTACCGGAGTTGTACCTGTCACAGGTCGTCTCCTATACAATTTACGTCGCGACGGAATAGTACAAGTGGGGAGGAAGACTTTATTCCTCTCGAGGGTTCGATTCCCAACAGTTCAAGTGGGGAGGAAGACTTCATTCCTCTCGTGGGTTCAATTCCCAACAGTTCAAGTGGGGAGGAAGACTTTATTCCTCTCAAGGGTTCGATTCCCACCTTTCTATAGTGCAGGAGTTAACTACGTTATCTTCTGAGGGACTAATTACCCACCTAATGTACGAGAGTCCCATCTCGTCTAAGGGTTTATCATACCCGACTATCTTACTCCACGAAGGAGGTTAATGAGGTCACAATACCTCCACTGCTGTGAAGTACTCTTATATACATGTTAGTCCCATTGTGAGGATCTGACTACTGATGATTAAATACAGGACATCTAACTTGACCTTCTGCAGTCTTGTTCTGTGTGACATTGTTATCCTTGTATGGATGCTTGTTATGATTATGTTATGATGTTTATTTATAGCTTTATAAAAATGACTTGCATGTATTCGACAAAATAGTTAGTGTGGCCCAGTACCTTGTGGGCTGCACGATTTCATACCGGCAAATTATTTTGCTAAGCCGTTTCATGGCTAAACAATTCCAGGTACCTGAAGAATGAAGAGATTACCCGACCGAGTGTAGGCGGGATAGAATTAAGACAGGGGACTGTTATCACCAGGAATCATTTTACAAGTACTGTACTTTTATTATTGACTTTTGTTGTTTTAAGAGGTTTGTATTCAGCGCTCAGACCGTAGCATTTGTAAGTTATTTTGGAGTTAGCCTTGTTAGTCACATGGGTAACTAGCGGCATTGTAGCACCACCCGTTGATATGTATATATTTTCCGCTGCATTTCTAGTTATCTTTGGGAGCTATCATCATTCAGGTTATTGGATTTCGGGTTGGGGTGTTACAGACCGGTACACTTGCCGTTAGGTTAAACCCCCAGCACAATTTACCGTTAGGTTTTACCCCAACAAGTTTTTGGCGCCGTTGCCGGGGAGGCACGGTTGCTTAGTTTAATTTTTATTTTGGTATTGTCCTTTAATTTTGTTTTGTTTTGTTTTATTTTGTTTTTTTTTATTTTATTTATTTTCTTTTATTTTCTTAGCTTTGTGCAATTTTTTCTTATTTTTGTTCTAAGTATTATTTTGATTTTACCCACTTAAGTTTACTTTTACAACTACTTTACTGTTAGTTATCTGATTTTGGTTTATGGTTAAAACTCGTTCTGAAGGAAACCCTGAATTCGAAATTGAACCAGAAATAGACAGAGTAACAAGAAGGATTCGAAAAAGGTTAGTACTGGATCCTCCAATTGAGCAGGAGGTGCCTCTAAAAGATTCACCAGCAGAGGAGATTGTTTCTAAGTTACTAGTCGAAGAAGAGATTCTAAACAACCCCTCAGAAGCCAATATGGAGAATTTGAATTCGGAGAGGCACATGAAGGATTATACCCGCCCAAGCGTCGAAGGGCTTATTTCACCGATAGTAATTCCTACATTACCAGCTGGAGTGCAGTGGCAGTTCAAGACACACTATGTTACTATGGTCATGAACGCACCCCAGTTCAGCGGGACAGTCACCGAAGATCCCAATGTCCATCTCACCACTTTCCTGAGATTGGTAGGAGCATGCTCTACACCAGCTTCACAAGAGGTTGCTAGATTGACTCTCTTCCCATTTTCCCTGAGGGATAGAGCTGTAGAATGGTTAAACTCATTAACGCCCAACAGTATCACTACCTGGACGGAGTTAGCAAATGTATTCTTGGCGAAGTATTTCCCTCCTTCTCGGATGCTGACTATGAGAGGAGAGATTACCAACTTCAAGCAGTTCACCGGTGAGACATTATCTGAGGCTTGGGAGCGTTTCAAAGGGATTGTGCGCAGAGTACCACACCATGGCTTGGGAGAGGAGGTAATTTTACAGTCCTTTTACAAAGATTTGGATCATTCAAGCCGTTTGTTGGTAGATACTTGTGCAGGAGGAAGCCTCATGGAGTTACCAATAGCCAGAATCAAGGAAATGTTGGAGACCATTACCAATGCTTCCAATCAGTGGGGAGGTACTAGGACATCTACTGAGGTTCCCCCAAGGAAGACCGCTGGAATCTATGAGGTAGATTCGAACACTCTTTTAGCTGCGAGGATGGATAGCATGTCTAAGCAATTTGAGAAGATGTGTGCAATGATGAACCCTCAGTCAAGTGCCGCTGTTGTGACCGATTCTTTCCCACAGTGTGAGTATTGTGGTAGAAGTTCCAACATGTGCCAGTGTACTTCTCAGCAAAATGAAGAGGTAAACTATCTGGGAAACAGGCAAGGGAATTTCTACAACAACCAAAACAATCAAGGATATCAGCAGCAGAGGTTCCAGGGAAATAACTACAGTCAGAGGCCTCCACAGCAGAACACTCAGCATTTTCAGAGACCTCATCAAAATCAGCAAATGCAGAACCAGCAGGCACAGAAACAGCCAGCTGGTGTGAGTTCAAGTTTGGAAGATATGATGCGAGAGTTTATCCTGTCGACCAATAGGAAACTCGAACAGCAAGAGAACCCAACCATGAGAACAAGACATTCATCTTGGAGCAGAAAGCCTTCAACAAACATCTTGAGACTCAGATTGCCCAACTGAGTGAAAAATTTTCTGATAGACCTGCAGGGGCTCTACCTAGCCAGCCAGAGAAGAATCCTCGTGAATACGCTAAAGC
Organism: Limonium bicolor; assembly: GCA_023374045.1. NCBI lineage: Eukaryota > Viridiplantae > Streptophyta > Magnoliopsida > Caryophyllales > Plumbaginaceae > Limonium > Limonium bicolor. Next base: position 388,725,123 of record CM041778.1, read on the forward strand.
AGTGACTTTGAGGAGTGGCAAGCAGCTTGATCCTTCGATCCCTGAAGCTGAGAACACTCCAGCTGAAAAAGACAAAGTTGTTGGTCAAGAGGTAGAGATCATTGAAGGACCAGTGTCAGAAAATACTCCAGTTGATAACAGTGCACAGAAAGATAGTGAGCTGACCGGTGAAGCTGCCCAGTCTTCTAGACCATCACGACGGGCGGTCCCTGAGCTCCCAGTGCCATTCCCAAATCGATTGAAAAAGAGAGACCTCGACGAGCAGTTTGGTAAGTTCCTTAGCATTTTTAAGAAACTAACAATTAATATTCCCTTTTCAGATGCTTTGACGCAGATGCCTATCTATGCGAAGTTCTTGAAGGACATCCTTTCAAATAGAAGGTCATTAGTTGAGAAGGAGACGGTACAATTGACAGAAAAAGTTTCTGCAGTGCTTAGCAAGAACCTTCCACCAAAGCTCGACGATCCCGGCTTACCAATCATCCCATGCTCAATAGGTAATGTCGATTGTGGTAAGGGTCTCTGTGATTTGGGAGCTAGCATTAATTTGATGCCTTTATCCATGTATCTTAAGCTTGGATTAGGAGAGTGTAACCCTACTCGCATTACTTTACAATTAGCAGATAGATCCATTATCTTTCCAAAGGGTGTGGTTAGAGATTTGGTTGTTTCTGTTGGTACTTTTGTTTTTCCTGATTTTGTGATTCTAGATATGGAGGAAGACAAGGAAGTACCCTTAATTCTTGGACGCCCTTTCATGCGAACAGCTAGGACCCTCATTGATGTTGAGGGTGGTAAGATTATTTTGAGAATGCATGATGAGCAGCTAGTTTTTGACATGTCCAAGGTTACTAAACATCCTTCTGACGTGCATGCCTGTTTTAGTCTAGATGCTATTGATTCTTTGATGCAGGAATATATTTTTGGTGCAGCTGAATTAGATGAGTTAGAAAAGTGTTTAATTAATTCTTTTGATGGAGCTCACGAGGATCCAGAGATTGCTGAGGTTGCATTCCATTTATCAGCTGGTAGGCCGTTTCGCAGGGGTGCTCATATGGAGAAGGAGAGATTAGAGCGAGAACCTAAGGAGTTGATACCTTCCATCAAAGCACCACCCACCTTAGAGCTGAAACCTCTTCCTAGTCATTTAAAATATGTCTTTTTAGTTGAGCCCTCTGGTTTACCTGTTATTATCTCTGCAGATCTAACACATTCAGGAGGAGCAACTTTTGCAGGTACACAGGAAGAACAAGGAGGCGATAGGATGGTCAATCGCTGATATCCAGGGGATAGCTCCTCACTTTTGTACACACCGCATCTTTCTTGAAGAAAACTATAAACCACTAGTTCAACCCCAGAGAAGATTGAACCCAAACATGAAGGAGGTGGTGAAGAAGGAAGTCATTAAGCTTCTCGATGCAGGTATTATTTATGCAATTTCTGATAGTGAATGGGTGAGCCCTACACAAGTAGTGCCCAAGAAAGGGGGATTTACTGTAATTCCCAATGATAAAGGTGAGCTAGTTCCTCAGAGAACTATTACAGGGCATAGAGTGTGCATTGACTATCGAAAGTTGAATGCTGCAACCAGAAAAGATCATTTCCCTCTTCCTTTCATTGACCAAATGTTGGAGAGACTTGCAGGGCATAAATATTACTGTTTCTTGGATGGTTACTCTGGGTATTTTTAGATACCTATTGCTGAAGAGGACCAAGAGAAAACAACTTTCACATGCCCATATGGCACGTATGCCTACCGCCGCATGCCCTTCGGTTTATGTAACGCTCCAGCTACCTTCCAGCGTTGCATGACAGCCATATTTTCCGACTACATTGAAAAATGCATCGAGGTATTCATGGATGATTTTTCAGTTTTTGGACTAACTTTTGACTCTTGTTTGGAAAATTTGGATCATATCTTAACCAGGTGCAGAGAAACCAATTTAGTCCTAAACTGGGAAAAATGCCACTTCATGGTGCAAGAGGGCATTGTGCTGGGACACAAGATCTCTAGCAAAGGTATTGAGGTAGACAAGGCTAAGGTTGAGGTGATCGATAAGTTACCACCACCAGCAACAGTAAAAGATGTGAGGAGTTTCCTAGGTCACGCGGGCTTCTACAGACGGTTCATTAAAGACTTTTCAAAGATATCTAAGCCGTTGTGTGACTTGCTGACCAAGGAGGCGAAATTCAACTTCACTAAAGAATGTCTTGAGGCATTTATCATCATCAAGGAAAAGCTAGTATCTGCACCGGTTGTTGTTGCGCCTGATTGGTCTCTACCATTCGAGATCATGTGTGATGCTAGCGATTTTGCTGTGGGAGCGGCTCTCGGTCAAAGGCACGAGAAGGTACTGCGAGTTGTTTATTATGCCAGCAAGACACTCAATGACGCTCAGAAAAACTATGCCACCACAGAAAAGGAGTTGTTGGCCATTGTTTTTGCTTGTGACAAGTTCAGACCATATATCATCGGGAGCAAAGTCATCATACATACTGATCATTCGGCTTTGAGGTATTTGTTCCAGAAAGCTGATGCTAAGCCCCGGTTGATCAGGTGGATCCTACTCTTACAGGAGTTCGACATTGAGGTGAGAGACAAGCCCGGAGTGCAGAACGGCGTTGCTGATCATTTATCACGGATGCAAGTTCCTGATAACGGTATACCAATTAATGAATATTTTCCTCATGAGCTAGTGTATGCAATTGGTTTTAAGGAGGACCCTTGGTATGCCGATATTGCGAATTACCTTGCTAAGCAGATTTTGCCACAAGAAATGTCGTATCAGCAGCGGAAGAAATTCTTTTCTACTGTCAAGCAATACCGGTGGGATGATCCATTCTTATTCAAGGTTTGTGGTGATGGAATTATTCGTCGGTGTGTCCCAGAGACTGAGATTCGTGACATCCTTATCCACTGTCATTCAAGAGAAGCTGGAGGGCACTTCGGGCCAGCTAAGACAGCAGCTAAGGTATTGGAGGCAGGTTTCTTTTGGAAGACGCTACATAAAGACTGCCATACATTTGTATCCACATGTGATAGCTGTCAGGCCAAGGTAACCTTTCACGTAAGCTTGAGATGCCTTTGAATTATATCTTGGAGGTTGAGCCATTTGATTTATGGGGGATTGACTTCATGGGGCCATTTCCTTCTTCACATTCGAACCTCTATATTTTGGTAGCTGTAGATTACGTTACCAAATGGGCTGAAGCAGTGGCTGCACCTACTAACGATGCAAAGGTTGTGCTGAGATTTTTGAAGAAAAACATTTTCACTAGGTTTGGTGTACCACGGGCAATCATAAGTGATGGAGGATCTCACTTTTGTAACAAGCAGTTTGAAGCTCTGTTGCAAAAGTATGGAGTGAGACATAAGGTATCCTTACCCTATCATCCACAGACCAATGGGCAAGCTGAGGTGACTAACAGGGAGATTAAGCGGATTGGTCTATGAAATTGGATGATGCCTTGTGGGCTTACCGGACAGCTTATAAGACACCTTTGGGAATGTCTCCTTACAAGTTGGTCTTTGGAAAGGCGTGTCATCTTCCGGTGGAACTGGAACATAAATCTTTTTGGGCACTTAAGGTTCTGAATTGTGATCTTCAAAAGGCCGGTGAGGAAAGGAAACTACAGTTGTGTGAACTGGATGAATTCAGAGAAGAGGCCTATGAAAATGCCAAGATTTACAAGGAACGGACTAAGAGATGGCATGATAAATTGCTTGTGAAACGAGAATTTCAAATTGGTGACCGAGTGCTAATGTTCAATTCAAGACTGAAACTATTTCCGGGGAAGCTGAAATCTCGCTGGTCCGGTCCATTCACGGTTACAGATGTTTCCCCTTATGGAGTCATTGGTGTGGTCAACGAGAAAGGGGAAGCATTCAAGGTTAATGGATCACAGCTGAAATTGTACCAAGGGAGCGATGTTGATATGTTTCATTCAACACTTTGGCTCCGGGATCCTAATTCTTCAAACTGATGCACCAAGGTCTAGCCAAAGACCGAAAAGATGGGCAGCTTGGTGGGAGGCAGCCCACCAGTATAAATCTTCTCTCTACTTTCTTTTTACACTTTCCTATTACTTGATTTAATTTTCTTTTAATCTATTGAGAATTTTTACTATTTTACAGCACGAGCCCCGACTCCCCTATTTCCATTAATAACTCTGCCTGGTTCCACTTGAGTTCTTTTGGTTTTGCAGATTTAATCTTCAGGTACTTCATTCGAATGCTAACTGAACTCAAGTGTGAGGAAAATATCATGTCAGTAGTCATCACGTATCAGGGAGTCCTTTAACACTCTAATTCATTTCTGCATTTCTTGTGTTTGTTTTATTTATTTTTGATTATTTTTTGGAAATGTTTTTCTTATTTTTAAAATAAATGAAGTGTTTTAGATTAATGGTTTTAATTTACTTTATTATAAAAAAAAGAGAAAATATTACAACGCGTCCGGCTAAACCTAGCCGGACACAAATCCGGTCGCGCAAACCTGCCTTGTCCGGATCCGGACGCGTCATCCGGACGTGACTAAAAACTCGCGCGCCGAATTTTCTTTTCTTTCTTTTCTTCTTTCTTTTCTTCCTCGTTCTTTCTTCTTCAACCTCCCGACGTACTCGAACCAGAAACCACACAGCACCACCTCCACTCTTCTTCCATCATTTTTGCCTCCACTACTGCACCATTACCACCACCGTTGCGACCACCGCCGCGCCGCCCAGACGCACTCAACCCGCCTCTCTTCCCTTCTCTTCGCAACCAACCAAACGTAACTGAAACAGGTTTTTCGATTTTCTGTGCAATTTCACTTCAGTGCCTTCGATTTGAAGTAGGATTGGTAGTTTTTAGGTGATTTTTGCTGTTAATTTGTTCGTGGGGTGTTCAAACGTAGGACTCTGTGTGAGATTTAGGAATTCTGGTTGAAATCGTGACAAATTTTGGGAAATTTTGAAACTGTCTGTGCGGCGCGATTTTTTTTAGGGTTCATGTCGCGTCCGGATCTGCGTCCGGCTAAGTTGACTCGGACGTGGATCCGGACATGTTAAAATTTTTCAATTTTTCTGAAATTATTTTCTAGGTTAATGTTTTGCTGTTTAATGTTATTGTTTGCCATGTTTGGCTGTTTTAATGCATTAGTAATTGTAGATTGACTGTGTGCAAGAATGTGTTCAACTAGAACTTACTGCTCGATTGGTTTCGGGTTTTTGTGTGCCTGTTGCTCTTCCTTTACTGTTTTCCAGCTGTTTAGCTTTCTTACTGCTTTTTGTTTATCGTTTAGATGGCTCGCACTATAGGAGGTTTTACACACACGGGGTCCTCTTCGAGGAACCCACGACCAGTCAGAGCCGGCCCAGGCCCCACTACGCGATGATGGTTTCCGATCAGCTGCCACTCGGGCTTGGTATGATCGGGGCGGGGCCTTCGTCATTGAGAGGCGCATCAGCGATGAGGCATCAGCTGCCGCCGGGATTACAGAGTTATTTGAGGGTATTGGCGCCAGCAGCATCCTGCGCATGGGCGTGGGTGTCTTCTCTCCGGAGCTAGTACGCGAGTTCTACGCCATGCTGTGGCTCAGACACGACACGACACACGGCATTACCTCCTACGTACGCCAGTTCCAGGTGGAGGTAACCCCTGACACTTTTGCTCATCTTTTACTCCTCCGATAATTCGGACACACATCTAGAGTTTACGGAGGACTCGCTTAGGGAGAGTAAGACTAGGTGGTTACGAGAGGTCGGGAGTACTACTCGCCGACGGGGTGAGGAGAATAAGACTGTACTCCCGTATGCTATCCTTCCTTCCCTTCCCCAGAGGACCCTAGCAGAGATCCTCAGTCATCAGATCCGGCCTCATGCTGGGAATGATGCTTCTGACGAGGATTGTGTCCTCCTCGACTACCTCCTGGCCTCACCACATCCACCAGCTGAGCAGATCTCGCTCCCTTTCGTGATGTTTAGGCAGCTGCATAAGGTGGTGACCTATCTGTGGACGAAGAAGAAGAAGATCACCCCTATCTTTCCCATTTTCATCCAGCATCTTCTTATCTCTACCCTCCCCGAGGAGATCTTCACTGATATGGCGGTGAGGGAGGGTGAGACACCCATCTCCCTTGGGACCTTCAGGAGATGGGGCTTCTTACGCCTCGATGACGGCAGCTGGGTGAGGGGCAGCTTGGGTCTAGGATCGACCGGCACCTCTGCGAGTTCCAGCTCTACTCCGACGGCCACTGCTACCATGGCACCCCCTACGGCACCAGTGATGAGCATCCCATCAGAGATGCAGGCCATGCTGGACTCCCTACTTCAGCAGCAGCAGAGGATGGAGCAGCGCTTTGGGGGCATGGAGCAGCAGTTTGGGGATGTCCAGCAGCGCCAGGTGCGCATGGAGGGGCACATAGATGACATCCGCCAGACACAGGGGCACCTCCAGGCATAGCAGACTTCTATCCACGACACACATACTACGCTCGCAGCACGCATGAAGCGCAGTGATGCTTTACAGAGAGAGACAGCCGCTCATCAGACCCAGACTACCCAGCTCTTAGAGATGCTCATGGCCCAGATGGGCGCGAGACCTCCGCCGCCACCACCGCCTCAGTGACACCCATCATATCTTTACTGCTTTCTTGTATTTTATTTTATTTTTCAGTACTTTTCTATTTTTCTGAATTGCTTAACTTTTTATCTGTTAAACTAACGATGCACACACGAGACTGATCGGTGAAGTAATGGTGTTTATATTTACCGGTGCTTAAATTCTGAATTGCTAAAATTTCTTGTTTCTCTGAGCAGTACAGCATTCATCACTGATTTATTTACATGTCCCATCTACTGCGAAACGAATGGCTATAAGTACAGGAAATGGAACCACACTACTTGCGAACGTCTGCTAAGCTTGAACTATGGGGAGTATTCTTTCTCTCCAAATAACTCTTACGATTCACATACTCTCTGTCGTTCGAGATAATGCACTTTATTATGTGGTTGTCCATGCCAGTGAAAAATTAGAAATCTATACTCTGCACAACACGCATAATGTCTGTAACTCATGAGGAATATCTCGACCCCTGCAAAACTTCAAGTGTGAGGAAGAACATCTTCCTCAATCTACAAACACCAGGGGAGTCTCAGTTCCTAATTTAACTTATTAATGTTCCACCATTGTTGTGTTGCGGGTTAATTATTGCATATGCATCTATTATGAGTATAGCATGTTTTGAAAGCTCTTTTCACTATTTTTCTTCTCTGACCAATGAGGACATTGCTCCTCTTAAGTGTGAGGAAGGAAAGACCTTTCCCTGAAAACATGATAGTTGTTCTTTAATGCCACACTTGCTTTTTGCTGCTCTAATACCTGTGCACACCGAGTGAAATTAAACCAATTGAAAACCGGAGGAATCTTTTTGCTTAATGAGGTTTGTATAAATAATTTTATGTAAAAATACTCCCTTTTCACTAAAATATGGTAGATTGGCTACTTGTGGAAACCAGATTATTTTAGCTTGGGATTTTGGAAATGAAGTGAATGTTTGGAATGAAAAGGATAAGGCAAGGTACTCCACTGATCAAAAATTTTTCCTAACAATAGCAGGCCTCGTCCATCCGGTTATTAAGTCTTAAGGGTGCCTTAACACCTATCTACCTAAGGTCTCGGGATCTGGGATAGTTGGCCCAACACTGTTACAAGGATAGAGAGAAAGTCTGGGTTACGGAATAACTCTGCAAATTCACAATTATTCGTTTGTTTTGTATATCGTTCTTGGAAGAAGAATGTTTTTGCATGTGAAAGAAAAAGTAATTGCAGTTTAATTTTTGTTTTTGATCATGAGTGCGTGGTGTTGAAAGGTATTGCGGAATAAGGCATTACTTCACACCCCTTGTCATCCAAAGGTTAGAGGATTGTAAATTGGTGGAAAGTCCCAAGCTAAGTTAACTTGTCTTCTATAATCTAGTTTCTCTATGCTTTTACAAAAATTGTTCTTGTTACACTGTTTGTAAAAACCTACCTCTAGAGAGCAAGATTACTCTTTCATTTATCGCTTTGTTTGATCTCGCCCTGCACTTGTTTAAATTTGGAGATTATTTGACGGTTTTAGAGATATTCTTATTCTTTATTTGCTTGAGGACAAGCAAAAGCTTAAGTGTGAGGAAGTTGATAAGTGTGAAACATATAGGCTTTTTAGAGCTTAATTACCTTATAATCTGCTACAATTAAAGCAATGTTTCTCACTTATTCTATGTTTTTCCTAAGATTGATGTTTTGATATGAACTGATGCATTTTATATGCTAAATATAGGAAAAACCCAGAGAAATGAAGATTTTACATCATAAGGATCGCAACACAACAAACAGGGAACAAATCCGGAAAAAGAGGCAAAGATTGGTCACGTCCGGACCAAGAGAGCCGGACGCAAATCTGGACATCACATGTCCGGATCCGGACGCAAGCCGGACGTGACCCAATTCCAGATCCAAGAATTTTGTGTCTTGTCCGGATCCGGACAGTGATCTGGACATATGTCGAGTTTCAGATCCAGAGGTTTTGTGTCACGTCCGGATCCGGACACAGAGTCGGACGTCACACAGAGATGAAAAATAAAAACGCAATCGGGCTGATAATCGGGCTTTCGGCGTAATTATCAGCCGAAAGCAATCAAGCCCATCCTCAGTTAATTAAACACACACCCATACTCAATATACTAAGCGTATGTCCATGCTCGTACCTAACTATCACTAAGCTATGTCTATTTTCTAAGCCTATTTAAGGAGTCATTCAGCCTTCATTCCAATTCGTCCCAGACTCTCAGAGTCTAAGCATTACATAATCCTCTCTTCCTCCTCTCTACATAACCTCTTGAAATACCCCTAAATTAATTTAAATTAAGTTAGGGGATTTCTTTTATTAAACCTTTAATAATACTATTAAGTATTAAATTATTATATGGAATTATGAATATTAAATTATTATATGGAATTATGAATATTAAATTATTATATGGGATTATGGATATTAATTATTATATGGAATTATGAATATTAAATTATTATATGGAATTGTGAAATTAATTTAGGGGTTTTCTCCTATTTAACCCTAATTATTATATTTATTATATAGTATTATGAATTTAATAATAAGATTTATAAGTCCATAAATCTTGGGAAAATTTCTAAACACTCCAACTATATTATAAAGATTTTAGGAAGTGTTGGAACATTGTTTTGAAACATAAAAGTCAATATAAAATTCTAGAAACCTTAAAGCTTATTAAGCCTTGCTAGAGTTGACTTTTTGAGAATGGTCAAACCAGGCCATGAAACCTATACCAATAAATAGGTTATGGAAAACCATGAAGATCGATAAAAAGAACGTCAAAAATGGATCATCCTAGCCAAAGTTATGCAAGATTGAAGTTTTTAATCAAAAATTTGAAAGATGCCACGTGTCAAGCTCACAGGCGCCAGGACAAACGATTCTGGATTCCCTGAATTTTGATAACAGAATTCAATACTTTGCCCTAACTTTAGACGGCTATATCTTTTTCATCTCTTCATATTTTTCAATGCCGTCTTCTTTGTTGTCTTCTCCTACATTCCCTCTAAACAACTATAACTCATACAAACCCTAATTCATTCTGAATCAACCGGAAAATCGAGTCAAAGTAGCCACCCTGCGAAAACCGAAACTGCAATTCCAGTTTCCTCTTCGAATCAGGTAAATTCGATCAGCCATAACTTCTTTGTTACTCATCCAAATTTCATGTTCTTTAGCTCGTTTTGAAGAGCTCTAATTCCTCTAAAACTTTCATGTTTATGGTCTAAGCCAATTCTCAACCGATTGGAAGGGAAAGGTGTCTAAAGTTTCGGTTTCACCAGCACATAAAATCATACCGAAACAGAGAGATCTTCGAAGTTGGCACCACGAACTTCTCAAAGTTCATATTTTTTTCCAGTTTTCCAAATCTGAATTCACACAATTCGCACAATCCGAGTACTGTTGATTGTTTGTGCAAGTTGACTAGAACTGCTACAGCGTTACCCAGGTACGATTTCTCGTACTCAGCTTGTTGTGTTTTGGTCCTTATGGAATGTTTTGTACGATTTCTCGTACTCGATACTTTTGCTGATGGACTTTATGGAATGTTTTGGAACACCAACTGATCTTGAAAGGATTTCAAAATGAAACTGTTGTGTGACTAACTGAGCCTGTATGTGAAACTTCCTTGGTTATTGGTTCCTCCTATCTGGTTGTTTCACTAGATATTAACTGCCTAGGGTTTACGCTTCTGCACTCTGTAGGACTGAGTGTTTTGGTATTGCTCTTGTGCAGTTAATGATCTAGTGGGGTGACTGGGAATATAGGAAAATGTCTGGTAATGGTAATTCTTCCTTTGGATAATGGGTAATGTTTCAACCATGAGTCGAGTTTGATCAGCCTTATTAGAAATGGATTCTTTCTATTGGATATTAATTGTTGGGGGTTTACGCCTCTGCACTCTGTAGGACTGAGTGTTTTGGTATTGCTCTCGTGCAGTTAAAAATCTAATGGGAATATGGGGAAAGTGAAAACCTTGGTATTGAGTATGAATTATTTCTATTAAGTGGTGCACGCACTTTTCACCGATGACCGAGAACGGGTCGGTGGCAGCGGAGGTCTGCTATACCTCGTCCATCTGGACAACTGACAGCAGAGGTCTGTTTACCTCGTCCTTGTGACAACTGACAGCGGAGGTCTGTTTACCTCGTCCTTGTGACAACTGACTGGCGGTGGGGGCCTTCTCTCCCAATTGGTTTATTCCACTCTTGAGTATATTTTGTCTATGGGAATCATCTTCTGAAATGGTGGAGACATGAACTGTCTACCACGGGTTATGGATATTAATGTCACTCCTAGGCCTTTGTGACTACTTAAGTCTTTCTCTTCTTAACCAGAATTGGTTCTAACATCAACAATGGATGCTTACTAACTATGTGGTGTGACTACTTAAGTGGACGACTTGGTTTGGAAGTTCTTTATCTCTATCTTTGTCTTGTCTTCTTTTCTCTTTAACTTGATTGTTTTGAAGTGCTTTATCTCCGTTTTATTTTTAAGAGTTTGTTTTCATGTTACTGTTTATTTTGAAGAGTTATGTTTTATAGTTTGTCTTTGGAGAATTGTACCAGTTCCATTCCAGGGAACTGACTCACCCCTCCCGGGGTGGGCTGCTTGGTTTCATCTTGCAGGTACAAATTGATTTACAGGTGGCCACGAAGAGCATGAGTGATTGGGATGGGATTAGGTTTATGGAGAGTGAATGTATTTTATTACTGTTATGTTAGGTTAAGTTTTCTCGAAGTTCAGACCGTAACTTAGTTAATTGTAATGGTTGTAATTGGTGAGGTTGGTACCGGGTGTTTGGAGCCCGATGGTTTGTAGCGCCTTTAGTTTATTTTCCGCTGTTGTTTTATTATTATAGGGGTGTTACAGAAAGTGGTATCAGAGCGTAGTTATGCTCTGAACCCGAGAAAACATGCCGAGTGAAATACTTAGATTATAGGTGCACTTAAAACTGGGGAACTGGGGTAGAATTGGGAAGTGAGGACTCCAGTAAGGCACGACTTCTAACCCTTTTTGGAATTGAGAACGATTCCTTTACACACTTTTCTTTTGTGAATGTCTGTTGAGTATGATGTGTTGTTATACCGTTCCAACAATAAACTACAAATATATATATATATAAGTTTGGAACATCCTATATTAAGTACGATAAGATTTTGGTTGAGATAAACCAAATATTAAGCTATTTTTCAAAAGCATACTCATGGAGGATACATTGCTAAAAATGCAATCCTTTAAAAGCTAGTACACAAATTCCTAGAATTTTAAAGAATACTTTTGGTTGAAAACAGTATACAAATAGAACTTTACATAACTAAATTAGTATTGATATTATGTGAAAGTACTTCAACTCCTTTAAAGTTTGAAAATAAATCTCATGAACTACTTGGTATCAATTTATTACCTAAGATAAATCTTAAGTCTAGAAAATTATTAAGCTAACAAGAACTAGTAGCGTATTAGAAAAGATCAACATCTGAACTTGTAAAACACGTTAAAACTCTATGTTAACTTTAGAAAGAAAACACATAAACCTAACACCCTACGGGAAGTGCCTGGTGCGACAAACTCCTAGGCTGAAAGTAGTGGGGGTGCACACCCACTTCTAGAAGTTTAGGGGCTAGACAAGCCTTGTCATCTAACCGTAAATAATCTTCTACGTAAGTGATGGATTGTGTTGAACTTGAGGAGGATTGGTGGTAAGACGTTACCATCATGAAGTCTTAAGCTGGGCATATTTCATTACTAGCCACAATGAACAATTTTAAATTTATATCTTAATATCCAGTATTAAATTCAAACATGTAAAGGATTTATTGAGTTAAATCCTTGGTGAAAAATACTTACCTATAGAGTGAAAACACATGAGTAATAATAAACTAAATATTATTGAGCCTTAAATACTTGGAGTATTGAGTGTCTAGTGAAAAATTGAGAGTGACTTAAAGATTTGGAAATCCTCATGTTTATTTAGAAGTTTAACCTTATACATAGATAAAATCTTAGAAGTCACACTAAGAGTGATATTTACAGAAGCCACCATTGTCTAAGGGAGTACTAAGATTTAATCATCAGGAGAATACTTACATAGAACAAACCTTAAGAAAAATAATTACCAAGAGTGGGTGAGTTTTCATTAGACTAGCTCACTTGACTTAAAATTTTATATAGAGTCCCTACCTTAAAAAAATAATATATAAATTTTAAGATAAAGGAATCAGATTTTGGAAGAACTTCCTAAAATTCTACCTTGGGTGAAGTTATATAATAAGTAAATTTTATAAAGTAAACACTGAATGAATCATCTAAAATACGATAGTTAATTATAAAAACAATTGAAACTTGAAAAGTCACAGAAAATATTTATCTTATAGAGTTTTAACATATGGTTGACTAATAAACCTTTGAAGATAATTTTGGAAGATTATTGAGGATTATTAAATGATCGGGAATATTATGTTAAACTACTCAAGTACGTTACACCTGGTTTATAGCTTGGTAATATAATTGATATGATAAATTATCATATATGGATATATAATTCGTACCGGTCATAAAATGAAAGGATAAGGATCATAAAATAAAAATTTTATAACAGTTAAGAAAATACAAATACAAAACAATCAAGAGATACAGATATATATATATATATCGATCGCAGATAAAATCAACGGTGCAATAAAATTTACAACAAAGCTGGTTAATAAGGTGTTGAATTATTTGAATGTGTCGTTCGTAGCGGTACGAGGGCGTACCTTAGCTCTTTTAAGGGGGATATGCTGGCATACTCCTCCTTCGTTATCTCATCCGGATTATGCCTCGTTGCATCGTTAGTAAAAGGAGAACAGTATTAGCAGAATGAGAGGTGTTTGTATGCGCTTGGCTTTTTACATTATGACTCAGTTATGACTCAGAATGTGACTTTTGGATTTTCATCATGCTATATCTTGGTATATCCTGGTTCAGTTTGATTTTTGAGTAATCTTGAGTGGAATGTTGTTATGGAAATGGATGGAAATAAAGGATTGGTTTGGTATGGAATTTCATTGGAATTATTATTGTCTCAGCACACCCGAAGCGGTGTGAGTGCCTATTAGTTGATTTTTTAAACTTCGAGGCGAAGTTTCTTTTAAGGGGGATATACTGAAATACCCCTAAATTAATTTAAATTAATTTAGGGGATTTCTTTTATTAAACCTTTAATAATACTACTAAGTATTAAATTATTATATGGAATTATGAATATTAAATTATTATATGGAATTATGAATATTAAATTATTATATGGGATTATGGATATTAAATTATTATATGGAATTATGAATATTAAATTATTATATGGAATTGTGAAATTAATTTAGGGGTTTTCTCCTATTTAACCCTAATTATTATATATTATTATATAGTATTATGAATTTAATAATAAGATTTATAAGTCCATAAATCTTAGGAAAATTTTTAAACACTCCGACTATATTATAAAGATTTTAGGAAGTGTTGGAACATTGTTTTGAAACATAAAAGTCAATATAAAATTCTAGAAACCTTAAAGCTTATTAAGCCTTGCTAGAGTTGACTTTTTGAGTGGTCAAACCAGGCCATGAAACCTATACCAATAAATAGGTTATGGAAAACCATGAAGATCGATAAAAAGAACGTCAAAAACGGATCATCCTAGCCAAAGTTATGCTAGATTGAAGTTTTGAATCAAAAATTTGAAAGATGCCACGTGTCAAGCTCACAGGCGCCAGGACTTAAACGATTCTGGATTCCCTGAATTTCGATAACAGAATTCAATACTTTGCCCTAACTTTAGACGGCTATATCTTTTTCATCTCTTCATATTTTTCAATGCCATCTTCTTTGTTGTTTTCTCCTACATTCCCTCTAAACAACTATAACTCATACAAACCCTAATTCATTCTGAATCAACCGGAAAATCGAGTCAAAGTAGCCACCCTACAAAAACCGAAACTGCAATTCCAGTTTCCTCTTCGAATCAGGTAAATTTGATCAGCCATAACTTCTTCGTTACTCATCCAAATTCCATGTTCTTTAGCTCGTTTTGAAGACCTCTAATTCCTCTAAAACTTTCATGTTTATGGTCTAAGCCAATTCTCAACCGATTGGAAGGGAAAGGTGTCTAAAGTTTCGGTTTCACCAGCACATAAAATCATACCGAAACAGAGAGATCTTCGAAGTTGGCACCACGAACTTCTCAAAGTTCATATTTTTTTCCAGTTTTCCGAATCTGAATTCACACAATTTGCACAATCCGAGTACTGTTGATTGTTTGTGCAAGTTGACTAGAACTGCTACAGTGTTACCCAGGTACGATTTCTCGTACTCACTTGTTGTGTTTTGGTCCTTATGGAATGTTTTGTACGATTTCTCGTACTCGATACTTTTGCTGATGGACTTTATGGAATGTTTTGGAACACCAACTGATCTTGAAAGGATTTCAAAATGAAACTGTTGTGCGACTAAATGAGCCTGTATGTGAAACTTCCTTGGTTATTGGTTCCTCCTATCTGGTTGTTTCACTAGATATTAACTGCCTAGGGTTTACGCTTCTGCACTCTGTAGGACTGAGTGTTTTGGTATTGCTCTTGTGCAGTTAATGATCTAGTGGGGTGACTGGGAATATAGGAAAATGTCTGGTAATGGTAATTCTTCCTTTGGATAATAGGTAATGTTTCAACGATGAGTCGAGTTTGATCAGCCTTATTGGAAATGGATTCTTTCTATTGGATATTAATTGTTGGGGGTTTACGCCTCTGCACTCTGTAGGACTGAGTGTTTTGGTATTGCTCTCGTGCAGTTAAAAATCTAATGGGAATATGGGGAAAGTGTTAACCTTGGTATTGAGTATGGATTATTTCTATTAAGTGGTGCACGCACTTTTCACCGATGACCGAGAACGGGTCGGTGGCAGCGGAGGTCTGCTATACCTCGTCCATCTGGACAACTGACAGCGAAGGTCTGTTTACCTCGTCCTTGTGACAACTGACAGCGGAGGTCTGTTTACCTCGTCCTTGTGACAACTGACTGGCGGTGGGGGCCATCTCTCAATTGGTTTATTCCACTCTTGAGTATATTTTGTCTATGGGAATCATCTTCTGAAATGGTGGAGACATGAACTGTCTACCACGGGTTATGGATATTAATGTCACTCCTAGTCCTTTGTGACTACTTAAGTCTTTCTCTTCTTAACCAGAATTGGTTCTAACATCAACAATGGATGCTTACTAACTATGTGGTGTGACTACTTAAGTGGACGACTTGGTTTGGAAGTTCTTTATCTCTATCTTTGTCTTGTCTTCTTTTCTCTTTAACTTGATTGTTTTGAAGTGCTTTATCTCCGTTTTATTTTTAAGAGTTTGTTTTCATGTTACTGTTTATTTTGAAGAGTTATGTTTTATATGTTTGTCTTTGGAGAATTGTACCAGTTCCATTCCAGGGAACTGACTCACCCCTCCCGGGGTGGGCTGCTTGGTTTCATCTTGCAAGTACAAATTGATTTACTGGTGGCCATGAAGAGCATGAGTGATTGGGATGGGATTAGGTTTATGGAGAGTGAATGTATTTTATTACTGTTATGTTAGGTTAAGTTTTCTCGAAGTTCAGACCGTAACTTAGTTAATTGTAATGGTTGTAATTGGTGAGGTTGGTACCGGGTGTTTGGAGCCCGATGGTCTGTAGCGCCTTTAGTTTATTTTCCGTTGTTGTTTTATTATTATAGGGGTGTTACACCTCTCATCTACGACTCGCTCCATCTCCAGTCATAAACCTTTCTCCGTAGCTCTTCACCCTCATTCACAGACAAAACCTTGCTCAAAGCGCTTCATTTACCCACGTCTGGATTGATGTCTGGATCCGGACGTGACCAGGATAAGGTGTCCGGATCAGCGTCCGACCCAAGACAGCCGGACGTGACTCAGACAATTGTGGAAATTGCAGACTTGACCACGGCTTCTAAAATCAGTTTTTCTGCTAAATCCCTCTATCCTTATGCTGTTTATATTGAGCATTGTTATTTTGTCCATGGCTGAGTAGTCGCTTTTAATTTCGGTTTACTATGTATCTCTAGAATAATTATTTCTGAACCTTTGTGATTTTCTGCAGTACAATAGAATAAAGTTCTTTTCCCTTATGAATTCCTAGACTTGTTAATCTGATCAATTAAATAAGTTTATCAGTTTGTTAGCTTATAAGTGAGAACTGCGGCTATCAATTGACTACAGGGAAAGAACCAGTTAGTATAGATATGGTAATTCCTCTAAAACACTAGCTGACCATTAATCTAGACTACACTTAAAGCAATTAGTAAACAGTGGATTCATAACGAGAGTTAGGATTCGGTCTTTGCTAATTAGAATTCGTGGAGCGGGAGACCGAATACGAGTTATCTTTATTCTAGGGTTTTATTTAGAATACTGTAGAAATCACTTAGGGAAAGAAATTGCAATCTAGAGAGAAGTAGTAAACCGGAATTTCCTTTATCAAACAAAATCAAAACAATTATTTACCTGTTGTTTATTGCTTTTTGAACTCTTTTACAACATTCACCATCACATACAAAAACCCCCAATTTCCTGTTATTTGTTTTGTGTGTAAGTAGAAATTAAACTAGCCACTGCCTCCTTGGATTCGATACTCAGGGAATACTCCGAGATTTAAAACTTGCTATAATCGACCGGTACACTTGCCGTCTCACTTATAAGCTAACAAACTGATAAACTTATTTAATTGATCAGATTAACAAGTCTAGGAATTACCGTTAGGTAATTTTTCTTTCACTTTAATGGTTTTAATTTACTTTATTATAAACGTAGGACTCTGTGTGAGATTTAGGAATTCTGGTTGAAATCGTGACAAATTTTGGGAAATTTTGAAACTGTCTGTGCGGCGCGATTTTTTTTAGGGTTCATGTCGCGTCCGGATCTGCATGTTTGATTATGTTACAGATTAATGGTTTCCTTTGCTTGTTTTGTTTGTTGTTTTTGTGTTTTACAGGAAATTAATCCATCTTCTTCTGAGCCTCGAGACCTTGCTGGCGAACATGGAACATCGTGCTCTAGCGTCTCCTTCATTCTCATATCGTGCTACGGTTGTGAAATGTTTTCTTCCCTCTCTTAACTTCCTCTGTGAATTTCTAGATCATTGCAACTGAGTGGCTCTCTGATGTTACTATCATTCTTTCGGTTCGCTGGGTTATTGTGAGAATCTTCACATTCTGAAATCGATTGTGTTTTGAGTACGTTAGCTCGGTTTCATCTGAGAGGTTCGATTGATTCATAGTTGGATCCATGAAGAATTACGTGAATCTTTGCATATTGACAGGGTTTGTCCCTGATTCTGGCTACCTGTGTTGTATACTGAAGGTTACAGTTAACCTTCCGTTGGTTTATTCTCCTGATTTTTGTCTGTTGAATGTATTGCGCTGGCTGATCTTGTGCAAGTCGTTCCATGGCTATATCTCGTTGGTTTGTTCGGTTTTTGATGGCTATACTGCAAGTGTATGAATCAATCTGTTTGAATGAATTAGAAATGAATTATTGCTGGATACATTGAATTCTACTCTTATTCGGTTTAGGAGACTGCCAAACTCTCATGGATGTGTTTGATTTTCTGTTAGGATGCCAATTTGGGTTGCAGATTATGCTCCGAAGGAGTCCAGTGACGACTTGGTTAGCGTTTGTTTCCGCATTCTGCTCTTGTTCAAGGGATAAGATAGCCCTCTAGATTTGGATTTGTTGACTACTTATCATTGACCATTTCATATGCCCTCATCGGCCTTGGTATTCCAGTTTGGTATCTCTTCTGCGTTAAGAAGATTATGTGATATGAAATTTCTCCTGCTAATTACATTACTAGTTCATTGCTTCCTCACTACTTTTGCTTTGCCGTATGACTGAGGTACATTCTCTTGGAAGCTTGGTTTTGGGGTCTGCACATGGATTGAGCTTGGTGTGTGGGCTGGGTTTGGACTTCAAGGCTTCACCTACGGCTGATCTTGGGTTTGGAAATTCATACTTTTCAGTTTTCTCTTTGTGAGTTGTTTGCTCTGATTCGGAAATTGCTTTTTTCTTAGCCTCGGTTGGAATTTTCTGGTTTTACAGTTGATTGTTCTGTAACTTTTCACCTATCCTCTGCTATTTAGTCATTTAACTGCTCACCTACTGCTTTACATGTATCATTCTCATCTTTGTTTCCTCATATCTTGCCGGTTTTATTTTATTAATTGACATTTAACTAAGCCCTAGTTATTATTCTTTTAGGGCCCAACCTTAGGATAGAGGGTGAACCCTTGCCCATGGTGAGCCATGGTCCCACCTAGCAAAGGGTGATCCCTAAACCCAAATCACATCTAATTATGTTAATAGTAATTTAAAAAAAAAGCCCCCAAAAAAAAGAAAAGCAATCCATTTCAGAATTCAAGTCCAAGATCAATGAAAAATTGGGAAGCCCATTTTAGTCCAAATAAAAAGGCCCATAGGCCAATTCGGCCCAAAACCAAATCAAGCCTAAGGCATAAATCAGGCCCAAAATAAAAATAAGGTCCCAATTGACCCAATATCTAAAAGCTTGGCCCAATCCAATTCGAGGCCCAAACTTGAGGCCCAAACACATGACTGACCCAAACCCATTTCAGCCCAATTCAAGCCAAAATCTGAACAAGCCCAACAAAGGCCCAACAAGCCCACAATCGGACCAAGCCCAACAAAGGCCCAACAAGCCCACAATCGGGCCAAGCCCATAACCAGCCCAATAAGCCCACAATCGGCCCAAGCTCACAAAAGTCAAACCGGTTTGACCTTGACCTGAAACTTTGACCAGACCTGAGTTGAATGAACCTTTGACTTTGACCCAATCAAGTCTACAAAGATCAACCCAAGTCCACAAAAATCAATCCAAGTTCATATGAATCAAACATTGACCAGAATGTTGACCTTTGTCCCTAACTTTGACCAATCAAACTTTGACCCGAACTTTGACCAATCAAACTTTGACCCGAACTTTGACCAATAAAACTTTGACCCAAACTTTGACCAATCAAACTTTGACCTTGATCGAGTGTTGACTTTGACCCAAGTTTGACCGATCTAACTTTGACTTGGTCTAACTTTGACCCGCCTCGTTTTCCAACCCCAACCAAATTTGACTCAATTCCAAGCCCAATTCAAATTCATTTCAAGCCTAATTCAAACAAAATTCAATTCAAACCCAATTCATTCAAACCAATTTCAATTCAAACCCAATTCATTCAAACCAAATTCAATTCAAACCCAATTCATTCAAACCAAATTCAGTTCAAACCCAATTCATTAAACCAAATTCAATCGAACCCAATTTCCACTCATCCAACTCAAACCCAACTTGTACATTCCTTTCAAAATCCAAGAACCAAAAAAAGAATTTCAAACCATCATTTCATTCTAATTTCATCAAGTTTTCAAAGAAACCATTTTGTGGAATTTTAAAGGAAAAACTCTTCTCACATCACAGAAAACTCTTCTCAACTGCAGAAAGTTCTTCTCACATATACAGAAAGTTTTCTCCTAAAACATTTCTCAAAATCAGTGTTTCTTCATAGAGAATTCCAAACAACTTCAAAAGTTTTCCAACTCAGTTTTTTAACTCAAAACTGTTTTCGGGGAGCAAGAAATATCTAACCCTTTCAAGACATTTCCTCCACCGTTAGAACATCGCTTGTCTCCCTTCCTAAAATAAAAATCCGAGGCGGGGCACTGGGGCCATAACCTCCCTTGTCGTAGTCTGGATCTCTTTAGGCGGGCCATTAGGGTGACAAACCTCCTCTAATTGCAGCCTAGATTTTTACAAGGTGGGGTGCTAGGGAAGTAACGACCTTCCTAGCTGCAGCCGGGATTTTAGAATCGTCTAACTCCCTTCCGCTCGATTTTAGTATTTTCAGCTTTTAATGTTTTAAACCCAGGAGTTAGAGACGTTATTAGGGTTTGACCGAGAACATCTCCTTCATGGTGTTTCTCTCTAAATCCTATTTTCAACATAAATTCATTGCCCCATCTTTCAAGCCTCGGCACTTACCATTAATTAAGTGTCGTGTTCGAGGGGTACATAGGGTAATCCCTCAGGATTATCCGCCCTTTTATAACAAAAAATGATTTTTTGATTTTAAAAAACTTTAAGAGAGACATTTTTGACAATCATTCCCCTAAACAATTCAGTCCACCATCATCTCACTATAAATTCAAAATATCTCAAAACATCAACCCTTTCATAATCTCAAATCCGAAAAACCCAGGATTTCTATTCAGACTCCAATTGTCTCACACATACTCAAATCATCATTCAAACTCCAAATCATTTCGTACTCAAATCATCATTCAAACTCCAAATCACCTCAAACTCTAAATCACCTCAAACTCAAATCATCTCCCGAATCCCACTGCTTCCAAACTTCCAAAGTCTCATAGGCCCGAGTGCCCCACAGACTCGAACATCTCAATCTCTCCACCATTTTAAGATTCAAACGTTTCACAGACTAACACCTCTATAAAACCCTCAAAACCCCAAAACCATGAACTACGTAAGGTTGATCTCAACAGGGAGTTGAGTACGTAGGCAACCCATTTAGGGTGTGACCCCATTCCAAATAAAAAACCCCTTTCCCTTTCAAAGGTGGTTCTCGTATCTCTCAGAGCACTCAAACTTTCTTCGGTTCCCACAAACTTCAAACCGTCAGACTCCAAGTCTTGTTTATTCACTCAACCCCAAACTTTTCCCAAATCTTCATTCTATACTCATCCGAATTCCCCAATTCCCTCTTCTAGGCGTTGGCTTGGCAGAAAAGCTCGTCGCACCCACTCTCTCTCTCTTCTTATTCTAATCATATCCTTGGCTTTTAAATGAATCTCTCTAACAAGGTTTTGAAAGAAGGCAATCCCGATAATTGGAGACCGAGGTTTCCTCGGGCACCAATCCGAAGTCGTGGTCGTTGCTACTTCTAAGGGGTGTAACCCAGTGCTAACCCACCATAGAATCTCTGGCTTGATCAGATAAATCCTATCCATAGGCAATAATCTCATAGTCAATTAACGGTTCTTAGAACCCGATCTTCCTTCCTAGTTATCATAGGTCAAACTAGGTGGCGACTCTAGGCAACTCCGCCTTATAGAGGCATAAGTCCACGTGGAGCCCATTGAGAGTGGGTGTAGTGCTCACTTCCACTCCCCTTTATGCTTTCTGGGAAAGACGGACGATTTAGTAGGTATTTGAGGGATGCCAGAATAACGGGTATTCACCCTCCACAAAATGGCATTTCAGGATCTAGGCTTCTCAGTCATACCATATTTAGATAGCCCCCCCCCCCCCATACCGAAAAATCACCCTCCACAAGCACAAGTGCGCTTACTGGACGAAAGCAATAAATTATGAAGTTGAATAGAAGTCATGAGTTGCGCGCTGCAGCTATTTCTTTTCTTTTTGAAGTTGTCTGAACTGAACCAATTTGCATCTGTAAGTGCAGTTTGTTGCATTATGTCAAGTACACTTGCATTATGTTGAAAAATGCAGTTTCCTGCATTATCAAATTTCTACAGATTGCAGTACAACATAAATACTTAGTAGCTTCCATCTGTGTTTGGATTTTAACTGTAATTAAATTTTGTCTGCATGTTTGGTACTAATACTAGCAAATCTCTATTAATTTGGTACTAATACTGGCTGATTTGTTGCAATTGGCCTGGGATGCTGTAAATTTAATTCGTAGATTTAATTTCTCTGTTACAGTTTGTTGTGATGGCTTCTGCTGTGTTGAAAATGCAACAATGCATTGATCTGTGATGTGATGATATCTGTAGCATTTGTTGGAACAGAGATTTCTGAAAATAAATTTATAAAAAAGGAAGATATAAAGAACGCTTATCCATATAAGCGTTCTTTAAACTCTCCCGCCAACCATCATAAGAAATTCTTATATGTGATAAGCGTTGTTTTTGTCTGAGCATAAAGAACGCTTGTTAGGCTAAAACATTTTTTATGTTCCCATCGTTCTCGCATTATAAAGAACGCTTTACAAATAAGTGTTCTTTAAAGATAGTATAAGGAACGCTTTGAAAGTGTCATTTAAAATGTTTAATCATTTGCGTCACTCGAATAAACTACGCGTTCTATATGCCAAATTTAAGCGTTGTTTATTCTTTTTTTTCCAGCAATGATAATTTCCTTAAGGTTCAAAATTCCCTCTTTATGGGTTCCAATCATTCAAATATGGTCTCAAGATCATAATAAATGATCTAAGAAGTTTAGAAGCCAAAAGCACATTTTTCTAACATCAAATTCGAAGTCAACAGCAATGGATATGGGTTTTGACCAAAATTTTCCAAATCTCATTAATTTAGGTTCAAAAGAACGACAATGAGGAATCAAGAAGCTTTTACAAATGACTTAAGCTGAAATCCAAGGGGAAGTGGTAGATAAAGGGAAAACATCCTTCTACCTTGAATAGTAACAATGGAGGGAGTGGAAAGCTCCAACTCTTGACATTTAAGCTCTAAAGGACAAAATCACTTAAAACATCAAGGAAAACCCTCACTTTAGCTATTCAAAGATGTATTTTGGGTAGGGAGCAGTCATAATCCTCCATGGATGGTTGAGAACGACCACAATCAGAGAGAGGAGAGAGAAAAAAAAGTTGGAAGAAGGTAAGAGGAGAAGTGAGGAAAGAGAGAAGGAGTTCTCTTCTCTTAACTCAAGTGGCATGTGCCTTGCACATGTCTTTTCATTTCAGATTTTGATTTTATAAAACACCCTCCTCAAAATTTTATAATTGCATTTGTACCCTCCTTTTAATGTTCCAGAATTTTCCATAAATGGACATAACACAATTTTGCCATTTTAGGCAAAAACATGCTTTAAGCCTTTAAATCTCCAAACTTAACCAAAACTTGGCTTTTCTTATCAAATATATTATCCATCAATAAAATAGATTAAAAGTATCTATTTGGAGGTTATAAGTCACCTTTCAAGGTCCAGATATATCAAACCATTCAAAATTACTAAAATGTCCCTTAAGGCCAAAGTGTGCTTTAAGCGAATGTCTTCAATACTCTTTAGCTATTGTTCAATAGATACCCTTTTAAAACTCATATTAATCATGTAAAGTAGGATTAAATCACTAATAAAAACCTTATTAAATTGGGGTATTTCAGAAATGGACCTTCAAGTCCTTATACATGTTCCACGAACCAGGGTGAACGGATAAGGATGCGCAATGAGCCTCCTGGAGTATCTTATCCTTCAGGTCAGGAGAATACTCCAGAATACACAACCGGCCATTTAGTAGAATCATGATGTCGTCGCTCAGTCGGAAGTCATACAAAACTGCCCTCTATCAGCTTTTACCTGATACTCTGCATATACTGATCGCTATCTTGTGCAGCTCGTATCTCTTCGTCAAGCTGCTGCCCACTAGAAGAGCATATAAGGTGTCTGTTCGGCGGATCTGGCTGTCGGATACAACATTTACCTTGCCCTCCTTATACTCAAAATCTATGTTGTAGTCCTTCAGGAACTTGACCCACCCCCTATGTCTCATATTCAGCTCCTTCTGTGAAGAGATGCTGCAAACTCTTGTGATCAGAGTAGATGGTGACTGTCACACCATAAAGATAGTGGCATCAAATCTTCAGTGCGAAGACTATTGCGCCCAACTCAAGGTCGTGTGTGGGGTAGTTCACCTCGTGCTTCTTCAGCTGTCGGAAGGCGTAGGCAACGACCTTCCCGTGCTGCATAAGCACACAGCCTAACTCGGTTCCTGAGGCATCACAGTATACCTCAAACCCATCGGTACCCTCAAAGATAGTGAGAACGGGTGCCGATGTTAGAAGATCCTTTAGTTTCTGAAAGGACTGCTCGCACTCGGCAAACCATAAGAACTGAGTCTCCTTCTTCATAAGGTTTGTCATAGGCTTGGCCACTTTAGAGAAGTCCTTCACGAACCTTCAGTAATAACCGGCCAAACCTAGAAACCTACGGATGTCTATTGCCGTCTTCGGCCTCGGCCAACTCTTCACTACCTCAGTCTTGGCAGGATCTACAGATATCCCGCTCACTGAGATGATGTGTCCTAAGAATGACACATTGTCCAACCAAAACTCACATTTCGAGAGTTTGGCATACATTTGGTTCTCTCACATAATCTCCAGAACTCACCTCAAATGTATCTCATGCTCCTCCTTAGTCTTAGAATAGACTAGGATATCATCGATGAAGACTACAACTAAGCTGTCAAGCTGCTCTCTTAAGAGGCGGTTCATCAAGTCCATAAAAATCACAAGCGCATTCGACAACCCAAATGGCATGCCCGTGAACTCGTAGTGCCCGTACCGAGTCTGGAATGTCGTCTTCTCTATATCACCCTCTACAATTCTGATCTGATGGTAGCCTGGTCTGAAGTTGAGCTTCGAGAAGACAGTGGCTCCTCTCAGCTAATCAAACAAGTCATCGATCCTCGATAATGGATACTTGTTCTTGACTATGACCGCATTCAGCTCGCGGTAGTCAATGTAGAGTCACATGCTGTCGTCCTTCTTCTTGACAAATAACACCGGTGCTCCCCACGGGGACACACTCGGTATCACAAATCCCCTGTCAAGGAGATCCTCCAACTGGAGCTTCAGCTCCCTCTCTGCAGGTGTCATACGGTAGGGTGCCTTAGCAATAGGTCCCGTACCTGGCAACAAGTCGATGGATAATTCTACCTCGCGCACAGGCGGCATGCCTGGCAGCTCACCAGGGAATAAGTCGGGGAAGTCTGTTCGGATTCCATCTCATCGTTCCACCTCATGTCCTGAACATAACAGAGAAAGGCTTGATGGCCCTTCCTCACTGCTTTCATCAGTGACACAGCTGATACGATCTTGATGGTCGGTTCCTTTCTCACACTGTGGTATGACACTGTCTTGCCGCTTGGCCCCTTGAGCAGTAGTCTATGTGATACAGTGTAGGCAGCCCTTGCGCCTCTGCAACCAGTCCATACCGACAGTGACATTGAAGCTTAAGTTCCCAAAATCTACCAAGTCGATGGGGAAGTCCTCAGTCATGATGTTGATCTGAAGTCTTGTATAATGTCTAGCGCATCTGACTCTCTCCTTCGAAGGAAGAGTGAATGTAAAGTCTGAGAGCTGTTCGAGGGCTGCCTTTAGTTATTTCACAAACGCAGATTAGATAAATGAGTGCGAAGCCCCAGAATCGAACAAGATAGACGCACCGACACCATCGACAGGAAAGGTACCTGTGATGACATTACCAACTCTTTGGCTTGTGCCATGTCTAAGATGCTCAAGGTACCCTCCTTTTTGGTTTCATAGCCTGAAGTTAAAATTCATGGTATTAGCAGATTGAAACATATGCTTGAAGGCATATAGACTTTTATTTCATTTATCCAATTGGTATTACAACATGAGTACATACATAGCTGTCGCATTATCAATACTGTCTGAAAGTTAAATTTAAACGGTCGGGTCAGATATAGGTCTCATTAACTAGAGCCGGTGGGGTGGGGTTGAGCTTAATGCTCTTAATTCCATGATACACTAATCTTGAGCCTTCACCAAATACCAATACATCCCCGGACTTGAGGACGATCTTACTAGCTAGATTCTTCCTCTTCTGGTCTTCATAAAGAAATTCCGCATCGTCGCCAATGGAGAATGATACAACCGGTATTCCCTTGGTGATGGACTCTGATGTCTCATCACGGTCTTGGTGTAATCCAAGTCTTCATCCTTTCTCGTAGTAGTTGATGATGCACACATCGGGGGTCATGTCGGGTAAAGGGTGTGTCTCATAGTCTTATGCGATATCCATCACTTTCCTCACTAAGGTTTAGAAACTCTCAGGTATCCTAGGTATTGATATGCCATCTACCGTCCTCACCTCTCGATAAACCCTAGTTTGCGGATCCCAATCTTTCCCTAAGCACATCATGTGGAGCTTCATTTGAACCACTACTAAATACCGGGGTATAAAATCCTCTAATCCCTTACCAAAGCTCTACACTCATCTACAATGGTGATTTGTTCATCTAGGGTTAGGAACTCTCGAAGAAGTATCATGCCCGGTATGACTACATGACACAACTCTCCAGGGTACTTCTGTCTTTCCTCCATGGGTCTAGGTGATCTTGGTCTTGTGACGGTGGGTAGCAAATATCAAAGTCTCCTAAGAGATACAAAAGGTTTCCTAAGTGAGTCATTTATCTAAGCGGTTTTTAAATCACGCATTCATGCTGAAGCAAAGCGTTTAACATTTAGTCATGCTCTCATTCAGTGGTTTAAGGTTACAAGCTAACCTTCACCGCGTTGTGTACTCGTACCAGTGCCTGCTACTCCCGCAGGGTTCGGGGTCCCGTTGCTCAACAGGATCGTCTTCTGTGTCTACTGCTGCCCCTTCGAGCCCGTGGAAGTCTGCCCCTTCTGGCCACCTCGAGTTCCAGCTCCACCAGACGTTGCGCTCTGAGTGCCTAGAGTCGGCTCTTTAGGTTCGAGAAATACTCAAAGGTCCTGTGACCCTTCTTCCCGCAATGTCAACAGTCCACTGCGTTACCGGCGCAGTTTACACCGGGTGGTCCTTACCGCAGCGCTGGCAATTATAGTGGCGCTGTGGTGCGGAACCTGTTATAAGGTAATGGCTTACATCAATAAAGGATGGTAACTGAGTAGTTAATTCACAACTTGATTATGAGGATATGATCTCTTACCCTTGGGGGGGTGCAAATCTCAAAGGCTGGGCATCGTAAGTAGGAGCGGTCAACTGAGGGACCTTCTCCTTGCCCTTTGACTGGCTTGCACCTTCTTCTCCTTCTTTCAGGCGAAGAACTTCTTCCGGTTATCATTAGAGAGTTAAAAGTTACAGATAGTAAGGCATGCAAGTAAGGTATTTTAACTTAATTAAAGCGGTTCTTACTTCCCGCGCTTGCCGCCGCTACCACCATTCGCAACCTCGACCTCCTTCTCGGGGGCCTTACGCTTCTACCACTAATAGCTCAGTTTGAGAAGCCGCATCATAGCACTCCTATAATGCATTTAGTAAGTTCTTCGATACTTGAACTAAATCAAATTGAGTTATAATGTACAAACCGATAACTAATTTACCTGAACCGTGGGATACAAAGCAGCACCCATGGCTGCCTTGATCTGGTATCGCAGCCCGCCTCTGAACTTCTCAACCTTCACGGTCTCAAAGTAGACAACACCTAGGACGAAGTCCAGAAGGCCAATGAACAAGGCGTAGTACTGATCTACTGTCATACTCCCCTGCCTCAGCGCCTCGAATTCCTCCATCTTCCTCTGATTCAGGTGAGCAGGGTAATACTTCTCCCTCAGTAGCTCCATAAACCCCATCCAGGCAAACCCCTCCACAACAAGGTAATGGGCCTTCACAGACCTCCACCAAGTGTTGGCGGCATCCTTCAAGTGAAAGGCCGCTATCCCGATCTGGTGCTTAGCAGGCACGTGAATGGCGTCGAAAGCCTTCTCGTGCTTGACGATGTATCTCTCCAGGACTGTAGGGTCTGTCACTCCATCATAAGTCGGAACCCGCATGTTAGCAACGCTCTTGAGCCAGTTCGGCTCTCTCGGTGCGGGTGGGATCGGGACTACAAGTGGTGCTGGTGGTGGCACTGATGGTGCTCCAAACTGCACACCCCATCTGGGCCAACTGTGCAAAGACGGCAGCTACCGTCTCCACAACACCCGGGACTGGAGCATCTGGAACTACTCCACCAGCCCGACCACCCCTACCTCGGCCGGCTTGGCGACTTCAGCTAGACATCTCAAACACGTTTGATTTAGTCAACACTCGATAACTCGTATTGCAATCATTCATTAAGTTACATGGCCCTAAAGGCGTTAGAATTACTTGCATTTAGCAATTTCCCCGGACCTTACTTGGTCACAACCTCCTCAACGGTTTCTCGTATGTTAATGTCCTAGGCTCATGGTACACTAACTACTATCTCTTGTAATCAGAGCGGTGATCCGCTCTGATACCACTTTTTTAACACCCTTACTTAAACATCTTCTAATTGTCGTCTAATTGTCGTACTTAAATAAATGAATCGTAGCTGTAAATAAATATTATCGAACTAATGGAGTTACCGTTCTCACTCGCCCATACGAGTGATAACGCATACTCTTAACCGATCACAATACGAAACAATTTCCCGCAGTGACTACAAAGATAGATAGCAGTTTATAAATCCAAAGTAATACAACCGTAAGTAAATCCAGTACTCGTGAGCATCTACGAATATGCACCTCGGTTCACCAAACCCGAGTCCAAAACGTAAGTGTACGAAATCCCCCAAAATTATACCACTAATCAAAAGCCGTGACTCCGCGTCGGTAATCAGCTACTCTCCTGAAAAATCAGTTTGTATTGTATGGAATCAGCCCCTGCTGAGTATGTTACTATATGACTATCATGCCCCCTCGGACCCCCAGTTAATTGGGTGATAGCATGCAGTTCATTTACATACAATACCGTTTTAATATTTAAAACTGTAAAGTATACACATAGAATAACATCCATACAATAAATACAGATAAATCATGTTGTTCACGTAGCATACAACAGTATAATATAAGCATACTAAACAACGAGGCGATATAGTACGAGAGTTATAAATATTCGATTCATTCTCGTTTTTGGCTTTAAGGCCCCAAATAGTTTTTGCCAATCATACGAGCTATCTAGATGTTCGTATATTGTTTATTTTGATATCTTATGCCTATTGACGATCTTGTTACACTGACGCGTCTCTACTCCATACCCCTATCTAAGGCGGGTCACCCACGGTAGTAGCCACTCTAATAGTAGAGTCTCTGACTGGCGAACCATCTTAGTTCGTTAGAATTTTGTTGAGCATAAGGACCCGTACGCGGGCATCCTCACATCATGTTTGTGATCACAACGCGCACCAAGGGCACCACCCTTGGATTTCTCCATACTCTATCTCTATACATATATCGAACACGGATGATTCAGGTCTCTTAATCTAATCCTAAGTATCAACTCAGGATCCAGTGTAACATTTCGAATGTGTGCCTTTTAAGGTCTTATACCTAGTATCTCTAGGTGATTTTTACCATTCGAATGTAGTAATACGAGAGCGGCTTTAAGTAGGTCGTTGCTCCGTATTTAGGTAATCTCTGAGATGTCTCGGATAATACATATCTTACTATCCTACACTATGACGTTTTATCATTCCGTCTCTTATAATAATATAAGATAACGTTATTTCCTTTAGTTCGTTTTATATATGTATAATTATGCACGAACAATACTGTTATCGCATGAAATAACAATGGTAAGGCAACAATATAATATACAGTTCATGAATATTAATTCACACAATCAGACTGTTAATCTTATCATAGATTTTCACATAATTCCGAACTGAGGAAATCCTCAGAGACAATCAAGCCATATAACAACATACCGTACACCAGAATAAACGCTAGCATGATGTTTCTCACGCTTATCCGATGCTCCTCGAAATTCTACAAGTCATACATACCACAACACGTATTAATATACTATGCTAATAATACGATACGGTATTCCCATACTATCACTAATCCCTCCCGCCTTATATCCCCGTCGTTAACTAACTGTCGTTACTCGGGTTTTCGGATTTACTCGGGATTAGTCATGTCGATGTTATAATTCATGTATTTGTACATTTCCAACTTTAGGATAAAATCTCCTAAAACCTATCTCCTTTAATTATAGGGTTGTTGTTATATATATAAAAACTAATATATATATATATATATATAAATATACATGATTATATAGTTCATATAGTTGTCACTATATTTCATGTAGGTATTGACCTTATAATTGTTATTATCTTTATAAACTCTTATCTAATATTGAGTTGGTCAATTGTATTATCTTGGTTAGTTTATCCTAGTATACAAGTTACATAATTCTTATTATAAATCTTGAACTATATAATTCATTATTGTTTCACAGTTACATCTTAACATTAGAACTTCTTATCTAATGTTTTGTAATTCTATTTCCCCATCTTATATCATCCCATTAATAGTATTTTATGGTTGTCCAACCATAATATATAATTTACTCCATATCATATATTTATATATACATATGAATTATAGAACCCATTTATTGAAATGATATTCTTTATAATATATCCATCATTCCATTAATGAATATTACTATCTTATAATTGTTATAACCCTTATAACATTATAAACCATAGTCTAAATTTTTATTCCCAACCTTCATAATTCCGTAACAGCCCTTAACTTTCATTTATTACAATCTTACCACATTAATTATATAATGTTACCATTATATCCATATATCATATATTATGACATTCACACTCTTATATCATGTATAAGCTATGGTTGTAACATATTTTATAAATGCCGAACATACCCCTTGTATGTCCAGAATTATTTTTCAGCTCCCACAAGTTTCTTTTAATTACCAAATGACCCCTTTTATTACCTAACTTTACAAATGTCATCTTAAACTATATATTATACACCATAGTCAATTTAACTTCAATTAAATCTCCAAAAATTCCCAACAGACCCTAGTCTATTCTAAATACCATTTTAGCCCAGAATTTTTGGAAATTACAATTCCACCCCATATATTATGTAACTCGTACATTTAACTCCAAAATTTAATATAAAGTGATAATTAAATTATTTAATCATCTAATTTGGTTCTAGGCCTATAATATGGTCAGTGTTGACCTTTCAAACACTGCCTTGACCAGCAAGTTCCAGTATTTACGAATCTACCCCAATTATTCCTAGTATGTACATTTTAGCCCCAAACTTTGTAAAATCTTACAATTTTCATTTAAACTCATTTTAATTCCTAACTTTCGGCTATATTAATCTATAGCCCTTATACTTTTGTTTATTTATGGTTTTCCCTGAAACTCTATAAAATTGACATAAATTACATTAAATGTAATTGAAACTTTAAATAACAATTTAAAATGGCCTAATTACATGGCCTTATTACAAACTTGATTTAATAACAAAATTACACTTAGATGATCTTTAAAAATACAATAAATTCTCGGCTACACTCTTATCTTTTCGGTTTTATAATTTTTCCACATAATGTCTTAAATTTGACAATTATGTCATGTAATTACTTAAGTGATTATCCAAAGTTACCTAAACCATTTCTTGGTCATTTTAAGGTCAAAATTGACCATCCTAAGCAGTCCACTCTCGGCATTAATATTAACATAAGATTAACAACACTTTAAGGTAAGAATGACTGAAATACCCCGAACTTAAATATAGGGATTAAAATTAATCTAATACGTATTTAAGGGCCTAATGGTACCTAATTAATACTAGTAAGGAAAAATAAATCCAAAATAAAAAACTCTTAAAAGCGGAAAACGCTAAATAAGCGTTAAATAACCATAGGAGGTATGAGACCTCGGTTAGAGTATTATATGGATTCTAAAGGTTTAATAAGACCTAAATAATATATGGGAACAACTCCCGAAGAAAACGGATCCAAATAATGTATTAAAACGCTAATAGAGCTTTAACGCACGTTTTTCGAGAAAACCCGAAGATGTGATTTTAAGTGGTCAAACGAACCCGTAAAAATTATAAGTCATTAAATAAATATTATTAAGCATTTATGAAAGCTTAATAACCAATAAAAATAAAGAAACGAGAAAATTCCGGAAAACGGGCCCGGTTAGTGAACAGTACCTAAACCGGGTAAAATAACGAGCGTTTTCTGTGAAAGATGAAAAACGCTCCTGCTAGTATACTGTAAGGGGGCCGGTTTTTAAAGGGTTAAATAATCCCTCACACACACATGTAACTAGTTAACAAATAAGTAAATCATAAAGCAAAAAGTAAAAGTACAAAAAGCAAAATAACCCTCTCTCACCTCTCATTCCCACATTTCCCTCTTCTCTCTCCCATTTCTCCCTCTCTCACCGTCTCCCTCCTCCCTCTCTGCTGGGTGCGATTTTTGGAGCTTCTCCAACAACAACAATGGCTTCTCCCCTTTCTCCACATGCTCCATCCTCATGTAAGCTCCAAATGTAAAAATAATTACATATTTGTAATCCCCTCATTCTCCTCTACATTTCCCTCTTTTCAAAATTCGAAAAGGATGAGTTTCATCTCCATGGGTTTTCCCCATTTGAAGAGAAAATCACACCATTATGGAGCTTGGAGTCTCCTCTTTCCAACAAGGTAAAAATCCCCATGAAAACCTTAAGTTTTCCTCATATCCTTGGTATCCGATTTTTGGCTCTTTGTAATGCCTTGTTTTCTCTCTCTCTTTGAGCATATATCACCCTTGCAATGGTGGTGGATTCACCTTCTTGAACCAAGGGCTAAAACCCCTTCTAAAACTCTCCAAAGGTAAACCCTAGAAATTTCATTTCAAACACTTCAAGGAATTGGCATTAATTTAAGGGTTAGTATATTAATTGTAGTGTTTTGTGTTCATTGGGTGATGGGAATGGAGTTTGGCAACTCCATTCCCCACATGGCCGATTTGGGCAAGAAAGGAAGAAGGAGAGAAATGAGAAAGAAAGAAGGAATTATAAGCTCAAGGTAAGAGCTCTTTACTAATGTTAATTTTGATGCATTAGACTAATGGGAATGGGCAAACTAACTAAAGAACCCAAAATCTTGCATTGGTATTGTAGTATTGGGAGTTTGAGTAATTGTGAGGAAGTTTGAGTATTTGTGAAATTAGTATGTGAATTGTAGGCCTTGGAGCCAAATGATTGTGTATGAGTATTATTATTGGTATTTGAAGAAGTATTGGTGAATGTATATTTGCTTAATTGCTGGTAGGACCCTTGTATGGGTGTGGCTAGTTTAGGAATGAATTTGGTGAGAATTGGTATGTGTGGCCAAGTAAGAAAAGTAGATGAACTATGGCCAAATTTTGGTAGGAATATGTACATGTATGGATGACTTGGTAAATAGGAAAACCAAGGTGTGTATTGGAGTTAGTAGAGATGTTTGGTAGCTATAGAATGGTAGTAGTAGTAGTATGAGAAGTAAGAAGTGCAAAATCTGTAGCAAGGTGTATTAATATGCATTGGAGAAGTTAGGAAAGATTAGTGTGCAAGAATTGGTAAAAAGAGTGTTGGACTTGGGTATAGGTATTGCAATGGCTTGGAAATGTATTTGGAATGCTAATGGTGGCATTGGTTGAGGAGTAATGGATGGTAGAAGGGAGTATGAAAATCTGTAGCATAAGAGGAAAGAAAACTGTTGTAAGTGTTGAAAGAAAGTGAGAGAAATTGTGTATGTGGATTTAGAAATGAGTAAGGAATTTGGGGAACGAACTAAGGCAATTTGGAGGGCCTAAGTAGTGTCTAAACATGTAGGATTATATGTAGGAAGATTGGGGAAGCAATGGGTAAAGTTTAGAACTGAAAATAGAAATTAAAATACAAATACTGGGCGGACCGACCTTAGGACCGAACTTGCAAGGTCGGTCGAGCCCAGATTTGCAAAGACGGGAAAGCTTCTGGAATGGACCGAACTTGCGACCGGACTTGCAAGTTCGGTCGGACCAGAAAAATTCTCCCGTCTGTAACTTACTGGAATGGACCGACCTTGACCGGACTTGCAAGGTCGGTCGACTCAGAATTTTTCCGTCGAGTAAGCTACTGGAATGGACCGACCTTGCGACCGGACTTGCAAGGTCGGTCGGGCTAAAATTTTCTTAAGTAACTCACTGGAATGGACCGACCTTGGGACGGACTTGCAAGGTCGGTCGGCCCTGTAATTTCCCAGCGTAATTTCTTACTGACTTCGACCGACCTTGGGACCGACCCTGGGTAAGGTCGGTCGAGTAAAACTTACAAAAAAAAAACTATAAGACTATGGTTAGTATATATGTATATGTATATGTATACCCACCTATACATATGTGCATATATGTAAGTATACCATTGTTAAGCAATGAAAAGTAAGTAAATAAAATGTAAGTATAAGAATGTGAAGACTTAGTAAGTATGAGTTAGGAAGCGTAAGGGTAACCGAATTAAATTAATGATAGTTAGATTAATTATTCGGTTGTATGTATATCATAGGATTTGATTTGTGAACACCGGAGGAATGTTGGGATACAAGTACAACGGTGAAAGTATGATTTCTTCATGCCCTGTATCCTAATCTGGTTACCCCGATTTGTGTGCTTATTTGACCACCTAATAAGATAAATGCATGAATCGGATTATATTGCACTTACTTGTGCTTGTTTACATTGTTCTCGATATTTGCCTTGAACAATAGTTTGTATAATTCATGAAATATATGAATGATGATGATGTGTAATTGTACCTTGTAGTGTACTTGTATATTGTATTGTATTTGTATGGAGGTGTATTGAATAATGTATTTGTGTATGTGGTTGGATGTTGACTTCTACTAATTCCTAACTACCTAACCTAACTTAAGTGAGTAAATTGGAATGAGTAGAAGTCCGATATAGCTTCGGCCACGCGTGAGGATGAGGGGGACACAAGAGGTTGGATCCGATTCCTGACTCTTAAACTGGTCCGCGGCCCAAATCCCTTAAATGGGTAGCATCCCGGATTGGTGAGTCAAGTAAATCCCGGTGGTGGGACGGAGTAGTCCCCGGGCCGGAGGTCCCGACGACTTAACATGAGTAAGAGTAAGAGTAAGTAAGTATGGATCCGTAAGTATGTATGAGTATGAGTATGTATGCGTATGTATGAAGTAACGAGTAAAAGAGTAATCTCCACCCGATTAACCCGGGTGGACCAATGAAGCTAACAAGTATTGTATACTGGGTATGTAATGAGTATGTGCATTCGGAAGAAGGTAAGTATGTATTGGATGGTATATTGTATTCCTTGTATGTAATGAAGTGTATGTATGTATGCCTTGCGTAAGTATTAATGTATTGTGTGTAAGAGCATGTATGCATGTATGTTTGTATGAAAATGAACTGCATGTATTCGACCAAGTGGTCGGCGTACCCTCACTAGTACGCGGGGTATGCGGTTATCATGCGCAGCGAAAGCTGACCCCCTAGGGGGAACATTTTTAGTGTGCAGGTACCCGAAGCGAATATGGTCAAGGTAAGAGCCGGAGGCACACCCTTGTATCTAGAAGCAGTAGTTTGTGAGGAACGGGTAGTAAGTAGTCTCTTAGTGAGTACGTATGAACTTGGAAGAGGTATTATACTTGTATAAGGATCTTAGTAAACTCGGTATGTGGATTATATTGTATTGTACTTGAAGTATTATATCGAATGGAAGTTTGTAGCATTTATTGGTATACGGAGTATGTATGGTAGATATGTAACACTCGGGATTCCGGTCCATCAGACCGATGTTGTATGTAGAAGTAGTAGTCCTGTTAGTCACGTGGGTGACTAACGGCATTGTATCACCCACTGTATGTAAGTATGTATCCGCTGCGTGTATCTGTTGTGTAAGGAGATTGGACGGTAAGCATTGTATTAATGGTAGGGGTGTTACAAAAAGTGGTATCAGAGCGAAGTATCGCTCTGATGACTGGAAATACCGAGTTTAGGAATACCGAGTTAGGAATTAGAAGCTTGGGGCTAAGGGCTGAGTTTTAGCATTAGAGATATGCTAGTTAGGAACTACCGGTGAGTACCGGATACCTACAATACTAGTCCCGCCCGCCGCAAACCCCACTGTATAACTTGGGAAAGGACGCCAGAGAGAAGAAAAGTCTTCTCATACTCGGGGAAACCCGATCTGGCAGTTGTGAAGCAACCACACAGTAACAAGAACCGATATATGGTAAATTCCAAGGAGTGGAAGACCCGGAGATAGATCCCGGCTAAACAACAATACTCGCACTCAACAGCGGTTGAACGAGCACTCCAACCATAAGGAGACTACAACTTACAACAGCATGGGGCGATGTGCTTAGCAGTTGCGAGACCTAGCTAGTCAACCAGCAGCAGGAAAGAAGCATTAACCGTGCGACGAAATGGAAAAGGGGAGTAATAATAGAACCCGAGACACAAGTCTGCGGGATAGTAGTGCAGAGTGGATTTATCGTGAGTTATTAGCACAGGTGAAATTGATAAAAGAGAGAAATTAATACTCAAAATATCCGTCGGGCTGCAAATTAAAACCCGGTCGTAGTAGTTTAGAAGACAAAAGCGGCCGGGGTCAAACCGTGGGACTTAAAGCGAGTTAAAACAGTTCCTAAGCTTGTCACAAAAAGGGGGGAAGTTAATTGACTTGTTTTTTAGAGAATTAAAAGAGCAGATTAAATTACTGAGTGCAGATGAATTAAATGGAACTCCGGGTTCAGGTTAATATGATTTAATTAATTGTGCTATCTCTACCGGTTTAATAAAATAGTTTGGCAAGATTCCTATAATTTTCTTAAGGTCCGATGAAAACTCTTAAGAACTCGTTTACCTGTAATGCAAGGTCCGATGAAAACTCGAGCAAAGCCTGTAAACGGCAGAGGAGTATGAGGCTTTATTCTTGCAACATGTATTAACTTAAACGATGAAAATAAGTTCTTACAGTTTTACGGCTTAATTAACCCGTCTGTTTCTAACCGATGAAATTAAAAACAGACTTAGTAAGGCTTTTTAATAAATCGATGAAATTTATTAAAAAGGGAGAGAAACAAACTTTAAACGTAACAAACAGAATTATTTTAACCGGTAGAATATATTACACAGCTAGTAAACCATAATTTAAAACCTTGCCCGGAGCAAATCCTCCTTAGCCAGACATATTAACTGGTAATAAATCTGACAGAGGTTGGACGTAATAACAGCACGGAGACGTGATTAGTGAATGGAGAAATGGAGAGGTCGAAGAGTGAAACATGTACGTAAGTTATTGTAAGTGATGGATGAATTTGAGAATTAGAGAACTGGGGTATGAATGGAGTGTTGAGATGTACGTGAGTGTTTTACTGGAAGTGAATGAGATGAGGTGAGTGTGAGTGATTTTCTGGTTTTCTCCGTGCACTGGTATAAGGTTGCAGTGGATGGTTATTTATAGAAGAAAGGAAGACTACGTAGAAGGCTTGCAGTTGATTGCCTCTATTGATTTCTTCACTGATTGAAGCATTGATTGCTTCATTTATTGCAGGGGACAGGAGCTGGAGATGCGTGAGCGAAATAAGGTAGGCGACGGCGGGGTAGATAGATAAGGCGAGTTGCAGAGTCGCGCGAAGAAGAAAACTATTTTCGGGCGCGATTTTACTCTTGTCCGCCTGTGGAACCGCCTCAAAACAAGGCGGTTTGTGTGTTGTCCGCCTCTACAACCGCCTCTTGTCCGCCTCTGGTCCGCTGTCCGCCTCTGGTGTCCGCCTCTGTTGGGGGCGGTTGTGCAGGCGGTTGCAATACTGTTGTATTGCTGACCGTGACTTATTTCCTTCTACGAACTTCGACCGGCTCTAGATTCTTCGTTTGAACTCTGTTTTCTGAGCCGTTTGCGTCTACGCGTTCGTCTCTCCGTCTACTTCACTCCCGGCTTGGTTTTCCTCATGTTAAACTAATAATTTGTGAGATAAACAATAAAACATAAACTAGAGGAAAACTAACCGAAGTGGAGAATGAGCAAGAAAAGTGCTAATATTATACATGAAATACACCTAAATAACATGCTCATTTAGACACTTATCACACCCCCACACTTATCTTTTTGCTTGTCCTCAAGTAAAACCATGTACCTAAGCAAGTAGGAAATGCTCAATACTAACAAATATTATTATGAAGGGTAGGATAAAAAAGTCAATAGTTTATGATCTCTAAAACTTATTGAGGAGTGTGAAAAATTATCTGCTGGTGGCATAGGTGTGCTCAAGGTGAAAACAAAATATAAGTTTCGGGGTATGATCTAAGGTACTTCAATGTTTCTTTTATTTTGGTAACTCCGAGAACTTTTACCATGGCCAACCTCTCTCAAGAATGGCATTGAGGAGAAAATAAAGGAAGAAAAGATTTATGCATTTGCTTCACTTTTGCATAAGAGATGAGAAAATATAGGCATCACGCCTTTGTATTCAAGAACACTCAACTCTCCTTTGTTGGTTACCAATGGTGTCTCGAAAGTCCCTTATTTTTTGTATACTTCTTCTTTTTTTTTTAACAGAGAAATACCCCTTAGCAATCCCTAAGAGAGAAGACAGAAAGAAACCCCGAGCAATAAATCCACCAATTTGCAGATTATTTGGTCACACCGCATATAAAATGCTCCTCAAAAGTAATCAAATATAAATTTTTTTAAAAATTTGTACCCTTTATCCCACAATTCATAATAGTATTTGTTTTTAAAGAGAACAACCTACATTAGCAGGGTACATAATTCAATTTTTGAACAAATGCGAGGTAAGCAGAAGATAAGCAGAGAGACTTAACAATTTTAAGCATTTAGATGACCTGAAAAGGCCTCCCCCACACTTAAGCTTAAGCAATGCCCTCATTGCGTAGATGAAATAAAATTAATAGGGCAAGCAATGTAAAGGAAAGAGTGTACTCCCCAGATTTCGTAGAGTGTGTAGAGCTCCCCCACACTTGAGTGTTGCTGTGGAATGTCATGAATTTAAACCTGTAAAGAATTCTACACAGCGAGAAGAACTCAAGTGAAGCCTGCATTTTATTATAGCAAATAAAAGGGAAATATAGTACAAAAAGAAAAGAACATTAAATTAAAGGAAAGACAAAAGATACATAGTGGGCTGCCTCCCACCAAGCTGCCCGGGTTTAACGTCTCTAGCTAGACGTTTTTTTTTATTATTATCCCGGATCATAAATGAATGTTGACAATGGTAGTACCGGGAACAGGAAATTGGCAATACGTAGGACCGAACCACCTGGATCAAAACACAGAATTACAGCAACAATTATAGTAGGAAAAGACAAACTCCACAAAACCTGGTTTTGAAGGAGGTGTTTGTTGCCATTAATATTGTATTGAAATCCGGGTGGTGGTGGTAGTGCTTCCTCAAACTGGAAAATGTAAACATTCTCCTTTTGTTGTTTAGCCGTATGGGTGCAAGAAGGTAGTGGTGGTGCTTGCTCAAAGTCGAGGATGTAAATTTCCTCCTCTGGAACGAAAATGAAGGTGGAAGTGAGCTTCAACGGTGGGTGGTGGGCATTATTTTTCTTTGTCGAAGGGCCCAAATTTTCCAATGGATGATCCTTAGTGTGAGTATCATTCTCTTCAAATTTAAGGATGAAGACATCCTTAACTGCGTTGAGTGGTTCAGGGAGAACTTCTGGGAAATTTGTATCTTCAAGTTCTGACCCTGGATCAAATGGAAGGTGGCCTTCTCACTCAGCGAGCTGACTTCGAGTTTCCACCCTACTTCTTTGTTGCACAAGAGGGGAAGCTGTGATCCTCCAGATGAAGATTAAAGTTGGATGGCTTTTCCTCTTCGAATTTGAGGATGTAATAATCCTCGTCTTCTTTGAGAGGCTCATAGGAAGAGCCTTGAGTGAATTCAACTTCAGAGGGTGGTGGTTCCTCGAAGGTGATATTGGTATTTTGTTTGGATGTTCTGGCG
This sequence comes from Limonium bicolor, assembly GCA_023374045.1. Taxonomy (NCBI): domain Eukaryota; kingdom Viridiplantae; phylum Streptophyta; class Magnoliopsida; order Caryophyllales; family Plumbaginaceae; genus Limonium; species Limonium bicolor. The sequence goes on from CM041778.1 coordinate 388,765,315, forward strand.
GGAGCGAGCATTTCTTCCTCTTCATTCTCGAGGATGTAACAATCCTCATTGTCTGGGTACAGCACAGAGAAGGAGGAAAATAACGGTAATTGACTTCAGAGGGAGGAGACTCCATGAAGTTGAGGTAGAAGTTGTCCTCTGATGGCTTGTCTTCAAGCTCAAGCAGAAGGTTTGATACCGTTTGCTCATTTTCGAACGGGGGTGGTGGTATTGAGTAACTCAAATCCTCAGGTAAATCGTCCACTACATGAACCAGTTTGCTCTCAGGTTGCTGTGATGTAAGATCTAGTGGACCTTCCATCATTTCGTTTATCGCAACTAATTTGGCATAGAGCTTCATTTGGTTCGTGTCGAGGTACTCTTCCTCGCCTGCTGCTCCACTTCAGGGACCATTTTACTCTCGGGTTGTTGCTCCCTTTGAGCTAATGTGATGGGCTGGTCCACTATGTAGATTGCTTTGCATACTCCTTTGGATTTGGATTGGTTTGTGAGGGGAGTCGGCCAGGAGGTCTTTGTTGAGTTAGGAGTTGTTGAATCTGAGACTGCAAGGCTGTTTGGTCTTTGCGCAGAGCTGCGACCTCTTCTTGCGTATCTCGGGATTTACCCATCATCGCCTTAAACATTTCCTGCATCTGAGACATATCAGACTCAGGATTCGAAGGAGGTGGAGCTGGTCGACTCGATGAAGCTTCATTGCCATAGGGCTGTTGTTGATATTGCCTTTGGCCTCCTTGGAAATTGGACTGAGGTCTGTAATTTTGGGATGTTTGTAGGGTATGTGGGTTTTGGATATTTCCGGTGTTTGAGTAGCTAAGGTTGGATTGCATGTTACGTTGCCATGGTTGTCTGTATCCTGAGTTGTTGGTGATGTAGTTTGCTTCCTCCTGTAACACCCCTACCGGTAATCACACCCTTATCCTCTGACCTGTCTCATATGTCAACAACAACGCAGCGGTAGTTCCAACTCAACCGGGGGTGAAACATTGCCGTTAGTCACCCACGTGACTAACTAGGCCAATCCAACTCAATTACAACAACAAATACAATATCGGTCTGATGGGTCTTATACCGAGCACACTATACAAACGATACTTCCTTTACTTAAACAATTCTCAAGTCAATACAACCGTTAACACCCAATAACAATACAATAACCATTCTATACTATACCGAGTATCTACAATTTCCAAGTTCATCAACGACCCTTCGGTCTTACCAATCCACAATACATAAATACAATTCCTTAACCACTACCCATATCATAACGACCCCGTCCTACTCTCGAACGGTGTCCGGCTTAGCTGTCGGTCACTTACAATGCTCATATTCTTCGGGTACCTGCACACTAAAAACGTTCCCCTAGGGGTCAGCTTACGCTGAATATGACTTCCGCATACCCCGCTACTAGCGAGGGTACGCCAACTATTTGGTCGAGAGCATGCGGTTCATTTTATCACAACAGCATGCATACAACATACATTATATATGCACATTCGCAATCAAGTTCAACATTGAACACAAGCACTAACACACATCAAGGGTTGGTTCAATATGTTCTTTAATTAGGCTTGAGGGTTTCTACCTCACCATGCCTTACTCAACTACTCATGTACTACCCACTCCCTTGGGTACTCTTACTCACAATCTCAACAAGGTCTACAACACTCAACTCAATTCCCTACTCAACTCAAATTCTCAAGTTCCACAAGTCACAACTCAATTCTCAACACTCGCATAACCGATTCAATACTCAATACTCAATACTCAAGTTCTCAAGTCAATACTCAATTCTCAAGGTATATGTTAAGTCGATCTCACGACCTCCGGGCAGGGTCATACACAAGACCCACCACCGGGCTCAAATACAATAGGGCTATGCAGTTAGCTCCTCAAATACTCAAATGTCCGGCTCACTACCGGGCTACTCAAATTTCCCAAACTCCACTCTCGGAGTCAATTCACAATCTCAAGGATTAGCCTAGAGTATCTCTCTCGATAGCATCTAATGGCTTAGGGAATTCTTCAATGTCAAGTATTCTAAGATTTAGGGTTTTAACCAACTTATCGAATACTCTCAAGTTCGGGACATTGTTCATGTTAGGTTTCCTCTCATTGGGGTTCGACTATATTTCTAAGGGATTTGGTGATCCCTTACCATTCATTACTTTACTCAAGGTTCGCATTTTTGAACAACTTTCCAATCCTCTAGTTAGAGGTTACTTATATACTTCCACTAATATTTATCGAGTGGGTTTAGTCATTCCGGTTCTCTAACCGTTAGCGGGAGGTTACCACTCCCGTATACCTTCTCACGTTCGAATGTGTTCGTAGGTTTATGTTACCGTGTATGGTTTCGATAGTTGCAGTGTGTTCCACCTTTTATTAGTTTGCACTTGACTCTTTCTACGAGTCTCTACTCATACAAGACTCAGCTATGAGTCGCACTACCACACACAATCACATTCAAGCAATTCATTCACATTCCACATTTCATGAATTATACAAACTTTAGTCAAAGAATACAATCCAACAACAACAATATCACACAAGCACTAATGAGTGCACACAATCCGATTCATGCATTTATCTTGTTAGGTGATCACACAATCAAACAAGCACACAAATCGGGTAACCAAGTTAGGATACAGAGCATGAGGAAATCATACCTTTCACCGGGGTTTATCTTTACCGGGGGTTCTCATGTTCTTTGGCTCACCCTTGTTCCTCGAATCATATTCTTGAACCACTAATTACATGTCAAATGGTTCAATTATTATTAAGGTGTTACGGTATGTACATTATTGCTACTCCCGTACTTACCCCGTTATCCCGTTATTTCGGTTTAACTTAATGTACTTAAACCCACAACTATCTCAATCACTTCCAACCTTTGTTTATACTTCTTAGGACCTTTAAAGGTCACCAAACAACTCCTAAACATCATCTAAAACCAATACCATTGAAACCCCCATCATTTAAACCCTTAAAAACACATTCTGTTGGATTCTGGGGGTGGTCCGGGACCTGGTCCGGACCCTAGGTCCCGGACCAATACTGCTGCTGACTCTCGGCCATATTTTCATAGGTGGTCCTGGACTTGGTCCTGGACTTAAGTCCCGGACCAATTCCTGCATTTGCTCTCGGGTCTTTTTTTGAAGCGGTCCGGGACTTGGTACATATCCTAAGTCCCGGACCCTGCTAAAAACTGCAACTTAGGTGATTTTTCAACCCCAAATCAACCCTTAATCCACCTCCAATCATTCCATAATCTTTCCACATATTTCCTACATGTTTAAACACCTTAAAACACTCCTTAAACCACCTCGAATCCTTGGTCCAATCCTTGCTCAATACTTGCTTAAGTTCTACATTTTCATTCTTGCATTTTTACACTTTGCACACTTTGCATTCCTAACTTCCTCTTGGTGGGTTACTACCCTCTACCAACCTCACCAAATTACTTATTGACCATTACAATTCCATCCTAGACAAATGCACTACCTATACTCAAGTCAAATCTCCATCTTCAAGATTGCAAACACTAACTCTTTTTCTTGAAATTCCAAGGTCTTTATAACCCATTTTGCTACAGATTTTTCTCACTACTTTACTTACCTCTAAAATAGCTCCTAAGGGGTTGGCTAACCAATTGGTTTCTCTCCAAACACCAAGTTAACCCTTGGTCATTTCCTTACCCACTATACACTTAAATTTCCTTCGGTTTCTACCGAAATTTCGCCATAGTTTGCCTACAATCCTAGCATTCCCAAATGCATTACCTTCATCTCTCATTCATCTAAATTCATTAACAACTATCCACACCAAAGAGGGTCCTACCAGCACACATTTAACCATTCAAAATTCATCCATAATCCTCCAAACACAATACCAATACATACTCAAATCACTTGGCTTCATGGCCCATGAATTACAACCACTTCACAATATCTCATACTTCAACCAAGTACATTCCTAACAAGGTTTTGGTTTCATTCATTTAATTAAGTTTCCCACCAAAGTTCAAAAGCAATTAAGATAGTCCTTAAGGCAAACCATTTACCTTAAGCTTCCAAGTTCCCTTTTCACTTCCTTTCTCTTCCTCCTTGACTCATGCTCTATCCTTTCTTCTTGTTTCTAGTTTCAAAATCGGCCAAGCTACAGCCATTACCCAAGGATACACAACAATACTAATCAATCTCCAATTCTTGAATTAAACCCTAGAATTCCAAGAGAATGTTGAAGCTCAAAATGGAGTTACCTTCCAATCTCTAGTTGAAGTGTTTGGCTAATAGAGCAACAATATTCCAGCTCCCAAATTGAAGCCAAAACCGGCTGGAACAAGGGCAATAATGGGGCTCAAACTCTAGAATTTTCGGTAGTCAAAGAAAGGCTAGAAAATGAGGGTTTTTGAACTACTTTCTTACCTTAACCAACAAAGGAGTTGAATGAGCTAACAATGGTGTTCTTCAAGCCTTCAATGAGCTTCACCCATGGAGATGAAAGTGGTGATTTTCGAATTTTGAAAGGATGGGAATGTGCTCCCAGATGAGAGGAATCTAGTGGTGTAATTATTTTGTATTTCAACCATGTTTAAGGCATGAAAATGGGAGAAGGAGAGAGGGCTGGTGTGAGCTTTGTGGAATCGCCATTGTATGGCTGGGAGGAAGAAGATGAGTTCAGAAATAGAGGAGGAGTAGTACGTGAGACAAGAAAGAATGGAGAGAGAGTATAAAAGGTGAGCTTTGTACTTTATTTTACTTTTTACTTTGTTGACTTTTCAACTCTTCCTTTTTAGCTAGGTGAGAGTGTGAGTGAGGGCTGTTTAACAATTAAAAACCGGCTCACATATATTGTACAAGCTGGAGCGTTTTTCGTCTTTTACAGAAAACGCTCGTTATTTTACCCGGTTTTAGCACTATTCACTAACCGGGCCCGTTTTCCGGAATTTTCTCGTTTCTTTATTTTCAATGGCTATTAAGCTCCCGTTAATGTTTATTTATAGTTATTTTATGAACTATAATTTTTACGGGTTCGTTTGACCACTCAAAGTCACGTTTTCGGGTTTTCTCGAAAAACGTGCGCTAAAGCTTTATTAGCGTTTTAATATATTATTTAGATCCGTTTCCTTCGGGAATTGCTCCCATAAATTATTTAGGCATTAATAAGCCTTTTAAATTCATTTAATACCCTCTTTAAGGTTGTATTTCTCCTAGGGTCACCTAACGCTCAATTTAGCGTTTTCACTTTTTAAGCGTTTTTCTTATTTCTTTTGGATTTATTCTTTTTACCAAAATTCATTAGGCACTAATAGGCCTACAATATCGTATTAGAGTAATTTAATCACCCTAATTAAGTCCGGGGTATTTCACCTCCGCTGCTTTCATTTCTTGTAGTTGGGGGCATTGTTCATAGTCATGAGGCCCGCAACATTGTGTACAAGAAATTGTTGGTGACGTTTGAGATTGAGGAGCATAGCTTGGAGGGGTAGTAGGTGGTCGGGAAATCATTGACTTAGCTTGCTGAGGGAAGGAATTCATAGCCATCTGTTCGACCACTTTCTGTAGAGTGCTCACTTTTGTTGCTGCTGAGCGTTGCTTTCCATGAGTTGCTCATGGCTTCTCATGAGCTGGTCGAATTTGTTATCACTCTCCCCAACATGATATAATCCTGGAGTACCGCTCCTTGATCCACCGGAGGCCCAGTCTCTAATTTCCTCACAGAGAGACTCCATGCTGTTCAGAAATTGTGCTCCGGCTTTTTCAGAACGTCAGCCCCTAACGAAGATAACACCATTGTTCTGCACGGACCGATCAAGCCCTTGTAAAACAATTGTGATACTTGTTCCTTTGTCAGACCGTGGGGGAGGACAAGTGAGTAGTAGACCTTTGAACGGTCCCAAGTTTCACAATATTCTCCGACCCTGGTTGCTTAAAATTATAAATTTCAGCAATCATCTCCAAAGTTCGGCTCGGGGGTAGGAATTGTCAAGAACTTGGTGGCCATGTCGTCCCAGGTACCAATGTACTCGGGTGTTAAGCTATGATACCACTTGCTCGCGTTTCCCGTCAGCTGCTGTGTGGAAATAATGACAATCTTGCATATTGAAGACTGCATCGGTTGCAGTAAGGCTGTTGGCATGTGTAGAATTTTGTAACATGCAAAGGGCTTCGTCTGGACTGGTGCCATCAAACATGCCTAACTCCTTTACACATCGAATCTGATGATATGGCTTCAGCTTCTGCCACTCTTCGTATTCGGATGGGCTGAGGTGAGGAAGGACGATAGCCGGTGTTGTCCTTGGTTAGACGGCCTGTGATATTCTAACCGTTGCTGGTGTAGCTGCCATGGTTAGCTTCCGGGTAAGAATCTATCACAGTGGTGGTATTTTGTTGAGTTCGTCTCTGCCTGAGTTGCGCAGAAAGGTTCTCTCGATTTCTGGGATGTAACCAACCGTTGTAATATTCTCTGGGAGGCTCTGTGACCTGGTGAAGGCATACACCACTCAAAACAGAGAAAAGAACTGGTTATACTTAGAATAATAAAAATGTTAGGAATTAGTAGACAGAAATTTAAAGTTAGTAGTTAGTATACAAGGGAACGAAATGACAATGGAACGAAATGACAGAAATTTAAAGTTAGTAGTTAGAGACGATGGAACGAAATGACAATGGAACGAATGACCAATGGAACGAAATGACAGGAATAAATGACAATAATATTAAATGTCAGAAGTCCGAGTCCAAATTAGATGTCCAGTCAGATCAGAAGTTAGAAGTCCGATGTTCAAATCAGATTGTCCGAGGTTATATGTCCGAACTTGGATTAACAGTTTTTTTTATTTATTATTTAATTATTTTAGTGGATAACAGATATTGTAATTAAACAGGTGAATTAACCGGGCTTAGGGACTAGATTAAATCAAGTCCCCGGCAACGGCGCCATTTTGCAGAGTGGATTTATCGTGAGTTATTAGCACAGGTGAAATTGATAAAAGAGAGAAATTAATACTCAAATATCCGTCGGGCTGCAAATTAAAACCCGTCGTAGTAGTTTAGAAGACAGAAGCGGCCGGTCAAACCGTGGGACTTAAAGCGAGTTAAAACAGTTCCTAAGCTTGTCACAAAAAGGGGGGAAGTTAATTGACTTGTTTTTTAGAGAATTAAAAGAGCAGATTAAATTACTGAGTGCAGATGAATTAAATGGAACTCCGGGTTCAGGTTAATATGATTTAATTAATTGTGCTATCTCTACCGGTTTAATAAAATAGTTTGGCAAGATTCCTATAATTTTCTTAAGGTCCGATGAAAACTCTTAAGAACTCGTTTACCTGTAATGCAAGGTCCGATGAAAACTCGAGCAAAGCCTGTAAACGGCAGAGGAGTATGAGGCTTTATTCTTGCAACATGTATTAACTTAAACGATGAAATAAGTTCTTACAGTTTTACGGCTTAATTAACCCGTCTGTTTCTAACCGATGAAATTAAAACAGACTTAGTAAGGCTTTTTAATAATCAATGAAATTTATTAAAAGGAAGAGAAACAAAACTTTAAACGTAACAAACAAATTTTTTTAACCGGTAGAAATATATTACACAGTAGTAAACCATAATTTAAAACCTTGCCCGGAGCAAATCCTCCTTAGCCAGACATATTAACTGGTAATAAATCTGACAGAGGTTGGACGTAATAACAGCACGGAGACGTGATTAGTGAATGGAGAAATGGAGAGGTCGAAGAGTGAAACATGTACGTAAGTTATTGTAAGTGAAGTGGATGAATTTGAGAATTAGAGAACTGGGGTATGAATGGAGTGTTGAGATGTACGTGAGTGTTTTACTGGAAGTGAATGAGATGAGGTGAGTGTGAGTGATTTTCTGGTTTTCTCCGTGCACTGGTATAAGGTTGCAGTGGATGGTTATTTATAGAAGAAGGAAGACTACGTAGAAGGCTTGCAGTTGATTGCCTCTTTGATTTCTTCACTGATTGAAGCATTGATTGCTTCATTTATTGCAGGGGACAGGAGCTGGAGATGCGTGAGCGAAATAAGGTAGGCGACGGCGGGGTAGATAGATAAGGCGAGTTGCAGAGTCGCGCGAAGAAGAAAACTATTTTCGGGCGCGATTTTACTCTTGTCCGCCTGTGGAACCGCCTCAAAACAAGGCGGTTTGTGTGTTGTCCGCCTCTACAACCGCCTCTTGTCCCCTCTGGTCCGCTGTCCGCCTCTGGTGTCCGCCTCTGTTGGGGGCGGTTGTGCAGGCGGTTGCAATACTGTTGTATTGCTGACCGTGACTTATTTCCTTCTACGAACTTCGACCGGCTCTAGATTCTTCGTTTGAACTCTGTTTTCTGAGCCGTTTGCGTCTACGCGTTCGTCTCTCCGTCTACTTCACTCCCGGCTTGGTTTTCCTCATGTTAAACTAATAATTTGTGAGATAAACAATAAAACATAAACTAGAGGAAAACTAACCGAAGTGGAGAAATGAGCAAGAAAAGTGCTAATATTATACATGAAATACACCTAAATAACATGCTCATTTAGACACTTATCAAGTAGTACTTGAATAATACCACCAACGGTACGCTAGTTGACTAAGGACATAGTCGGAAGCGGTTAACTCCAAACTACAACGCCATTGAGGTTGCAATACCTGGCCAATATAGCTCAGACAACTACTAGAACAACCATGAGATATAATCCAATAGGACTACAAGAGTAGTGCCTAAACGAGGTAGGCTCTGAAATACCCCGAACTTAAATATGGTGATTAGAATATTTTAATATAGTATTTAAGGGCCTAATAGTGCCTAAGTAATTTTTGGTAAAGAAAATAAATCCAAAAGGAATGAGAAAAACGCTTAGAAAGCGGAAAACGCTAAAATGAGCGTTAAATAACCATAGGAGGTACAAGACCTCGGTTAGAGTATTATAAGGATTCCTAAGGCTTATTCATGCCTAATTAGTATACGGGAATGATTCCCGAAGAAACCGGATCCAAATAAGGTATTAAAACGCTAAAAGAGCTTTAGCGCACGTTTTTCGAGGAAACCCGAAAACGTGATTTTAAGTGGTCAAACGAACCCGTAAAAATTATAAAGCATTAAATAGCTATTATTAAGCACTAACGGAAGCTTAACAACCAATAAAAATAAAGAAACGAGAAAATTCCGGAAAACGGGCCCGGTTAGTGAATAGTATCAAAACCGGGTAAGATAACGAGCGTTTTCTGTAAAAGACGAAAAACGCTCCAACTAGTGTAATAGTGGGGGCCGATTTTTACTGTTGTAGACAGCCCTCTCTCTCACACACACACAAGTAACAAATAAGTAAATCAAAAGCAAAAAGGTAAAAGTACAAAAGTAAAAACTTTACTCTCTTTCCTCACTTTTCCTTATCTCTCTCCTACCCTTCTCCTTCCTCACCGATCTCTCTCTCATTCTCCCCCCTTGGCTGGCGATTTTGAGAAGCTTCAACACCTCCCATGGCTTCTCTTCTTTCTCCTCATGCTCTAGCTCCATTTGAGCTCCAAATGTAAAATAAAATACATATTTGAACTCCCCTCCTCAAGCTCTACATTTCTATCTTTTCAAAATCCGAAAATGAGCAACTTCATCTCCATGGGTTTTCCCCATTTGAAGAGAAAAACACACCATTGTGAAGCTTGGAGTGTCCTCTTTCAAACAAGGTAAAAATCTCCATGAAAGACCCCACTTTTCTCCAGCTCCTTGGTGGCCGATTTTTGTCTCTCTCTCTTACCTTGTTTTCCTCTTGTTTTGGAGCTTTGCTTCAACCCTCCAATGGTGGTGAGAACACCTTCTTGAACCAAGGGCTAAAACCCCTAAAGCACTCCAAAGGTAAACCCTAGAATTTTACATTTTAAACTTCAATGAACTAGTATCAATCTAAAGGTTAGTGTATTAATTGTACTTGTCTTATGTAATTTGGGTGTTGGGATGGAGTTTGGTAACTCCATCCCCCACAAAACCGATTTGGACAAGAAAGAGAGGAGGAGGAGGAATGGAAAAGAAATGAAGGAATCAAAGGCTCAAGGTAAGAGCTCCTTCCTAATGCCTAATTTAATGCATTAGTGTAATGGGAATGGGTAAACAAATAAAAGAACCTAAACCATTGTATTAGTATTGTAGTTGTGGATGTTTGAGTATTGGTGAGCAAGTGTGTGGATTTGTAGGCCTTAGAGCCAAAAGAATGGTGTATGCATATTAGTAATGCTACTTGAGGAATAATGATGCATTGGTAATGTAATTGAGGAAGCATTGGTGTATTAGGATTTTGTATGTGTGCTGGTAGGACCCTTATTGGGTGTGGCTAGCTTTAGGTTGAATTTGTGGAGAGGATGTGTATTTGAGGAAGTAAGGAAAGTAGGTGAACTATGGCGAAATTTAAGTAGGAATTGTGTATTAATGACTTGGTGGATGGGAGAACCAAGGTGTGTATTGAGGATAGTAGAGAGGTTTGATGACCATGGATAGATGATGGAAGTATGTGAAGCTAAGGTACAAAATCTGTAGCAAGAGGGTTATCAAAATGCATTGTTAAACTAAGAAGAAATTGGTGTGCAGGATTTTGTAAATGAGTGTTGGAACTTAGGTGTAGGAAGTGCAATGGCTTGGAAATAAATTGGCATGGCAAGGAGAGGTATTTAGAATGCTTGGAATGGCAATGATTGAGGAAGTATTAGATGGGGGAATTGAATGGTAAAATCTGTAGCGTAAGTGTAACAAAAACTGTTACATGTGTTGAAGAAAAGTAAGGAAATTGTGTAAGTTGTTTGATGGATTTAGTAATGGATTTGGTGGATGAATTAAGGTGATTTAGAGGGTTTAATTAGTGCTAAAACATGTGGGATTACATGTAGGAAGATTGGGGAAGAAATGGGTAAAGAAAGAAGTGGAAAACAAAACCTGTAGCATGTTCTGGAACTGTCCGACCCAGAGGTTGGGTTCGGACAGACCCAGACCCCGGAATCGAAAACTACTGGAATGGTCCGACCCAGAGGTGTATGGGTCGGACGGAACAGTTCTGGGTCGGACGGGACACTTTCAGAAGACGGATAACTTACTGGAATGGTCCGACCCATAGGTTGGGTCGGACGGCCCTAACTTATATATAAAAAAAATAGTAACATAGTAATCATATGTATGTATGTGTGTAGGTAAGTACATAAATAAAGGACCTTAGTAATATACCATTAATGTGACAACAATGGTAAGGAAGTAAGTATGTGAGTAGGAAAACAAGTATGAAAAGTAATTAAGTAGTTTGAGAGTATGAGGACATTAAGTATACCGGGATAACGGGGTAAGTACGGGAATAGTAATTATTTGTGTATTGTAAGAGTATAGTATTAATAATAATGTTGGAACATTATAAGTGGAACAAGTGTGAACCAAGGAACGAGGGAACACACGGTAGAGCTAACTCCGGTGAAAGGTATGATTTTTTCATGCCCCGTATGCTAACCGAGTTACGTTGATTTGTGTGCTGTATGCCGGCTAATCAAGACTAAAGCATGAAAATGGTTTATTGCCTTCATTGTATGACTTGATGTATGTTGTGTGAGCTAACCCTTCTTGATTGATTGTGTGGCTTCATGTAGTGTGTAGTACGACTCATAGATGAGTCTTGTTGTGTAGTGACTCACAGTAAGAGCCACGTTGTGAGCTAATGAAAACGTAGCAATGCACTAAACTATTGAATCGATAAACGATAACGCAACCCAATGAACTCACTAGACTGTGAGAGAGAGTACGGGAGTAATAACCTCCCGATAACGGTAGGAGAACCGAAATGAATAATCCACAAATAATAAGTAGTGGAAGCATATAAGTAACCTCTAATAGAGGAATTAATCTTGGTGCAAAACATGAATCATGAGAGTAGTAAAGAATGATGAGGGATCTCCAAACCCCTTAGTAATTAGTCGACCCATTATGAGAGGACCCGACTGATGTAAGTATGCCCCGAACGAGAGAGTATTCGATATGTTGGGGAAACCCTTAAATCTGAGAATACTAGACGGCGGTAATTCCCTAAGCTAACAGAGGTTATCGAGAGAGATACTTCTAGGCTAATCCATGAGATTGTAATATGCTCTGAGAGAAGAGTGTTGGGAATTCGAGTAGTCCGGTAGAACGAACATTTGAGTATTTGAGGAGCTAAGCGTATAGCCCTCGTATTGTAGGTCCAGTGGCGAGTCTTGAGTATGACTCCGCGCAGAGGCCAAAGTAATGAGTATTGAGTATTGCGTATGTATGAGTAAAGTAATGAGTATTGAGTAAGAAGTGAGTGCGAGTATGTAATGAGTACCGTGTACTGAGTATGTATGAGTGGGTTTGAGTATTGAGTACATATGAGTAGGTATGTAGTATTGAGCAGTGAGTATGCACAAGTTTAGTAACAAGTACAGAGTAAGGATCGTGTACGAGTAAGGTATTGAACATGGAGTGATGAGTATACAAGAGTAAGGATTGAGTATGAGTAGAGTAGAGAATATCGAACACAGTATGAACAGGGTAGTGAGTAACGCAACGAAAAGAGTAATGAATAAATAACTAGTATGAACGGTTGACCATCGAATTGTCTTCCTTAGTAAGTATTGAACCTTGTATGCGTATGTGGGTATTGTGATTGTATTGTTGTAGCATGAGTATGTATGTATGCATGTAAAATGAACTCCATGTATATCCGACCCATAGTAGTCGGCGTACCGCGGTTAGCACGCGGTATATGCGAATTTCATATGCAGCGTAAGCTGACCCCCTAGGGGGACCGTTTTTAGTGTGCAGGTACTCGAAGATGACTACCGTTCGAGAGAGTAGGACGGGGACTGCTACGTAAGCATGGGTAGTGGTATAAGAAGGGATTGTACTCGTAACGTATTGGGAAATTGGAAGTCCAGGCTGTATCGGTAATTTAAGGATTGTAGTATACTCGGTATAGTAATGTATTGACGTTGTAACGGAAGTATGGGTAAGTAAGCAATGGGAAGTATTGTATTGCGTAGAGTACTCGGTATGTTCATATTCATCAGACCGATAGTATGTAGAATTGTAACTCGCCTTGTTAGTCACGTGGGTGACTAACGGCATTGTACACCCGCTGTTGAGTAAGTAATATCCGCTGCGAAGGTAAGTATGGTACGGTACTGACGATATTAGCGGTAGGGGTGTTACAGGCTCAGTAACCACCACAAATGTGTGAGAACGAGTCACAAGAAACAACACAAGACAAATAGAGTGGGAATCTCCAAGGATTGGAGAAGTACCCAGATCTACGACAGCCATGTCTAGACCACCAAGAAGCTACCTAAGGGATCGAGTATACCTATTATAGATCAATAAGATCGAGGGAAGAGTCAACAAGACTAACAAATACGAGTGGAAACCATACCAAGACCGGTATAAGTTTAACCAAAAACCACCAGTACCATGCACTTGCCACGGCAAGTGCAGTAAGAACATGAACATGTAAAGGAACACTAACACGTCACAAGTACATAGTAATGTACAGTGACCGTAATGAAGCAACCACAGGATCACACATCCTAACAACCAGATGTATGAAACCTTGGGAAGGCTTAACGGCCGACCACTGTACTTAGCACATACCAGTCAGCGAGAAGCTAGACTTGGTCAAGACCTCAAGCATCGCTATGCCGTGAGAGATTTCTTTTAACACCGAACCATTGTTTTTAAAACCCAAAATTTTTCTTTCAAAACCACAACCTTCTTTTAAAACCTTGGATTTTAAAACCAAACCAACGGAATTACGGTGAGTATCATAGAATGATACAAGAGGAGTTGGCAACAGAATACTTCACCTAGGCGTGTGACGAACACTACGAGTGTACCCATTACGGGATGTGGGACAACCGCACTCCGAAGGAGCTTGCGGGCCTGACATATAGTTGGGTAAGTGGTGACGTATCAATATGGTACCCCACGTATGTATACACGTAGTGTACGAAACACGGGAAGTAGTCAACTCCGTTCTACGGACCGCGAGTAAATTCTAACCAGAACAACTGGACACCACAGACAATCAAGGAGAAGGAAACTCAGTTAAGGAACAAGTGTAAGGAACTCAGAGAATCATCGAAGATAAGGAATGAAGACTGGGAAGGTGCAAAGAGCACATACTAGTAAGTATAGACATTGGATATGTCTCAAATAATTCAAGCAGTCACCTGACAGCTGGAAAGGATACCCAGACTGAACACGTAAGGCATAGGCCTAATGTGAACACAAAAATGCTCAACAGATGGGACAGAGTTCCCAAGAGCAATCACAAGATTACCATGAAGTATAATCCATCATTGGAGAGGAATATAAACCTAGTCAAGAATACTAGGGGGAACTACAAACGGTCTACCCAAGGACAGGAGATGCTATAACCCACAAAGGGATAACTCAAATACAATACCACAAGACGGTATAGTGATAACATATCATAAACATTAGTCGGATGTAACGACATAACTAACAACACCCAGGAGCAATCCTCGAAGGTGGTCTGGAATGACAACAGTTGAATGAAGTGTCATGATAAGAGCACGACAACTAGAACGAACACTCGGTTAAGACACCGAAGGGATTTCACTTAATAGGAAATACCCTAGTCTACAAAAGGCACTGATCAGCACCAGATTGCCTAAGAGTCTCCTATGAACGGAAGCGTGATGTCACGACTTACCATGGAGTCCAGCAATATCTCCATCCTATGATGGTATACAAGGAGTGGAACGTGTATAAGCAGCTTGCAAAGATCATGGCTTGCAGCAATAAGGCTTAAAAGCCACCAACCAATGATGTTATGTAAACCTTAACGGTTGCATAACCCACACCATTTGATAACAAGACTTGCAAGAGATATTGTCTCATACGACAAGAAATCAACAACTGGACCATCAGTTCAAACCCAACATCCTGAGTGGCTTGGAATAATGACCATCTCAGTGTCACTATCACTAGAGCATCAGTCTAGTATACAACTGACAAGCTTTTAGTTACCCTCCATGCCTTCTGTAGTAATGGTAACACGGAGTCATAAGAATCAGGATAATGCCAACATTGGCCTAGTCCACACTCGGACGCTACGAGAAACCCAAGGGAAGGTACCCCTCGTTAACCGAAGACCACCAATGTGGTGAAGATGTGAACCCTTAGAAAGGCTTCCATCTATTATAATGGAAAAGCCTACGCATATAGACATTGCCAAGGGGCGATGGAATAAGGAAATGGGATTTCCAAACCATTACGACTTAAGGAGTAAGCATACTACATATGCACCCAAGAATGTGGTGAACCATTGTATAGATACCAACATGGTAAACCTTGTCATGAGATCTATGAGTGGAAACAAGCCCCTCAACAAGAACTTCATTTATTAATGATAGAACGCTACCAGAAAACCCTTGAAGTTTCTTGGATGTTCCGGTGAGGTACATACAAGTAGAACTGCACAGCTAGAGCCTATGATCAATGCTCAGCACTAAGGAGACAGCAATTGTCAAAAACAATCAATGTATGTGCACACTACACACCATGAATAACCGGCGCTCAAGAGAGCTTGTAAACCATAAACCACTTCATCCTTGTTCAACCAAGATATTTGACAGACTATATCTTGAATGAGGAAGTAATGTGAGGTAAGCTGACCTACACATGAAACCTAAGTTGAGATAAAACATCCCCACAATGGGAATATAATAGTATTACAGTATGCTACGACAACCGTCATACACACGAACATTGGGAACCCCAGGGTATTCATACCATAAGGAAATGGTGCCAATGACAATGGCAATGAGTAAAGAGAAACTATCACAGTAACAGAAACAGTAAAAACGATGTTGTATAATGAGTAAGAATACGTGCGCAACAAGCGACCGATATGAGGAAGTAGCAGATAATGACACGGAGTATAAATACGAGATGACAGGCAGAAATATTCTTTCCTATCACATAAGTGACTTACTGTCAAGCGTTTACGCCTCTGCACTCTGTATGACTGAGTGTTTTGGCATTGCACTTGTTCAGCTAGGGATCTAATGAGATGGCTAGGGATATGGAGAATGTAAACCGTAGTAAATCTTTCCTTTCACCACCACGAACATGGCACTAGCCAATTGAGCAAGCTTAGCAACAAACCGTGCGGCCTAAGGCCAAAGAAGCACGAAGAGTGTACAACACACTAACAATCACAAGATGTGAATTTCATTGGAGTAAAAGGGGAAAGGAGACATATCAAAGTCACTAGGACCGACGCATAGAAATGCAAGGTCATACAAGTAAAGAACACTTGTACTGAACCAGAAGAACTGGTATGATTTAGGAGCTAGTGACAACAGAGGAAGCACTACAGTTAAGTGGTGACTTAACCTCGCCTGACAATAAGTCGGAGGAACTTAACGAATAATCATAGAAGCACAATAGCATGTGCTGAAAATTACCAGAGAGCTGGTTATAAATCTCAAACTCATTGAGTCCAAACACGGTGAAAGAATACCGCATTTGTTTAATAACCTTATTTCCATAATAGACGGATAAGAAGGTGATGTGTATCACATTAAGGATAACAAGAAGGGTGAATAACCCGAGTATCAGGGTCGCGCAGCAGAAGCTAGTGGGCCCTAGCTAGGAGATAATATACCTAGTAAGTATAGCAAAATGGCTATTAATGGCTTGAAGTCTAATAGGCTAGAACCGAATTAATGATGAGTTAAAAAGACTCCTATAGAAATCCTTGGTGCAAAGACTAAACCATTGGTATGGTTAAGATCCCTTTGACCAGAGCATATTGTATAGTATACAGTAGTGAAGCTAAACTTCAGTTTGCCCAGACTGATTAAACCAAAGTTTAATAATAATAACATATGGTAGATTACGTGGGCGTAATCCCTTTTAAGGGGGGTAGAGCGAAAACCGCTTAATGTAAGTTTTGTGAATAGAACACATAAACCATAATGTGCATAGCACAAATGAGAACCAAATTGATGATTGACACTATGTTAAATAAACATAACTACTCATTCATATTGTAATTATGGTAACTAGGCATTAGACATGCAAATACCATAGGAGGAATATACCCATCTTGTAACACCGATGTAAGAGTATTAGTAAAAGAAAAGTAATGAGCAGTGGACGGAGCTCCACAAGTATTGTAGCCTTTGAAGAAGTAGTATGAAATGAATGAGGATAGTAGATGAATGAAGTTTATGAGTAGTGGAATCGTAAGTAAATTATTTGAAGCAAATTGAAGACAACTAAATCTCATAGGTATAGTATTTCTTGGATAGAATATTGGAGATGATGGTGAGTAATGAATGGAAGTAGTAACAGTCGATGAAGTGAGCATTTAGGTATTGAACCACGGAGTAAAGCATTTGGGAAGTAGAGTGAGGATGATTGATGGATTGATTCCATCCTTTGGAGATGTATGAATTCGTAATCACGACTAGAAAGAGTAAAAAGATAGAAAATGAAAACAATTAAATTATTTGTTTGGTTGAACCTGATGTGGGAAGTTGAACTTGATCCTGATCAGATCAAGGGAAACCGAACACAAATTGGGGTGGAAAGATAGTTCAACACTGATGCTGATCACATCAGGGTCGAATGATTCTTGAAGCTCCCCTCAAGTGGTCACAAGAATCACACATAGGATAGAAGTAATGAACATAAATTGGAATCTGGAGTTGTATGTTTTAGAAGGATTTCTATGTAGCCGTGGGGAAGGATTTTCCATAGACTGGAGACTAAGTATTTGTTGGAAGCTGGTACGGGAGAAGATAGTAGTATATTACGTTGTATTATTCCAAGGACAGCGGGACATAGAGGAGTCCCGTGTCTAGATGACCTAAGCGCCTGCGGGATTGGAATGTGTATTGCATTGCTTTGGGAATAGCTCTACATTGTATGTATGTATAAGTTGGTAATGAGGAACCGGATGGTCGGTAGTAATGCGGATTGGAGTAAATATAGTACATTGGTATGGTATGGTATGTAGAGACCCTGAGTAATGGATCTGGGAATTGTAAGGAGGAAGAAGGTATGGCTTTGGTACTAGACACGTAAGAATGAGTAAGCATTATAAACCTATAACCTCGAACAACTTTGAGGACAAAGTTCTTAAGGGGGGTAGATTGAAATACCCCGAACTTAAATATAGGGATTAAAATTAATCTAATACGTATTTAAGGGCCTAATGGTACCTAATTAATACTAGTAAGGAAAAATAAATCCAAAAGAATAAATAAACTCTTAAAAGCGGAAAACGCTAAATAAGCGTTAAATAACCATAGGAGGTATGAGACCTCGGTTAGAGTATTATATGGATTCTAAAGGTTTAATAAGACCTAAATAATATATGGGAACAACTCCCGAAGAAAACGGATCCAAATAATGTATTAAAACGCTAATAGAGCTTTAACGCACGTTTTTCGAGAAAACCCGAAGACGTGATTTTAAGTGGTCAAACGAACCCGTAAAAATTATAAGTCATTAAATAAATATTATTAAGCATTTATGAAAGCTTAATAACCAATAAAAATAAAGAAATGAGAAAATTCCGGAAAACGGGCCCGGTTAGTGAACAGTACCTAAACCGGGTAAAATAACGAGCGTTTTCTGTAAAAGATGAAAAACGCTCCAGCTAGTATACTGTAAGGGGGCCGGTTATTAAAGGGTTAAATAATCCCTCACACACACACACATGTAACTAGTTAACAAATAAGTAAATCATAAAGCAAAAAGTAAAAGTACAAAAAGTAAAATAACTCTCTCTCACCTCTCATTCCCACCTTTTCCTCCTCTCTCTCCCATTTCTCCCTCTCTCACCATCTCTCCTCCCTCTCTGCTGGGTGCGATTTTTGGAGCTTCTCCAACAACAACAATGGCTTCTCCCCTTTCTCCACATGCTCCATCCTCATGTAAGCTCCAAATGTAAAAATAATTACATATTTGTAATCCCCTCATTCTCCTCTACATTTCCCTCTTTTCAAAATTCGAAAAGGATGAGTTTCATCTCCATGGGTTTTCCCCATTTGAAGAGAAAAGCACACCATTATGGAGCTTGGAGTCTCCTCTTTCCAACAAGGTAAAAATCCCCATGAAAACCTTAAGTTTTCCTCATCTCCTTGGTAGCCGATTTTTGGCTCTTTGTAATGCCTTGTTTTCTCTCTCTCTTTTGAGCATAATATCAACCTTGCAATGGTGGTGGATTCACCTTCTTGAACCAAGGGCTAAAACCCCTTCTAAAACTCTCCAAAGGTAAACCCTAGAAATTTCATTTCAAACACTTCAAGGAATTGGCATTAATTTAAGGGTTAGTATATTAATTGTAGTGTTTTGTGTTCATTGGGTGATGGGAATGGAGTTTGGCAACTCCATTCCCCACATGGCCGATTTGGGCAAGAAAGGAAGAAGGAGGAGAAATGAGAAAGAAAGAAGGAATTATAAGCTCAAGTAAGAGCTCTTTACTAATGTTAATTTTGATGCATTAGACTAATGGGAATGGGCAAACTAACTAAAGAACCCAAAATCTTGCATTGGTATTGTAGTATTGGGAGTTTGAGTAATTGTGAGGAAGTTTGAGTATTTGTGAAATTAGTATGTGAATTGTAGGCCTTGGAGCCAAATGATTGTGTATGAGTATTAGTATTATATTTGAAGAAGTATTGGTGAATGTATATTTGCTTAATTGCTGGTAGGACCCTTGTATGGGTGTGGCTAGTTTAGGAATGAATTTGGTGAGAATTGGTATGTGTGGCCAAGTAAGAAAAGTAGATGAACTATGGCAAATTTTGGTAGGAATATGTACATGTATGGATGACTTGGTAAATAGGAAAACCAAGGTGTGTATTGGAGTTAGTAGAGATGTTTGGTAGCTATAGAATGGTAGTAGTAGTATGAGAAGTAAGAAGTGCAAAATCTGTAGCAAGGTGTATTAATATGCATTGGAGAAGTTAGGAAAGATTAGTGTGCAAGAATTGGTAAAAAGAGTGTTGGACTTGGGTATAGGTATTGCAATGGCTTGGAAATGTATTTGGAATGCTAATGGTGGCATTGGTTGAGGAGTAATGGATGGTAGAAGGGAGTATGAAAATCTGTAGCATAAGAGGAAAGAAAACTGTTGAAGTGTTGAAAGAAAGTGAGAGAAATTGTGTATGTGGATTTAGAAATGAGTAAGGAATTTGGGGAATGAACTAAGGCAATTTGGAGGGCCTAAGTAGTGTCTAAACATGTAGGATTATATGTAGGAAGATTGGGGAAGCAATGGGTAAAGTTTAGAACTGAAAATAGAAATTAAAATGCAAATACTGGGCCGGACCGACCTTAGGACCGAACTTGCAAGGTCGGTCGAGCCCAGATTTGCAAAGACGGGAAAGCTTCTGGAATGGACCGAACTTGCGACCGGACTTGCAAGTTCGGTCGGACCAGAAAAATTCTCCCGTCTGTAACTTACTGGAATGGACCGACCTTGTGACCGGACTTGTAAGGTCGGTCGACTCAGAATTTTTCCGTCGAATAAGCTACTGGAATGGACCGACCTTGCGACCGGACTTGCAAGGTCGGTCGGGCTAAAATTTTCCATTAAGTAACTCTCACTGGAATGGACCGACCTTGGGATCGGACTTGCAAGGTCGGTCGGCCCTGTAATTTCCCAGCGTAATTTCTTACTGACTTCGACCGACCTTGGGACCGACCCTGGGTAAGGTCGGTCGAGTCAAAACTTACAAAAAAAAAAACTATAAGACTATGGTTAGTATATATGTATATGTATATGTATACCCACCTATACATATGTGCATATATATGTAAGTATACCATTGTTAAGCAATGAAAAGTAAGTAAATAAATGTAAGTATAAGAATGTGAAGACTTAGTAAGTATGAGTTAGGAAGCGTAAGGGTAACCGAATTAAATTAATGATAGTTAGATTAATTATTCGGTTGTATGTATATCATAGGATTTGATTTGTGAACACCGGAGGAATGTTGGGATACAAGTACAACGGTGAAAGGTATGATTTCTTCATGCCCTGTATCCTAATCTGGTTACCCCGATTTGTGTGCTTATTTGACCACCTAATAAGATAAATGCATGAATCGGATTATATTGCACTTACTTGTGCTTGTTTACATTGTTCTCGATATTTGCCTTGAACAATAGTTTGTATAATTCATGAAATATATGAATGATGATGATGTGTAATTGTACCTTGTAGTGTACTTGTATATTGTATTGTATTTGTATGGAGGTGTATATGAATAATGTATTTGTGTATGTGGTTGGATGTTGACTTCTACTAATTCCTAACTACCTAACTCCTAACTTAAGTGAGTAAATTGGAATGAGTAGAAGTCCGATATAGCTTCGGCCACGCGTGAGGATGAGGAGACACAAGAGGTTGGATCCGATTCCTGACTCTTAAACTGGTCCGCGGCCCAAATCCCTTAAATGGGTAGCATCCCGGATTGGTGAGTCAAGTAAATCCCGGTGGTGGGACGGAGTAGTCCCCGGGCCGGAGGTCCCGACGACTTAACATGAGTAAGAGTAAGAGTAAGTAAGTATGGATCCGTAAGTATGTATGAGTATGAGTATGTATGCGTATGTATGAAGTAACGAGTAAAAGAGTAATCTCCACCCATTAACCCGGGTGGACCAATGAAGCTAACAAGTATTGTATACTGGGTATGTAATGAGTATGTGCATTCGGAAGAAGGTAAGTATGTATTGGATGGTTATATTGTATTCCTTGTATGTAATGAAGTGTATGTATGTATGCCTTGCGTAAGTATTAATGTATTGTGTGTAAGAGCATGTATGCATGTATGTTTGTATGAAAATGAACTGCATGTATTCGACCAAGTGGTCGGCGTACCCTCACTAGTACGCGGGGTATGGTTATCATGCGCAGCGAAAGCTGACCCCCTAGGGGGAACGTTTTTAGTGTGCAGGTACCCGAAGCGAATATGGTCAAGGTAAGAGACCGGAGGCACACCCTTGTATCTAGAAGCAAGTAGTTTGTGAGGAACGGGTAGTAAGTGTCTCTTAGTGAGTACGTATGAACTTGGAAGAGGTATTATACTTGTATAAGGATCTTAGTAAACTCGGTATGTGGATTATATTGTATTGTACTTGAAGTATTATATCGAATGAAGTTTGTAGCATTTATTGGTATACGGAGTATGTATGGTAGATATGTAACACTCGGGATTCCGGTCCATCAGACCGATGCTGTATGTAGAAGTAGTAGTCCTGTTAGTCACGTGGGTGACTAACGGCATTGTATCACCCACTGTATGTAAGTATGTATCCGCTGCGTGTATCTGTTGTGTAAGGAGATTGGACGTAAGCATTGTATTAATGGTAGGGGTGTTACAATGACATTAAGGTTTTTACCTTGTAATTTGATGTCAAACTCTTAATTTCCTCCTTGTTTGGTCTCGACAGCCTACGTAAGTTTTGTTCAACTTATTAAAATGTTCTTGACATCAAGAACAAGGCTAAGTTAAGCTCTAGAAGTAGTTTAGCATAGGTGAAATCTTAAGGTATGAAATAAGCTTAAGAATATGATCTTTACCTTAGAATTCCTAGGTCTCTCCAAGATCAATCTCGGCCCTATTTAAGGAGTACATGAAGAGCATTAAATCTTCTCCAAAGCTATGATAATCAAGCTGATTATAACAAGATAGAAAGCTAGTGTGAGTTACCTTTGCAAAATTCCTTAAGGAATGAATTTTGACTTGTTTTCGGCCATCCCTTGAAGAATTGAAAGAGCTACTGAATAAGCTTCAAGGGGAAGGAAATGAGTGGAAGAACTCAAAGAAACCAGCCATTAAAAGAGTAGAATTGGAGATGGAAGCTTAAAGCACCATTTTACCTTAAGAATGTTTTTTATCCTTCTTTGCTCCTAGATCTTGTTTCAGCCAAAAATCACCCTTCCTTGCAATAACAACTCGCTGAGATTGAGAAATGGGATAAGGTTGGAAGTTAGCTCATTGGATAGAGGAAGAAAAGAGGAAAAAATGAGCTATTATGCATTAAGACATTACCTTTATGCAATGGGAGTTGGTTTTCTTATAAGGCAGATCAAGAACTCAAAAATGGAGATTTTAGAAAGAAAGGGAGACGGCTGGAACAGGAGGGAAGGAAAGAGAAATAATACTTGGTCTTAAGTAAGGAGAAGGTAAGGTAAAGAATAGTAAAAGGATGACTAGCTCACTTAAGAAGATATTTGAATTAAGGCTTGAAAGGCGTCACCACCCACCCTTATTATTTCCGCCCCCTTTGGTCAATGCTGGGGTCATTAGTTGACCATTGACCATGCTAGACAATTAAAGCTTAATTTGGCACTATTTGGGTACTATTCACATATTGGTGCCAAACTTTGGATTTTTTTTTTGTAAATACTTTGATTTAGGGTTACTAATGTGATACTAAGTAGTACACACGTTGATTAAGGTGTATACAAGGCTAATTAGCCACCCAAAGTCAATTTTTGGACACTTTTATAAAAATATGTCTTAAGGAGTTTTAGAGCTCATTTTTGTGTTTTAACTCAATCTAGAGTTTGGCTTGCTTTGGTAATGGTTTTATTATGTTCATACCTTAGTTATAACGCTTAGGAATCCTCTTTGGATCCTAATTGGTTACATGATCTCTTAGGTTACTTCAAGCACAATTTAGGCTTTAAGTGATCTTAAGGCATGTTTTTGCTTTATAAGATCTTAGATTGTTATTCAATGATTTTAAGATGATTTTTAGTCTTATTAGATCATTTAATCATGTTTTAGTAGTTATGGGTATTTCATACAGAGCTGCTATCATAATTTTGACTCAAATGTCTTCTTGCAATATGTTATGTAAGATGTTCATTAAATGATTGTTAAGCTGTTTGAGATGTCGATTTTCATTTTTTTCAAGGAAAAAAGGTCGCCCCAACACATTCGAACGTATTCTGGATAGTTTGATGAAAAAGAAAATTTGTAATGCACTTATTAAAAATAAATGTCTGTTACATCTATTTGAAATGTTGATTTTCATTTTTTCAAGAAAAAAAAGACGCCCACATTCCACCGTATCCCGGATAGTTTGGTGAAAAAAAAAACTCCCTCCTTCCTGAATTGACCGTCCTGTTTACTATTTGGACATGTCGTTTGACTTCAATATTTAATATATAAGATAAAATATTTTAAAAATTTAAGTTTTGCATATGATTCCTTGCATGATAAACGATATGTTACAAAATTTAGTTTTAATAAATGATTTTATCATATATGCTTAATATTGAAGTGGAAAAACATGCCATAAAACGAACAGACGGTCAATTCAGGACGGAGGGAGTATATTTTATACTATAGTCAAAATCACTATTCATCAAGTATATAAACCATTATAGGATATCAATTAATGGAAAAAAATTACAACCATACCTCATTACATATTTACATAATCAATATGATTTTAAAATAATTTTATACCGCATAACCACTTTCACCGTTATACTCTCGTTGAAACCTCCCTCTCTCGAGACTCGAGTCGAGAGGATAAACCTTCGTCCCTGTCGCCAACTGTTAGCTGCTATCCTTGGAGCGCGCTCTCTACATAAGCGAAAATGGCGCATAAGATGACCGTGAGCGAGCTTGTTCGTCCTCGTCACCTTTTCACTACCAAATGCCAGGGATTCACCGGGCTTTCCTCTCTCCGTTTCTTGTTCCGCTCCTTCCTTTTCATTCTCATTATCTCTTTCGTCCCAAAATTCGCCAGCTAAACATTTCTTAAACCTCTGCCGGCGGTATAATGTTCTACGATCTCCCAGTCAATGTACTAGCCTTGAACTTAATGATGGAATGTATGATGAAGAGGATGAGGAAATTCTCGACCACGAGGGTGATGAGAGCGAAGGGAGTGAGCTCGACGATGTTATTGACAAGGAAGAGCTTGAAAGAGAAGCGGCGAATTTGGTCGGGGAGTATTCTTTGTCTCTGTATCGTCAGTTAGGAATCGGTATGCACTTTGGATTTGATTAGATATTCGCTATCCTTTTGTTGCAAATGAAGGATTTAACTGTAACTGAAGTGGCCAAAATGTATGACCTGGGATCACTTATATTTCTTCTTTTCTGGCGTTTCTGCGCTGATTGTAACAGAGGAAGATGCGGATGGTTCTAAGCGAACGAATCGGAGTCGGAAAAAAGTTAACTTTCAAGGCAAAAAGGTCAGTGCGCATCTGTTTCTTTCTGATTTCTGTGTATGTTTCCTGGAACCCTGAGCCTGGTAGTATGTATAGTCATACTAATTGTATTAGAAAGGTTCCATTATAAAGTGGAGCCGTTGAAAACTATTAGTTTTCGTTATGTGCCTCGACCTATTTATTTTCCTTGTTTTGTTTTCAAAAATAAGCGTGATTGGAGAAAACTGTCTGTATTCATGTAAATGTGAAAGAGTCTCAAACATAAAATCCAAATCCACAACAATAACGTCAAATTGATCTATCTAATGACCGGGTCCAGAGAGTAATGGACGCCAATGAAAGAAGTTCCTGTGAGTCTGGAGTCAGAATCTTCTTTCAAAATAGAGGTAATAGCTGAATCTTTCCAAGAATATTTTTACGAGGAAATCAGGAGAGATTTCTAAGCTACCAATCAATTATTTTGATAACCATTATCTAACAGGTTCTCAAAGTTGTGTAATGACTAATAAAGACAACTAGGTTGTAAAATTTGGTAGTTTGCTATGCATCATTTGAACCTTGTCTCCACATCCTTTTTTGGGAGTTGGTCTGTAATCCGAGGCAGGAACCTAAGGTATATGTTGCACCGGAATTTGGGAAAGTCTAAACAAACTGGCATTCCTAATAAACTGACACTGCTGGTTCTTGATAAGTTGTGGTTCCACATCATATGCAGATCCCTGACCATCTTCTTCCCAGAGTTGCTATCGTTGGAAGGCCAAATGTTGGCAAGTCCGCACTCTTCAACCGTCTTGTTGGGGTATATCTCACAAAATCTCAATCCAATGAATAGTGGATCATTCGATGTGGCTTTTAATTTGTTGTGCTACCTATAATGTTTAACTATTTGCTTCCTGAATAAACAACAAAAGTACTTCTGTCCTTGCATGCATTATGGGTTTCGCCTCTTTAACTTTCATCTCTGTTTACAATGTTATAATGTCTTCTTTCATAGGGTAACAAAGCAATTGTGGTTAATGAGCCTGGTGTTACGAGGGATCGCCTGTATGGTAGGTCCTTATGGGGTGCTCATGAGTTCATGGTGATAGATACCGGAGGTGTTTTAACAATGTCAAAGTCACAGGAAAATGTGATGGAAGAATTGAATATATCGACAACTATAGGGATGGAGGGCATACCATTAGCCTCCCGGGAAGCAGCGATTGCCAAAATGCCCTCTTTGATTGAGAAACAAGCTGCATTGGCTGTTGAGGAGTCCACTGTAATTATATTTGTGGTTGATGGTCAGGTATAATACATCTTAACTGAGATAACAAGTTGGTATTTAGTTTAGTATAATGATACTGGAGTTCACTTTTGGAAAAAACCTAAGAATATGTAGCTTTGTTTCTGTTTTCTCAGCGAAGTTTGGATCTTTAATTAATTGTAGAATATGAACTTATTATTATCTAATAAGCTCTTTATGAATAGGACATTTAGTAATGTAGGATTATGCTAATATATATCTAGATGTTTCTTTTTATTTGAAAAGTAAACTGATCTTATAACCCTTTGGGCATTCCTCTTCCTACTCCCCTCTCTTGTATCTTCTTCATCTGCCATGCTAAATCTCTTCTAATTTTACTCCTAATGCCTTCATTTTATCTTCCTTTTCCCAAGCTGGGTAGGATTGACAGTTATTCATAAAATACCATGCAGGTTTAATTTTAAGAGATACTTTTATTTGTTTCTCTGTCAGTTAGGGATCTCTTAGTTACTTAGTAGTGTTTGTGATTCTGTTCACTATCAAGGAGGATTACACACCTAAATAGAGTTTTATGTCGTTATATATTTAGAAAGTGCATTTTAGCAACAATAGGATAAAGGTTATTTTTTCTTCTATTTGCCTCAGTCAATTGGCTTGTTTTATTAAAAATATTGATGTCTGCTCCTGAATGGTTGTGGACAGGCTGGTCCAACAGCAGCTGATGTTGAAATAGCAGATTGGCTACGGAAAAACTATTCAAACAAACACGTTATACTTGCAGTCAATAAATGCGAGTCCCCTCGTAAAGGTCTGATGCAAGCATTAGAGTTTTGGTCCTTGGGGTAAGTTGCTATTGTCCGCAAACTTAGTGTTGTTGATTCAATCTGTAACATGGAACAATACCTTAGTTTGTAGTATTTCATTGCTTTTTGCGGAACATTAGTGCTACATGAGGAATCTTCTGAACATACTTGCCAACAACAATAATTTGGATCACTTTTGTTGATATTTCCTTTTCATCTTATCTTCAATGTTATAGGATTTCACCAATTCCTATATCTGCCATTACTGGGACGGGAACTGGTGAGCTTCTTGAGGATGTGTGCTCAGGATTTGCAAATATTGAGGTATTAACCCCCCCCCCCCCCCCCCCCCCCCCCCCCAAATCTGACTTCTAATCAGACAATGATTGCAATTCTAAAGTTCGACAAAGTTGCCTCTTTTTGGATGTGAATAGTTGACGGGTTTATGCTGCTAAAAGTGTAGGAGGAACAAAATCTAGATAATGAGGAAGACTATGTTCCTGCTATTGCTCTTATTGGAAGACCAAATGTTGGTAAAAGCAGCATTCTAAATGCGTTAGTTGGAGAGGATAGAACCATTGTCAGCCCAGTTAGTGGTACTACACGCGATGCAATTGATTCTGAATATACATCAGATGATGGCCAGGTTTTTACCATGAAATTCTACTATTCGCATTATGACATTGAAGGGATGACTAAAAATAATCTGAAAAAAAAAAGGGGGGGGAGCAAGGTTGAAGTTTCAATTCATGATTACATTATGTGCAGAAGTTCCTGCTTATTGACACTGCTGGAATCGAAGAAAAGCGGTTGAGCTTCGTCAGCAGCACAACCGAGGCATATCAGTAAATCGTGCCCTTCGTGCTATCCATCGCTCTGATGTGGTTGCTTGTCATTGAGGCTATGGCTGTATCACTGAACAGGTGGATTCACTGGCCTTTTAAAATTTCTCAACAATGTTTTTGCTAGATTTACTAAATACCAATGTGGTTTCTTCAGTACAGTGCGAGGCTCTTGGGGGTTTAATTTCCATTATTCTGCATGGACCTGTAGATGGTTGTATAGTTCTGGCTGTGTTTGACCTGTCTATTATGTACTTCTCATGCTTACTGTGGGCTCATGGCACTTCTTTTTTTTTTTTGGTGCATTTACTTCTATCTTATTGTTGTGGTGGAAACATGATGGGTCTAAGTGATTCTTACCCCAACCAGCTTTGATTGTGTATTCTATTGTTTTGACCAGACTTTTTCAGGAATTCAGCAATGCTGCATAATTTCTTGTTTCACCCCTTAACTGGAATAATTTGCACTAGTCGTGTCCCAGATTAAATGCTCTTTTTTTATTGGTTTCTGTTTTGGTTGATTCTAATGTTGAAATAGAATAATAGTTGGTGCCATTTCAAGTTGAACCTGTGTATGCAGGTGTTAAGTCTAACTCAAATTTGTCACCTTTTTTAGTTTCCCACCTTGAAAAATGGGTCTGTATTCTTCAGGATTGTCGTATTGCAGACAGAATTGAAGCGGAAGGGAAGGGATGTGTGATTGTTTGTCAACACAATGGGATACAAATACCGGACAAGGATCAACAAAAGCGACATACTATGAGCAGGATGTGAGCCGAAAGCTAAGGAATCTTCACTGGGCACCAATTGTTTATTCTACCGCACTAGCTGGTATAGTGTTGATAGGTGTGTGTGAATATTGATTTCCTTACTTAGTCACCTCTAGTCACGGTGAAGGTGAAATATCCATCGGTCAAAACCATAAAAATAAATCAGTTTGTTTTTTAGCTGTAATTGCTGAGAGAAGGAAGAAGTTGAATGTTGCTAGTCTTACTTTATTTGGTTTTGTTGCTAAAATATGTGATGAAAGGAGTTTTTTTTCTCTTGATTCCCCTAATGTTCAGGATTATCACTGCTGCCAGTACGGTTGAAAAGGAGAGATGTAAAAGGCTAAAACATCCCTGTTAAATCAGTTGGTGGTAGAGGCTGTAGCCTTTAAGCCTCTCCAAGAAACTAGGGGTGGAAAGAGAGAGGGTATTCTACTGCACTAGGTGCTGCTCTTGTGATGCTACTAGTGGTTTAAGTTTCTATGGAGGTTTATTCATCATATTGCAAAGTATTACGTTGATGTTTATGTGGATGTGTCTTGTATGTTATGAAATGTCTTTAAGTCAGCATAGTAACTGCATTAGCGTCATTGTTTTAAGCTACTTGAGGCAGTGACTTTTTTCTCTATTTGGCAATGTGTTTCAGGCAGCTATAAGGCCCCCGACATTTGTTTTCTTTGTTAATGATGCAAAGCTCTTTCCTGAGACATTTCGACGTTATATGGAAAAGAAGCTTCGTTCAGATGCTGGATTTTCTGGAACTCCAATTAGGCTTTTGTGGCGCAGCAGAAGGAGAGGAGAAAAGAAGAGAGGTTGATCAGCTGGTCAGTCCGTTATTTTGATCTGTTCTACATGCTTGTCTGGGTTGAGTATTATAAGTAACTTGAACGGACATTTTGTTTCTTTCTATTGCTTTTTTAAGTTTTGATATCGGCACGGGTTTAATTAACTTGAATATGAAACACTGGGGACATAATAATCAATGTGAGTATATTGAATGAAAAGGCTGTTTTATCATTCTTTCTAGCGTGTTTGATGCTGATTCAGTGTAGAAGAATGTATGATCTAAGTGAAGTTAGTATTATGCACTCATCTCAGGTACTGCTCCTGGGCGAAAAATGGAGGAGCATTCCCGTCTCTAATAGAGAACTGATGTTGTGGCATTGTTGCAATTCTCTCAGATCTGGAAGGCAGTGTATAGCAGCAATGAAATTGCTGGATCAATGGTATGAAATATCGACTATAGTTCTTCAAAAGCTGTAAAGTATAAAGAATGACTCTTTGCTGTCGTATTGATTAGTAATACCTTGATTGTTGTAACTATCCTACGAAATCAATAATCGCGGTTCATATACAGCTCTGTGCTTATAATTCATTACTTAACTATAGACTTTTTGTTTAATTCAATCATTTTTTTTTGTTTAATTCAACTTTTTTTTTTTGGTTTAATTCAATTTTTGGTACTCCCGTTTTCTCAATACTCCTTTCACTCACAGTTATGGAGTGTGCGCACTTGGATTTCTAATTTGTTTAGTCAGAAAATGATCATTTTGTTTTGTTTCAATTTTTTAAAAAATTATCATATTTACCTATAACGTGTGACATATTACAAGGAGCACCCAAATTTTATTATATAATGTGGGTGAATACGTTATTAAATCATATTCTAATTCAGAAATCTTATAGTTAGAAAGAGGAAGAGAGAAAATGGTTTTGAAAGGTAAAGAAAATTTTCGGTAAGAAGAGCAAGAAAGATGGAGGAAATAAAGAAGGTGGTATTCTGATGATCTTTGACAATATGCAGATGATGTTAACATTGAGGAACTTACGAGGGGTGCATTTTGAGATATGTTTTATAGTTTTTTTTGGTAATTTAGTTACTAATGTAGAACAAAATTTGGTAAAAAATTGTCTGAAAAAGTAAAAAAAGATGCACTGAGTAGCAGATGTCAACACCGGCCCCTTGTATTGGGAGTCGACGCTGGCCTCTCGTACTGGCCATCGACGTCGGCCCCTCATACTGGGCGTTGCTGCCGGCTCCTCCCACTTGTTATTGCCGCCGACTACTCATACTCGGCGTCGCTGCCTGCATCCACTGAGATCCAGTCGTTCATTTTTTGACGTTTTGTGATTGATTTTTTTCAATTTTGTTCAATTATGAGTTTAAATCTATGAAAAACTGTAAATTGAGATGGTTTATAGAACGCCCTCCGGTCAGCACGACCACCGTTTTGACTAATCACACGAAGTGACAACATAACAGATTCAACTTTATCTTGCCACTTCGTGTGACTAGTTGAATGGTGTCACTATCAATAATACCTTGGTCCAATTTTTTTTTCTAAATTTAACTTAAAAGTACTGCAAATTCATAAAATTATACTATTGAATGAACCCCTCGTAAGTCTGTGTGTTTTAGGCACTATTTGTAATATATCACAAGTTTTGGGGTGAATATTATATTTTTGAAAATATTAGTGTATTTTGAGCACTATTTGTAATATATCACAAGTTTTGGGTGAATATTATAATTGTTGAAAGTATTTATAGAAAATTTTAAAGTAAGGGTAATATCGTAAAGTTTTTTAATTCGGACTGCACGAAGTGGAAACCTGACTGCGTGTACGAGTTCAGTTATTTATATATATTAATGATTTAGCCCAACCTCGTATTAGTTCATGGTAACTAATCCCAAATAATTGTGGAAAAGGTTTTATGTTGATTCATGGGATAGCTGGAGTAAGTAGAGTCGATAGTGTTGTTTTTTGGACTTGTTTGTGGATATTGTATTGCCAATAAGGCTTCATTCGATCATGACATTAATGTACAATTATAGAATACAAGCAATATCTGTGTTTAAAAAAGAATTATGTGAGTAATCGTTGAACTCTATTAAGTGAAGAAAAATAAATCAATAGAATAATGACAAGTATCAATTTCAAGTGAATTAATCTTACCAAAATGAAAAGGTCTGACTGAATGCACCCTAAAAGTGTGTCTGAGGCTCGCAATACCTAATGAATCCAAAATAATTGGGTGAAAAACGGTGACGGATGAAACGGATATGAATGGGGGTCAGATGTGGGTGAATTTTTTTTTCACCTATCATTCACCTGACACATCACATGTTTATAGTTTGATCCAATTTTTTTTGAAATTATGATAAAACCCCTTGTATTTTACTAAGAATTACAGTCAAACTCAATTTTTTTTATATAAATTACACTTGATATTAAATTATACTTCGATCCTAAAGGTTACTATAAATTTACAATTAACACCTAATATTTTCAAAATTATAAAAACATACAATAAAAATCTCACCCGTTTATCACCCGATCCACCCATTTCACCGCGGGTTCGGATCGGGTGATCCTTAACGGGTGATGGGTCGGATTCGCGGAAACGGGTGACGGGTATGGGTGAAGTTTCATCCGACCCGAACCCGACCCATTGCCAGCTTTAGACTGGCTATTTCAGTAAGGCTGATGCGGTTGCAATTAATATCAACTGATTATGGTGTAAAATAAAGAGTTGAACTGCCTCCTCTTGCTGTGGATGAGACATACATTAGATATGTGATTAGTAAACTAGTGATTGAGCGGGTTGGCCATCGGTTTCAATGAACGGCCACATGCCATGTTGGAAAAAAGTGACAAATCAGCATATTGACTCACCAAAGGAGGACGTTTCACCAATAGATACAGATAGTAAGTGAAAGCGAAGAGCAAGAACGGAATGCATACAAATTTCATTTTGAAATTGATGAAAAAATCACGGTCAGAGTTAGTGTTCCCCCAAACTAAAGAATTCGTAAGATGAAAAACAAGCAATCACTGCATTTGTCCCTATACACATGGAACATATTGATTTTTATGAACAATTTGCTCAACTTAAATCAATAGATTGAATTGCACAAAAGCATCACAGTGAAAAAAATCAATTCTATGAGCTAAAATTCATTCCTTGAAGATAGATTGTTCAACTTAAATTTGTGATTCTTGTATATATAATGGAGCATCGAATCTACCACATGCAAGAAAGGCTTACAAAGGTCGACATTGATGATGCAGATTATCATTGATCTTCGTTTGCCTAAAAGAATTGAATAATCTGTTAATAGCAGAATGATACCTTGCATAGTTTATAAGTACGTGGTGTATCACATGTAATATATTAAAGAATCATTTACTTAATTAAGTGAATCATATGATAATCAATAGTGTTTAAGACATCATTTGTTACACCTGTGGTTTCGATTTATCATTAGAAAAATTTGATGTGTCCCACGGGAAATTTATTATTCAATTACTTCAATTAATGAATAATAAGATAATAAAATTGTATTGAAATTTGGTTTGATATACTTGTTTTACCTCCATATGATTCAATTACTTCAATTAATGAATAATAAGATAATAAAATTGTATTGAAATTTGGTTTGTATACTTGTTTTACCTCCATATCTGACAATATCTAATGTATCACACTATGAAACTTATGAACCATTTAACTGTAATAATAAATCATTTAACTATCATAATGAATCATTTGATACTGCAAGGACAACTACATCCGAATATACTGAACTGACATTGTGGATAAGCTTATACAAGTAGTATTTGTTGAAGCTGCATCATCAGAATTAATGACAAAAGTGTTAGTTCTCAAGAAGAAGCTTATGATTTGTACAACGATTATACAAGTCGGTGGGAATTTGGAACCAAAAAGTATGCAACCAAATATAAGGAAGTACTAAAATACTATGCTTGAAAGAATTACGCTGCTGCATATCTAGTATGAAAAATGTGAAGAAATCAAAAGGAAGAAAATATAGAAAAGATACACAAAGAGCAACAGGGAATACAAAAATTGCAACTATAAACTTACAAAAGCGGGATGTCGTACAATATTTTCAGAGTATTCATGAAGATTCACATCATAAGGAGTGTCTTATGCACACCTAATTCATGGTGATAGACTTGTCCTCATAGTCTTAGATTTTAAAAAATAAGTACATGAAAGAGCTTAAATAGAGTACAATGAAGTTAATAGTTATATACACGGTGAAGATTTTGCTTTAGTTTTGTGATGTATCATATACTATGGATGAATGAATAATTAGAGTACATAATTGGTGGATCATATAGTAAACATATTTGTGCTGGCATAAATGATGAATTGTTTAGCCAACTGGATAAATCATTTAGCTGAATGGATGAATTATTTATTAATGTTTATAGATATGATTAAACAGATAAATCTGCACTGGAAAAATTTATAGTACACATCATTTAGTAGCTAGTTTGTTGTTTTCTAGCTCGTGGCAAAAGCACTAGCCGTTCTAAATGCATAACCATTACACAAAGCAAATCCCCCTCTAGCATAAGGAATACTTGGTTCGTAGCCAAAACGCAAAAAAAAACATAATATGATCAATAATAAAAAAAATAGAGCGAGCTTCAGGTCTTCTCCCTCTATTTGCATTTGAAGATCATCAATCCTGTTATGCTGTTCAAATACAAAAGTAACACCCTGGATTTTTCCTTAAAATGAAAGATCGCGTCGATACGGATCTAATGCTGCAAACGGATTTGAAAACGGATTTCAAACGAGTCTTAAAACTGAAAAAGAAGTCTAGTCCAAACTTGTGTCCGAAAGTTGATGTTTGGACACAAGTCGAGAGTTAAAACAAATAGGAAGTATGTGATGTCTGAACATTGGTCCGGACATGTAAGTTCTTACCAATGCCGAAACTTACACTCCAGACCCGTCCTCGCATGCTGTCCGAACATGTAAGTTATGTTCGGACAGATGTTCGGACATGTAACACCCCTACTACGCACTTAACAATAATCGAAATCGCAGCGGAAATAACAACTAAACAATAACTAAACGATTCGGTGCTACAACGCCATTAACCACCCACGTGGTCAACAAGGCAGAATAAATACAAGCGTACCGGTCTGATGATCAGACTCCCGAGCATAGAACTAATAACCTTTAATACATAAACATAATACCGAGTTTGTAACTACATCCCTAACTGTAACTGTACACCACAAACTGTCACTATAATGCAAACGGTATCAAATATATATCGCCACGGGAGCACAGGCGCATCCCGGGCTCAACTCCAAAAACAACCAAAAGTATTCCTGCAACCTAGGATCTATAGCCATTCCGCTTCCTCGATCCTCATCCTGCAGTAAAAGAAATATGGAGCCCCCGAGGGGGTCAGCAACCCTTGGCTGGTATGGTTAACGCGCAGCCCATCGGCTAACGGGATACGCGCAACTAATTGTCATGATGACATGGCATTCATTTTAAACATACAACATATATATCACTACAAGAACATTGCACAGCAACATCACGCATAACATACAAGAATGAATCCTTTTAGGAAACGAACCAACACAATTAGATCCCATGGAGAGCCTAGAGAATGTTGTCAAACCCATGCTAAGCTCGTTACATAACTCGTTACCGTCCTGTTAGATTGAACGGATAACTTAACACAAGGTGCCTCGGATATAGTGATCCAAGCACACCGAACAAAACATAGTAATGCCCCTGTGGCCCGACGTGAGTCAGTAAAATAGCCTTGGTTAAGCTAAAGGGAAGGTTGGAAACCAAATTGGAAAACAACCATAACATACAAAGAGAATCGAACCGGTTATGACATCGACTCCCATACTCACACGCGTGGCTGGAACAGACCGGACTCCTCACTTCCCCCGTTAGCACTTGTTAGAAGTTCAACATTGAACTCAATAAACAAATCACAAGCAATTGGTTAAGTCTTGTTAGACACACACAAGGGAAGAGAGAGTCACACTTAACAATACAATAATATTTAACAACTGTAAACTCATTACATGACTTAAGTCTTACAAGGTCATAAACACACAGAAAAACAAACAACACACAAGCCGGTGTAAACCGGTAGGCAACAGACTGTAAGAAAACCATACCTTGGTCCTTGCTTCGACTGGTTTCCACCGTAGGTCACTCCTATACATGATTTAAGAATGTCGGTTAATTAACTTACTTAACTTCAAATTTACTAAGTGTTTAACATGGTTATATGACATGTTTTAATGCCCAAACTTATCCTTGATTACCTACATTATACCCCCTAGGGTTAACTACTTAAGCCACTCTTTGTTTGTTGTTTTTTTTTATAAGTTTTGGTCCGACAGACCTTACCGACAGACCTTACACAAGGTCGGTCCATTCCAGAACATATTACCGTCAAAAATTCTACTCCGACCGACCTTGCAAGTTCGGTCGCAGGTTCGGTCTATTCCCGAGAGTTTCTTTCCTTTGAAAATTCAGGCCCGACCGATCTTGGCAAGTTCGGTCGCAAGATCGGTCGATTTTCGAGACTCACCTACGTGCAAAAATTTAGGCATGACCGACCTTGTAAGTCCGGTCCCAAGGTCGGTCTATTCCAGAGACTCAATCCGTACTAAAAATCCATGCCTGACCGACCTTGCAAGTCCGGTCCCCAAGGTCGGTCCATTCCAGAGACCATTTCTCGCAGGGTAAACTGGGCTCGACCGACCTTGCAGGTCCGGTCCCCAAGGTCGGTCTGCTCCAGACCCTTGTTATTAATTGCCCATTTAACTCCAAACTTCACCTCATATATCCTAGTATGTTCTAACCTTATTTGGGCACTTCAAACACACCTTAAGACCTCCATTAAACTCCTTAAATCATTCATCAAAATCCTCCTCAAGCATTACACAAATTCTTATAAAAGGTTTACACTTGTAATGTTTTTCACTAAGTTTCTATGTGGTGTTTCATACCTATAACTTCCACTATTCCCAAATGTTTTCTCACCACTACAACATCATCTCCCAACATCTTTATTCCTAACCAAAACTTCTAGTTGATGTCTAAGTCCTTTTTGTTTCCTAGAACACCTAAGACATTACTTCTCCTCTAGTAAAACACCTAAACATTTCTAACACTTCCTAGTTCATCAATTCTTGTTTTATACACTTAGAACTTCTTGTATATTACCTAAATTTTTACATGAACTCTCCTAGAACATTACTAAACCAAAACACGTTGTTTTCACCATTAAATAATCAAGAACACTAAAATCCATCAAGAACATTCTTGTACACAAAACTTCACTCATTTAACACTACATCACAATATAGTGCATAATTTAAATTGCTTGGCACTTAGGCCCTTAAATAACATGGCTCTTAGGCCCTTAAGATGCATGAATCATAAACACTGAATTTTCCACAATATATTTGCCTTTGACCTGCAAATACACCCAACAATACATATGCCTTTTACTAAGCTCTTGAGAGCATTTTTCTAAGTCATTCACCATTGGCTCCTTAAGTAGGTTTTAATAAGCAATATAAGCTCATTTCTCCTAAGACTTTAAACTACATTAGGTTAGCATATTTACCTCTTTTCATCACAACTTCTTTCTTGTTCCCTTGTTTAAAAATCGTAAGGGTGTTTGATTTCTTGTCAACTTCTAAACAATGTACAAATAATGAAATGAGTATACAAGCTTTATGCTTCATCTCATTGTAAACCCTAAATACATAGATTGCCTTAGAACATTTAGATGATTGTTTTACCTTGGATATGAAAGAGAGTTTGGATATGTAGCAAGAGAGGACTCCACCGAGCCCTTGGAAGATTCAAATGAAGCTAAAACAAGCAAGGTAAAGGGCACCATTAATGGTGTTTTTCGGACAACACACAAACATGAAGGAAATGTTATTTTTCTTTGAGTTTCCTTACCTAGAAGCAAAGGAGAACAATAATATGTGAAACGATGAGCTCAAGCTCCTCCCATGGAGATTCCTCTTGGCACCGAAATGGAGCTCTTGGAATTTTGAGAAGATAGGAATGAAGAGCTTGGCAAGACAAAGAGAATGGTGGTCTTTGTTTTTGATTTGGCAAAGTGAGCTAGGAGTTACAAGAGGTTGAAGATCATATATGGTGGTGGTACTATTGCAAAACCGTGAATGGAGAGCAAGAAGGAGATAGAAGAGAGGTTGGAACCGTGGGAAATGAAGAGGGAAAGAAGAGAATGAAGATAAGTAACTAGTTTTTGTTATTTAAAGTAAAAAGTAAATAGTTATTTGCTTTATTAATTTTGCTTACTTGATAAACTAACAAAGGGGAGATGACTCACCCTTATAAAAACCGGCCCCCATTAAGTAGTAAGGGGTGTTTTAGTCTTTGTTGACCAATTGTTACACTTATATTGACATATGTTATAAACTTGGTTAATTTGGTTACTATTCACTAAAACAAGGCACATAGTTGTGAAAATTTTGATTTCCCATTGATTTAGACTTCCTAATGTGATACTAAGTAGTACACATATTAATTAAAGAGTAATGATGGGCATTTAGCCATTCAAAACTCATTTACAAGACAATTTTTCAAAAACGTGCTTTAAGACTCCTTAAAGCACATTTTGTGTTTTAACTTGTTTTCAAGCTTGGTTTTCTTTGGTAATTGGTTTAATATGTTCATTATTGTATAAATGAGGTCTTGGTAAGCTCATTAGGTCTTAACCAAGCTTATCCCAAGCTTAGAGCACATTTTAGCCTTTATTGACCTTAAGGTATTTACTTGTGTTTTCTATGGTTTAAATTGTTTACTAATGTGTCTAAGACTCTTTTTAGTCTTAATATACCTTATTTTAGTGTTTAAACAACATACCTAGGTTTGGGGTATTTCAGGACACCACTAATATTGCGAAAAACAGAAGAACTCTCGGGGCCTATCCGAGCATGCATGTCCGGACGGACGTTTGGACATGTCCAAAATTACAAAAAATCAACTGAAATTAATCTTGAAAGATGTACTTTTATACCACAACTTCATTGAATAAGTAATTTGTAACAAAGTTTATCATCAAAATCACAGCGGAATATTATTTCAATCCAGAACATTACCGCCACACTCAACCCCTTGAGTGCTCAGGCTAATATCTAACAAAACATCAAAGTAAGTATTCAAAACATTGTAATTTAAAATAGTGTATCTCAACAACAACCATTAATCCTAACTTCTATGTGGTAACGCAACTCCCAGCCCTATGTCTAAGCCATCCGTACCTGCAATCAAAAAACAAATATACAAACAAGAAGGGATCACGTAAGTCAGTGAAACTGAGTAAACTCTGTCTCATTATGTAAAATCCATTTTGAAACTCCTTTTTTGAATAATCAAACCAATAACGCAAACAACTTCATTTCCAAACCAAAACCATTTACAACAATCACCATTCATCAAAATAATTCGGGAGAGCTTTCACCAGGAATCAATCACAAGTATACACGGACGGACAACCAAACTGGGCCGCAACAATAATAATACCACCTCACCCTAAGTCCTTAAGTGTGCACACCCCCCAGAAGGTACTTATGACCCAAAAGGGTAGATTATAGAGCTTAACTACTGTTTCACTGTTCACAGTGCAAAAATATAAAAATGTGGGTACAAAGTACCATCAATTACACAGAGTACCAAAGGTACCAACAATTTACACGGAGCATCAGTACCAACAAAGCAATTAATCCAGTGAAAGTCTCCCAAAACAGTAATCAATTCCAATTTATAAACCACTGAATCCATAATACACGGGGGAATAAATTCCCAACTTCCGAAATCCCAAATTTAGGGTTTTAAATAATTCTTCAACAATTCGCAATTCACACAAGAAATCAATGAGCACAAAAGTTTACCTGGAATCCATGTTCAGCCAAGAAGAGTCAACCATCCCAATCAATAGCATCCACCATTAACGAACTTGAGATCTAAGATTTAATATACACGCTTTTTAACAATCCCCCAACAATAATGTAATCGAATTATAACCTTGTAAACCCCAACTAAGATGGGAGTAGTGATAGGTATTTATAGAATATATAGTGAGAATAAGAGGGGAAATAATAACGTAAATAACAATGATAATAAATGCTTTTAAGTAGAGAAATAAATTGAAGAGAATAAGTATTGGTTAATAATTAAATGTAAACGAATAAGATAAAGATGGTTGATTAGTAAAATACAGGATACATTAATGGAAAGCTAAAAAGTAAAATGATACTAGTTAGGAAATAGGAAATAAACAATTAATGAAAGATAAGAAGAAATTAATTCATTAGTTAGCAAGAGATAAGATCGAACATAATTATCTTTAAGAAAAGATATGAATAATTATTCTAGGAAGAGATACAAGTAAAATCAAATAATTAATTCAAAAAAGGAGATAAGGATGGACGTAGTTATCAAATAGAGTTAAGGATAATTACTTTAGACAAAATAAAATAGAATCGAATAATTAACTCAAGAGAAGGTAAGGATGAACGTTGTTATGCTACGTCAGTAGAATATGAGAATAATGATATTAAATAATTTAGGAGCGCCAATTCGAACCTGGAGGTGGTACCACCTTGCAAGACGGCACCTATTTTGTCTTTTTGTGGTTTCTCATTTTGTAAAACTTTAAAATATGTATTTTATTATATAAGTCCAAATAATATAAATTTTATATCATTGGTCATCATAATTCGAGCTCTTCAAAATAAGACCAATCATGAATATGTTTTGATAATTTTTTTTGTATGTACATATTTTTTAAAATCCATTGTGAATCTTAAGTTTAGGAAAAGTGAATCAAAAGTTGTTAAAAAGTGAATCGAAAGTTGTTAAAAAGTGAATCAAAGAGTTGCGTAAAAGTGAATAAGAGATTTTAAAAAAGTGAATCTCATAAACAAAGATTGTTTAACTAAAGTGATTCTGATTGTTTGACTAGTGTGAATTAGAGATTTTAGATTAGTGAATCAAAGGTTGTTAAAAAGTGAATCACAAGTTGTTACAAAGTGAATCAGAGTAATAAGAAAAATGAATCTCGTAAGCGTAGATTGTTTAACTAAAGTGATTAAGAGGTTTAAGAAATGTGAATCAAAGGTTTTTATAAAGTGAATCATGCGTTTAAGAAAAGTGAATCAGAGGTCTAGGAAAAGTGATTCTCGTAAATAAAGATTGTTTAACTAAAGTGAATAAGAGGTTTAATAAAAGTGAATATTTTGTTTAATACTAGTAAAAGTTAATCCTGCCACAAACTTATGCGAGAACAGTATGAACCTTTCATTTATTGAAAATGAACCTTAAACTCTGCACTATAAATCATACAAATGCCTTCGACGTTTTTAACTTTACTATTTTGGTTTTTAGAGTGTTTGGGGTAAGATTCATTTTATTAATGAATAAAGTTCATTTTATTATTAAAGAAGATTCATTTTGCTAATGAATAAGATTCACTTTAAAAATACTTAACATATACTCATTCTAAAAATATAAAATTTTAAATTTACCAAAACATATCCATGATGCATCTTGTTTTGAAAAGCACGAAAAATGATGAACAATGGTATAATTTTTTTTTATTTTGCACTTATATTTTGTGAGTTATGACATTTTAAAAAAAAGTTTTCTCTCTCCTCCTAGTCTAACCCATGCTCGCCCCCTCTGTATCTCTTTCTATTTTTTATTTTATTTTTTATCTTCTCTTAATATTAGTTGAACCAGTAATATAATGACATGTGGCAGAAGCTATATTAGAAGGTGGAGTAACCTCTAGGGTCTCCATGCTGTTTAGGAGAAGCGAAAGGAATATCTTTATTTTTAACTGCTTAATCTTAAAAGAGAGTAAAATAATAATAATAATAATAATTCCCTGGTCCATTACTAACCACTAACTTCGGATAACTCAATAACAAACTATTATAAAATTAACCCAATCGTATTGATTAAATGCTATAAATTTCCTAACTCAAAATACACGGGTATTTCAGTACTTCTTGCGCAACACACTAATATCAGTTTTCTCTTTTTACTGTGTAAACACCGAACCATAAAAACAATATAAGGAAAAAGAAAAATATATACAACCAATCAAAACACACACACAAGCTAAGAAAACCATAAAAGATGAGTAAATACTTACATCATCAGTATTAATCTTAATGTTCCATGACAATCCATTACCAAGATAACTCTCCATGTGTTTCAATGCACATATACCACAATCAATTGTGCCACCTCTCTTCCTCCATGACTTATCAAAGTAATCATTCTCAAAACAGAACTTGTTAGATCTTTCTACATGGATATCCTCCTTGGGTAACCTGAGGCAAGCATGAACATCATCTTTAATAGCAACCAACTCCCTATTAGCACTCATTCTAATGGAAGATCTACTATATTCGTATTATGAACAAGCCACATTCATAATTGCATATTTAACGTTTTCAAAGATGTATGCAATAGTGAACCAAAATCATTATCAACACCAACTTGTCTCTAATGATCATTGAGACAACTTACAACATAAATGGATTACTTAATGTGAGCCTTGTTGTAATGTTTTATATTGCTTCACCACACTTGGCTTAGTTGGAACATCTATTCGTCGTTACAACTTTCTTTCTCTTTAAGGCAACAATACGTGTGTCTTCTACGTGTGATCTATAACAAGGAAAAACGTAAGAAACATATAAAAAACAAAAATTATGAATCATTAAGCAAAACTAATGAATAATTCAACAAAATAAATGAATCAAAAACAAAAACAGAACAAAGAGAATTTATGATATATTCGTGAATAGCTGTGTGCTATCAAAGTAAAAATGTCATTGAAAAATAATAAATCCCTAGTTTAAGCAAGAATGTAGACCGGGGCGGAGCTAGAATTCAAATATTAGGGGGGCGAAGACTGCTTAAAAAACAACAATTATCGCAACATATATTATTACAATTGGTTATATATTGAGTATTCAATATTGAATGTATGTTGTATCAACAACCAAGAAATACATGCATGATAAATATCTATTGTATGATGAATCTTTAAACTAAAGATCGCTAGAACATGATAAGAAAGTTAACAAACAAACTCTTGCATAACTACAAAGTAAATGATATAATGTTCAAAATAATAGGTCAATAGGACTGCACAATTAAAAAAACATAAGTTGCAATTCCTACAATAGTATATCAACATTGAATCAATTGAGAATTTCAAAGCATTTTAATATTAAGGATAATGAAATAACTAAAAAAATAA
This sequence comes from Limonium bicolor, assembly GCA_023374045.1. Lineage (NCBI taxonomy): Eukaryota > Viridiplantae > Streptophyta > Magnoliopsida > Caryophyllales > Plumbaginaceae > Limonium > Limonium bicolor. The sequence continues at coordinate 388,808,321 of CM041778.1, forward strand.
TTCTTCAAACTAAACAAAGATAAGTATTACCAAAGAATAGAAACACAAGTAGCTCGATTTTACTATCTATCATGAATGTGACTGCAAAATAAGTTAGTGTATATATACATACATATAGTCAATATACATATAAAATGTTTCACTAGTATCCTTTTGTATTAATAAAGAAGTTGGAGAGAGCTTTTGATAATGTTAAAAAGACATTTCTCTCTCTCATTTTTTCTTTTTTTTTTGTATGTTGTAGGCTGTGTAAACGGATTTTTATACAAATATAATTTTTTTATGTTGTAGCCGATCTTCTCGGGGCCCATTATATATCAAAATCACCATTGAAGAGTCTACTTTCACACCATAAAAAAAGTTAGAAGAGAACCACAGTCTAAGCTGTCGAAATAAACCCAAACAGAAACCGTCACCAAAATTAACACATAAGGAAATATGGGTGGAGCACAAGAACTACCTGATTCCTTCTTGCCATAAATTTTCACCATGATTTAGATACTTGACTAGGCTAAATGGGGATTCCAAGACCTTCCAAGAACTCGCCCAAGAACACCTTCAAATTCCCTCACTTCTTCTCAGTCTCAGCACCTCCTTGCTCTCGGTTTTGAACTTCTTGGCTAGGTGACCTGCTCTACTTGTTGGCTGGTATTTCTTTGTATTAGAGGAGGTTAGGGAAGTATATTGGTGTGAGGTATGAATCCAGTTCGTGGCTCTTCTTATATAGGCAAGAAAGGGAAGACTTAATACTAAGGTAAGCCTTAATAAGATGACACCTCTTAATACACCTTCTCTTCTCTTATTGGCTATAGGTTTGGCTGAGTTAAATGAAGACACATAAGGGTTGATGATTGCAAGGGGAATTCGGCAAGGGGGATGGCCATAATGAGCTGAAACATAATCATGACAAGTAATAAATGACATTAAATGTGACCGATTTTCTTAAGGCCTTGTTTGCCTTGCCTGATTTTTGCTAGGATTGGTTTGGTATCATGTCCTACTATGTGTAAGTGTAAGTGTAAGTGAATACACTTCTGGTTACAGCCCATTTAAGGCACCATTTAAGGGTATAAAAGGAAATAAGTTATTTTAAGTGTAAATAAGGAACATGTTGTTGTACTTTAGCTTAAAACCTAACCAATGACCTTATGACACCTCCTACTTGTTTTCCTAGGTGTGTGGATCCTATTGGACAGCATGTTAACCAATCATTTCTTAACACCTTGTGTTTCTTGACACCTCGTGCTTAGGTTTACTAGGTTACCACCTCATGCTTGCTTCCTACTAGGTCTCCACCTCGTACTTAGCTCAACTAGGTTACCAGCTCGTGCTTAGCTCAACTAGGTTGTCACCTCGTTCTTACTTTAAGTAGGTTGCCACCTCGTGCTTACTTTAAGTAGGTTACCACCTCATGCTTAACTCAACTAGGTCACCACCTCATACTTAACTCAACTAGGTCACCACCTCATGCTTACCTTAACTAGGTCGCCACCTCATGCTTAACTGGATGTTTTTGGTGTATTTCAAGGAGAAAAGTAGCTAAAGTCATAAATTTAACTATAGAGGCGTTTCCGGCTATTAGGGTTTTACCGGGTCTTCTAGAATTTTCCAAAGTCTTCCCTCTCTGGTTACTAGGGTTTCTTAGCGTTTTATTGAGTTTGTAAGGTTTTTCTAAGATTTCCAAGGTCATTTTCGGGGTTTCCAAGACTTCTAGGAGCTAGGGTTCCTAGGATTTCCAGGACTTTTAGGACTTTTGGGAACTAGGGTTTCTAGGGTTCCTAGGATTTACGGGACTTTCAGGACACCCGGGACTTTTAGACTTTCTCATAAACTTGGGTATTTCACGATCGGTCAAAGAAGAAAATTTTGCAAAGGGGCGGGAGAAAACGAGGTATAGAAGGTATGCCCCCGTCTTTGGTGCCTAGCATACCACTACCGGCTTTGGAAGGTGAGTGTTTCTTCCTTTTACCCCAGGAGCAAATCTTTCCCTAGGCTCACTCCAGATTACGGATCTAGAGGGGATACCCCAACTTTTACGGTGGTATCGATATTGTAATATAGTACTCAATTATTCCTAATATGAAGGGTGATAAGATCAGGGTGCTGACCGAGTAGGTCGAAGGTGTTAGTCTCAAACCAACTCGACTAAACATGTGTTTGCCAAGGAGATAATACAGAAGCTTTTTATGTAAAATTGACAAGACAAGATATGCTTGTATTGAAATTCAAAGTGAATTATAACCTAGTGTCCTATCTTGGGGTTAGACAGAGCAGCTCTGCCTAACACCTACACTCAAACACTCTAAATATAGATCAATACAACGTGTGGAGTGTTTGTGTGCAATAGCTCTATAAGCTAGATGAATTATATGAGCATAGAACTGACATAGTCTTGAAGGGCTGCAAGTTGTAGGATCAAATTTTGGAGTTGTTATAGGTCGGGTGACAACTTTAGGAGTGGTAAAAGTGTTGTTAGTGGCCATGGCAAAAATTATAGAGAAAAGGTTGGAGCTTGGGCAAGGTAGGTTGGGTAATCGACTAGGGCAGTAAGGTAAGGTGGTGAGTTGGGCATTGGAATTTTGGGATGGCAGATGTGGGTGTTTTGGTTGAATTGGTAAAGAAAAGCTTGGCGGGTTCTCAATAAACATTTGTAGAAAAAGTATAGTTGAACTACTTAACCAAGGGAAGTCTAGTGGCAGAAAGACTATACCTGAGTACCCTGACTCTATCTCTAAGAGGGAGAGGAGATACAACCACCCTCAGTCAGAGCGAGTCATGCTAAGGTTTGTGTGAAAGAGCTCAAATGCAACCATGGGTGATGCCTTGGTGATGATATCCGCAAGCTGGAGTCTGTGGAAAGATAGTTTAATTAGATTAAGTCCATCTTCACATGATCTTGTACAAATGAGAACTCATTCTATAAATTTAGTGCGAGCATGAAATTTAGAGAACTTGATGACCTTAGCTGGTATTATCATACATAATGGTAACATTTTGATCAAAAATACCGTAGTCTTCAAAGTACTTGAAGCTGGAGCGAGTCAGCTTGCTTTCTGCACAAGATTCGCAGAGAGTCGGCTTGCTTCTGCACATGATTTACAGACAGAATCTGCTTGCTTTCTGCACATGATTCTCATATACATTTCAGAAATCCCTATCAACATGCTGTCATATTGCCTTAAGATCACCAATGTTAGAGTCATAAACCATATTTCCTTAAGATCACGAGTGATAGAGTCATAAATCTTATATTCAGTTGATGATAATAACATAAGGTTGGAGAAATCACAAATTTGAGAGACACTTGAGAGACTATGTCCTAAAACAACAACTAAGTTAACATTGTCAACTTTAAATAAAGAGGGGTTACCAATGGAGCCAATTCTTATGATTTTTTCGTGCATGTTGTCTCTCAAAGTAACCTTTCCCCCTTGATGGTCAGAGAGAGTCAAAAACTTATCTTGGTTTCCTGTCATATATCTTGAACAACCACTGTCCATAAACCAAGAGTCATTGTTTCTGAGCCACTCTGTCTGTAAAAAGCTATTGATTAGTTTTGGGAACCCAGATGTACTTGGGTCCCCTCTTAGACAATGATGAAGAACTATTATAGTAAAAATCACGAGCTTTGAGAATTGTAGAGACATGAGGTATATTAAATGACAAAGCATCACAAAGTTTTTTACAGGAAGAGTCCGTATGACCATCATAACCACAATATCTGCAACTTTTCATCGCAGAGGGAGTTTCACTTACCTGATCATGAGCGATTTTCTCACCATTGTGAGCCATCAAGCACATCAAACTGGTGGTGCCTGACTCTACCTTTTCTAAGTAGGAAATTTCTGTCATCTTGAGAGATTTGTCAGCCAACGTAGGCTTTGATAGGATCAGGGTGCTGATCGAGTAGGTCTGAGGAATTAGTCTCAAGCCAACTCGACTAACGACAAGTATTTGCCAAGAAGATAATGCGGAAGCTTTTTATGTAAAATTGACAAGATAGGATATGCTTGTATTGAAATCCAAGGTGAATTACAACCTAGCGTCCTATCTTGGGGTTAGACAGAGTAGCTCTACCTAACACCTACACTCAAACACTCTAAATATAGATCAATACAACGTGTAAAGTGTTTGGGTGCAATAGCTCTATAAGCTAGATGAATCTATATGAGCATAGAACAGACATAGTCTCAAATAATCTCTCAAAGTGAAAACTCTCTCAATATGACTTTCTCTAGAAATGTGGAAGTGAAAAGCTCCAACTATTGCAAATGACTTCTAACTGGTTAAATACTGATAAAACCCGAAGTAACTGCTCCCATAACGTGTAAACTGATGTTTCCACGACCTCCCACTAAACATTGGGCGGGAAATATCTCAACTGCTCTGTGGTGGGACTTGTTCTAGCCTTCTTTAATCTTGACCGCCTTTATTTTCAGAGCTAAACATATGTGAATGTGTGTAGCAGTTATCCACGTTTTAACAGTAGAGGTTCACCTCCTAGCTTCTAGAACTTTCCAAGAGAATATATTTACGCAGTCAGACTCCTTCGTCGCCCAGACTTACTCTGTGGCCATTATCAGGAAAACCTCTGGTTCCAACAAAGGGCAAGACCCATACTTATACATAAAATAAATAAAATAGGGAGACAACTGATATGATGCTTCCCTTACCACGGTTGTATAGATTGATTTTAAAGAGTTAGGGTGAGCATTTCAATAGAATATATTGAATTTATCTAAAAACTGTAAAAAAATAGATTTTAATCGAGTTTTGTAACCATTTCAAAGATTTCAGTTATATGGATATCAAAATTAATATTCATTTTGGTTTTCGGATTTCACTCTTACTAATTCAAATATAGGAATATTCAAATATAAAAATAAATAAAAAAATAGATTTGATTAGATGTCAACCTTACATAGCCCCTTTTGTCGCTCTTTCTCAAACTTCAACCATTTGCACGTGTTTCCTTCTCTACACTCTTCAGCGGTTTCTTCATTCTTTGTGCCTCTCTCCTTCATTCTCTTCTTGTGTTGTGGCTACGCTTTCTCCTTCCTCTACGCCTGTCTTTTCTTTTCTACGCTAAGTATTTTGATCGACTTATATGGGATTGGGCAACTTGATAACTAAGACAGATGATGAAAGTTTTATTATCTTTTGTACTATGATCTTAAGATGATTTTTGCTGCTACTACATGTGTAACAAAAATCAATAGGGAAAACATATATTTTGTTGTCACAGTCTCACATAGTCATAGTAAATCATAGTTTTTGATTTTTTGTGTTTGGATATTTTTTCTACTACTGGATTTATGGTTATTTTATTAAATTTCTGTTAACTGAAAATCAAACTAACTAAAATAGTTCAATTTACAGATTTACACATAATTTTTTTTGGATTTTAGACATTTTGAATAATAGATAATTCAATTTTTAACCAAAATCTAATTTTTCCTTGGATTTTGGAAAATTGAATTATCCAAATGATTAACTAGGGGTGTCAAAATCTAGTTTCGGGTCGGGTTGAGCTCAATCCAAACCAGATCCAAAAATAGTTTAAATCAACCCAAAACAAGTATCAATTATTCAACCCAAAAAATAGTTTGAATCAAAATCTCAACCTGAACCCAAATTTTTACCACCGATCTCAGATCAGATTTCGGGTTAAGTAGCTTGACATCCCCACCGAACTACGTTCTACTATTATGAAACTTACACATATTTGGGCTACATCTTAATTTGGGCCCCACAGAGTTCGGCCCTCTGACCGACTCCTAAATCATCAGTAAGATTCCACGTCAGCGTATAAAACTCCAGTCATAGAGTCATAGGCATAGACTTGCACCGTTCAGAATTCGATAAGAGTATAGCCACTGAAGGGAGGAGAAAAACAGAGACCGAACGCCTAAAATCAGCGAAGACATCTCCCCATCGGTCGCACCCGGAGCCTCCGAGGTCTGAGGCCCTGGGCACCCGGCCTTCCTTTCTCGCTTTCTTACTATTCTCTGATAATTTGTCGCATGAGAATTCACCGGCGGCCAAAATGCCCACACCAGCGCCGTCCCACCGCCATGAGGATCTGATCACACGGCTGAGCTCACCCGACGGCGATTCAAAGCTCAAAGCCTTGAGAGAGTTGAAGAACCAAATTATTGGTAACCGGACGAAGAAGCTATCTTATGCCAAGATGGGGGCAATTCCTGCTGTCGTTTCCATCCTCGCTGCTGCAACCACGTTGCCGGTCTCAGACGCTGATGACGCCGCAAACCGCTCCTCTCTCATCATTCAATCGGCCGTCACCATCGGGAGCTTTGCTTGCGGCGTTGAAGCAGGGGCGAGAGCGGTGATTGATTCGGGCGCTGTCTCTCTCCTGCTAGGTGTCCTTTCTCACAGCGACGAGAAGGTGAGAATGTTGAATACTATTTTTCTAGATCATGGGTCTCTGCTATTGTGCTTTTTATTATCGGTTTGAAATTATTAAGAAGTTTCTGGAAATGTGAGTTCACAAATCACAATCTCATTCACCGTCACTTGGAGACGCATGGAAGATATGCAATGATCGTGAACGACGCATTCTTACGGTCAGAAGATGCAATTATATCTCTGATCAAGAAAATTTGAAATGTAGAAACATAGAAATTGAAAGCCTTTTGCAGTTACATATCGAGAAGGAAATGCGTAATTTAGTGATTTATGTATACAGCGAAGTGTATATTTGTCTATTTGATCGTCTCTGGCTTAATATAGGTTACCCCTTCTGGGATCTGTACTTCTACTCAATGATTACTTTACTTTTCGCTTGGAATTTGATCTTATGCTCCCCTCGATGTCATTGCTTTTTGCATACCATGGAGGCACTTCTTTAGTGTGTGGGCCTATAGCCATTTCCCTCTAGTAGAAGTATATTGCTCGCGATGTTCTTCTTGGCGATAAATTATGCTGAGCTATAATTTGGTCCTTGTTTTCTGGCGAAGCATTGAAGAAAACATACAAATCATATCTCTTTGATGTATTAGAAAAACTCATTCATTATGTTCAACAATGATATCCATATTAGGAGCTACTTGTTAACGTCCTATCTTGTTGTGGTGCAGATTGTAGATGCTGGTGCTAGATCCCTCAAAATGATTTATCAGTCAAAGCTCGCTACTAAATATGATTTTCACCTAAGAGAGAACTTGGATTTTGTTGTATCTCTCTTGAATAGTGAGAATGAGAATGTTACAGAACTTGGTGCCTGCATTATCACATATTCCTGCAACACCACTGCCGATCAGAAGGTCTTGTGTGAAGCTGGAATTTTAAGAAAGCTTCAACAACTTCTTGGACGATCTATTAATCAAAGAGATGCCAGCCTGGAGGCTCTAGCAACAATGATGCAAAAATGTCCTGAGGTAATTCCTGGGTTTGTGGGAACAGATCATGGAAAAGCTTTAAAATCTATCGCTGAGCTGGTGAGAGATAAACATCCTCGGACTAGGTTACTTGCTTGTATATGCTTGGCTGCTGTTTGGAAGGTTTCTCCCTGCTATTTACAAGATATTGCACTTAGAACAAGAGTAATATGTACCCTGCTTGAGCTTGTTGATGAACTTAGTCAAGTTGGAGATGATGCACCCTTTGTACTTGCTGAATTGGTGTCGCAAGAGAATGCACAGAAGCTAGCCTTTGAGAATAGTGCTGTTGAAAAACTTTGCTCTTGTCTTCAAAATGATTGGGTGCATTCTAGGCGTTTAGAAGGAATTTTTTTGGCTTTGGCTGAGCTTTGCTCAAAGCTCGAAGTATGTCGGTCCATGTTCATAACTCTTCAGGTGAGTATCTTTTAACAGTTGGCTTGTCATTTCCTTGTGGAGAGCTAGAAGCAATATATTGGTTTGAAGTGATATACTGACTTAATACTCTTCTGATGTTGTCAAATTATGAGACCAGTGCCACCTTTTTAGCCATGTTGGATGATGGGAACCTCTGTTTGAGCTTTTGGATCTAAATGATATGGAATTTGAGTTACTGTTTCCTCTATGGTTACGAACTATGATATGTCGTTACAATCCTTCTTTTTGACGTAGAAAATATCTATTGTGGAGACCAGGACCTATTTCTACCGGTTTCAAGATGTTATGGAAGCCTTACAACCCTCATTGGTCTTTTTCCACTGCTTTACTATTACATGTCTTACATACTAAAGCTACCTTGTTGCCTAGTTAAACAAATTGAAAGTGATGTAATGAGATATTGAAACTTGTCTGATTTATGAATTAATGTTGTGATATGAATTATACTTTAAGTCAAATGGCTTGAACCTGACACATAAAGCTTAAAATAACATGACCGAAACCAACACATGATATAGCTTTTACGAAACAGATTTGATCTGAACTCTAAATGACTTAAAACTCTAGTGGACCGGGCAATGGTGACTGATATAAACATAATTGGGTGACCTATTTTCAAGGTCTAGTTGATCTTGTACAATATAAAGAATGTTTCCAAATGAAACAAATTTGTTGTTTTTAAGAATTCTCAATGATTATATAGCAACATCTGGTCTTGCTATTGCATCAAATTGTGATGCCAGTTCTGTGTATTAACCATTTTTATTCTGATATGAATTTGTATCTGACGCCAATAAATCAACTAAATATTTTATTCCATTCAAATATAAATAATGGAGATTGGGACTATGATCTGACCAGTAAGCCTCTGATAGAGAACAAATAGTGCATGAAATTCTCACTCTTGTGTGTGTGAATTTAGGGTCTGAAATACATTATTCAAGCGCTAGTCATGATAGCACTGGTGTACGAGCTGCAGCTTGCTTTTGCTTGCGAAGTGTTTCTCGGTCAGTCAAGGTTTGGCCTTTTACTAATATCATCTACTATACATTATAAGAGCTGTAGATTGAAGCACATCACTAATGATATGGTGTTTCAGAGTCTGAGTGCAGGTCGATTTATGAATGAGATCACTGTTTATCCCTTGGTTGAGCTGCTGAATGATTCTTCTTATGATGTTCAGGTATGTGTTTATCCATAGGCTTATATTCCCTGTAAAAAGGCTGATTAAGCTACTCTTTACTATTTTTTTGTCTCTGTGTTTGTAATTTGTGAGTTATGGAGTAAAGACGTCAATTTTTACACTTATTGAAACGATAAAGGATGGGAGCATTAATTAAGGGCTGGGATGCCAATAAGTGAAGGTTAAAAGCTTCAAATAAGCCTCAAACTGAGCCTGCCAAGTAAATAGGCATAATATCAAACCAAAAGCTCGATGAAGAGGAACTGAAGTTCCTGGATGCCTTCATTTCTGTGGCTCTTTATGTAAAACAGACACTAAATTTTTCACATTTTCCAAGAGATTGATGCCACCCACTAGTTATCAGTTATCCTCTTTGGCAATGTCACTCCCTTCTCTTAGTGTGTATCTCTATAGAGCTTGTTTGAAACTATGGTTCTTTGTATCCTGGTGTTCCTTATGGTCCTATGTGATCTTCGCATGTTTCTACCTGTTTCGCTGAGGGGTGCTTTCTACCACTGTCAGATCTTTTTCTTGATCATAGAATGCATCAATTCGGGAAATTGAGAAGGCACTGTCATTAAAATTACACTTACTCCCTGTAGTTGGTTTTACCACTTTCAGCCATAAGGCTCTTATACTTTGGTGTGACGTTATATTTATTATCCTTGGTTTTTTGTATCTAGATTGCTGCTCTTGCTGCTATTGGGAACATTGTGGTGGATTTTGCATCACACAAGTCAATAATTGTTCAATGTGATGGGGTGAAGCAGCTTATTCAACTGTCTAAAGCTATGGATTCTAATATCAGATTAAAAGCAGTGTGGGCTCTCAGAAACCTGATCTTTCTTGCTGACTATAAGACTAAAGAACGAATATATTTTGAATTAACAGCATCAACCATATCGAGCCTTGTGTCTGGTAATCTGTGGCAATTAGCTTGATGATATTTCAGTTACAGAAATTATCTGGTAGATTTAAATTTGTGAGTTCATTAAATTTCTACTGCAGATCCGGAGCCCTCTATTCAAGAGCAAGCTCTGGGTTTTATTTGCAATCTGGTTGATGGATGTGCCAAATCTATCCAATTCTTGTTCATTGAAGATGGTATTATACTTTCTTGTATTGTGAAGCAATTGCAAAATGCTTCAAAGGCGGAAGTCTGCATTCAGGTTAGAAGTGTGGAATTACACTTGAATTTATGGATAACTAAGCATTAGCTCATGTGAAATGTTAAGTGTCTGAGTTTAATTGTTGGTAGGGTATGTATGTGCTGAGCAATGTGGCTTCTGGAAATGATATTGAGAAAGAAGCAGTGATGAATTTGGTCATCCCACCAGATAGCTCTGAACAATCTGTTTTGATCAAGTTCTTGCAGAGCAGCAATAGTGGGTTACGAACTGCTGCCATTTGGTTTGTGGTAAATCTTACACGGCCATGCAGCTCTGCGGCCTATGGCCGTGTTGTGCGATTGCGGAATGCTGGCATTTACTCTCAAGTCAATAACATGGTCTATGATCCGTGCTTGGATGTCAAGGTTGTGAAAACCACTGGTTGTCCTTATCCCTCTTATTGAGTGAATATGGATGATCTCTTTATATAAGGAAATCTTGCATGTGGGATTTTAATATCCAAAATGAAATTATGAAGAGAATAACTATTGATGTCCGGGTTGGGAATAACTTGTTGCCAATGCTTTAGGGATCATTAAAGGGTCCCTTACTCCGTTGAGAAAATTGAAATGTTGCTCTTTTTTGGCAGCTTCGAGTCAGAACTGCGCTTGGAGAACTGCTGGCCTTTGGAGATGTAGTGGCATGAGTGAAAATGAGAGGATTAATGAAGGAAGCGTTGCAGACAATTTAACTCTGTACACAGTTCCGGTAGCGGATTCATGATAGCTTTATAGCGCGAAGTGAGCAGCCCACTTGTATCCCACCTTGTCCAAGCTAGGCATGTGCAGCATTTTTTTTTTGCCGGTTGGTGAAGGTTGTATTAGGATATAGGGTTATTTCTGTAATTCTTTTCATTTCACCGTTTCTTGGTCCCCCAGGTTTAATCTCAGTACCGTTGCCAAACGGTACTTTCCTTTCTGTATAAAGGGAGGCTTCCCCTCCCCTCCCCTCACTTGTAATCAATCAGTTCACGCTCTTAATTAATACAATTACAATTCTTCTGTGATGGTCTCTTTTGCTCGTTTTTCTTTTCCTTTCTTTCTTCTGGATTCACTATCTATAAACCATCAGGTTGAGGTTTGGTGGTTTAATGGATAAAAATGTTTGTCCAAGTTTGAAAAAAAAACAATTGATTTGGTATCTCAGATGCCCTACTAAAGGGAAAATTTAAGTATATTATCCAAAACTAAATTATTAGGATTCTAAAGTATTCAACTTTCGGATTTTGTTTAGGCGCCGATTGTATGCATAAAAGATAAGTAATTTTGTATTAAATTTTAAATGGCTCTAACTTTTAAAACATAAGTTTAACATGAAATTTTTTTGCATACATGTGCATCTAAATTCATGTTTTTCAAAACAAAATCAATCATGAATATGTTTTGACAATTTTTTTATATGTTTATAATGATACACTAAATTGATCATATAATTCATTAATATTAGTATTATGATTCATTAAAATAGATATGATGATTCATTAACTAACAAGTAGTGAATTAGATAATAAACTTTAAAAATTAATAATGTACCATTACTGTTTTGTGATGATAAATCATGTATTTTTCTTATGTATCAAATATTGTTTTGTGTTGTAATATTGTTTAATTTTTTTAAATTTTTATAAGTTTACGATGTTACACTAAAATGGTAATATGATTTATTAATTTTGATATTATGATACTTTAAAATTGATATCATGATTCATAAACTAATAAGTGGTGAATTAGATAACGAACTACGGAACAAATATTGTAGTTGTTTAATGTCACATTGATCTACAAGGGAAAAGCCAAAATTAAGGTTTGTCTCAAGTTTAAGCCGATCTTTGGCAAGCTTGAATTCCAAAAGTCAATTAGTGGACAAAATACTGAAATGCCCCTTGATTGGACATCCCTATGCATGCCATTTCCTATACTTTCAAACATTTCCTTCACTCAATCAACCAACGGCGGCCGGGGTTACTCACGCGTGGGTGTAGAAAGAACAATTGGGAAAAAGTGAAGGGTAACATTGTCTTTCTTGTTTCCCTGAAATCATATTACTTTTCAAACGCAAGTTGTACAACCTTTATCTTAAGCTCCTATAGTTCCGAATCGTGCGAGAAACCGCCACAATTCGCACATCTGTCAAATCCTTCCTAAGTGATTAATGCCATTAAAGTTACTTTTTCAACATTAATGTTGCAAACGAACGAATCCTATGATGTATTTTAAACTGTATATGATGAATCATAAGTCTCGTTGATATATGCAGATATAAACATGTAACTAATATAAATTTTAAACTTTTCAAACATATCCATGATTAGTCTTGTTTTGAAGAGCTTGAATCCAGATGAACAATTATGCAAAAAATTTCAATATTGGACTTATATTTTAAAAGTTACGATCATTTAAATTTTATATAACAAAAACGTAGTCCAGTCTGCATCTGGCTAGACTGCCACATAGGATGATCTGCACACATTATGATGCGGGCACGCCATTGATCAACACGTTGTTATTTAGGGGTTGTTTGGTGTTCAGAATTAGAAAAGGAAATTTAAATGATTATGTTTTTTGTTGTTTGTTTAGGTAGTTTCTCATTTTCAGCGAAAGATTGGAGAGTACCACAAATCTCTTAACTCATTCTCATCTCGCATTATGGAATGAGAATTTCTCTCCTAGTACTATTTCATCAGTGGCTAGTGGCACTGACTGATGACCGATGATCATTAACTAATGACTGATACACGTTAACCGGTAATTGATGTTTGTCAACCAACGACTGTTGACCAGTGATTCACTTTCTTTTTCCTTACGTAAGAGACAGTTAGAAGAATTAAACAGAATTATTTTTCCTCTCAATTCTCGCTTTTATTCCATTTTATTTCCTCTGCCCAAGACAAACACTAAAATTGTTTTGAGTCTTGCAAGCTATTGGCTGGAACTTCATAATCCTTTTTTCTTTAAAAAGTTGAATTCCTTGTGTATTGGTAGGGAGAAATGACGATCACCTATGTGGTCATCCAGCCATGTTGATGGACTGCTTTTTATGCGTATAAGATACTGAAAAATTGTATAACTTTAAATGATTATAACCTGTTAAAGAAAGTCCAAATCAAAAAGTTTGCACCATTGGTCATCCAAATTCAAACTCTTCAAAAGACGACTAGTTATGGATATGTTGGGTCAAATATAAAATTTATTTTTTTAATGTTTTACGAAGTTACGATACATTAAAATTGGTACTATAAATTTTCTACCTCAAGTGATGAATTAGATATTTTTCTGACGTATACATTCTGGACTAGATGTGGATTATTATTGTTGGTATATTGCTATTGTTTATGATCTATTTAAATATTATATTGAAAATCCCGAACTTAACATATAGGGATTAAAATTAATCTCGTATGTATTTAAGGGCCTAACGATACCCAATTAGTACTAGTAAGGAAAATAAATCCAAAAAAATAAATAAAGCCTAAAAAGCGGAAAACGCTAAATAAGCGTTAAGTAACCATAGGAGGTATGAGACCTCGGTTAGCGTATTATATGGATTCTAAGGTTTAATAAGACCTAATAATATTGGGAACAACTCCCGAAGAAAACGGATCCAAATAATGAATTAAAACGCTAATAGAGCTTTAGAGCACGTTTTTCGAGAAAAACCCGAAAACCGCGACTCTAAGTGGTCAAACAGACCTGTAAGAATTATGAATCATTAAATAATAATTATTAAGCATTTATGAAAGCTTAATAACCAATAAAATAATTAAACAAGAAAATTCTGGAAAACGGGCCCGGTTAGTGAACAGTACCAAAACCGGGTAAAATAACGAGCGTTTCTGTAGAAGACGAAAAACGCTCCAGCTAGCACAACAGTAGGGGGCCGGTTTTTTATCAGTCAAACAACCCTCTCACACACTTGTAACTAGCTAATTAAATAAGGGAGCCAAAAAGTAAACAGTGGAAAAGGGATAAAGTACTTACCTCCCTCTCTCTCCTCCTCCCATTTTCCCTTCTCCTTCCTTTTTCCCTTCTCCACCGATTCGGTCTTCCTCCCTCTCTCTGTGCTGGGCGACAATGGAGCTCCCTCCATGGCTCCTCCACCTTCCTCTTCATGCCCAAGCTTTGTTTAAGCTCCAAACTAAAAAATAATCACATATTTGTGTTCCCCTCATCATCCTCTACACTTCCCTCTTTTCAAAATCCAAAAATGAGGAAGTTCATCTCCATGGGTTTTCCCCATTCAAAGAGAAAAGCACACCATTGTGGAGCTTGGAGCCCTCTCTCTCCAACAAGGTAAAAATCTACATGAAAAACTCATGTTTCCTTCACTTTCCTTCACAACCGATTTTTGCCCCATTGTGACACTCCATTCTCTCTCTCTCTCTCTTTTGAGCATAATATCAACCTTGCAATGGTGGTGGATTCACCTTCTTGAACCAAGGGCAAAAACCCCTTCTAAAACTCTCCAAAGGTAAACCCTAGAAATCTTGTTTTAAGCATTTATATGAACTAACATTAATAAAGGGGTTGGTATATTAATTATAGTTGTTTTGTGTTCATTGGGTGATGGGCATGGAGTTTGGCAACTCCATTCCCCACATGGCCGATTTGGGCAAGAAAGAAAGAAGAGGAGAATTGGGAAAAGAATGAAGGAATTATAAGCTCAAGGTAAGAGCTCTTTACTAATGTTAAATTTTATGCATTAGAGCAATGGAATGGGTAAACAAGTAAAAGAACCTAAACTATTGTATTGGTATTAGAGTTATGAAGTTTTGATTATTTGGGGAACTAGTGAGTAAATTGTAGGCCTTAGAGCCAAGTATATTGTGTATGAGTATTGGTATTGATGTTGGAAGGAGTATTGATGTATTGTAATGATTTAGATTGCTTTGTATTGCTGGTAGGACCCTTGTATGGGTGTGGCTAGAATAGGAATGATTTTGGTGATAAAGAGTATGTGTGGATAAGTGAGAATTGTAGGTGAACTATGGCAAATTTTTGGTAGGAAATGTACGCTTATGGATGACTTGGTGAATGGGAGAACCAAGGTGCATATTGGAGTTAGTAGGTATGTTTAGTAGTGATGAAGAGGTAGTGGTAGTATGAGAAGTAAGAAGTGCAAAGTCTGTAGCAAAGTGTATTAACATGCATCAGAGAAGTTAGGAAAGAATAGAGTGTAAGACTTGGTAAAATGAATGCTGGATTTGGGTATAGATGGTACAATTGCTTGGAAATGAATTGGCATGGTAAGAGGAGGTATTTGGGATGCTAGGAGTGACATTGGTAGAGGAAGTATTGGATGGTAGAAGTTGGTTTAAAAATCTGTAGCAATGAAGAAACAAAATAGGAATAAGTGCTGGAATGAAGTGAGGAAAATTGTGTAAGTGGATTGATGGATTTGGTAAGGAATTTGGTGGATGAACTAAGGCAATTTGGAGGGCCTAGGTAGTGTTAAACATGTGGGATTACATGTAGGAAGATTGGAGAAACAATGGGCAAAGTATAGGACTGAAAACAGAAATAAAAATGCAAATACTGGGCCGGACCGACCTTGGGACCGAACTTGCAAGGTCGGTCGAGCCCAGGTTTACAAAGACGGGAAAGCTTCTGGAATGGACCGAACTTGCGACCGGACTTGCAAGTTCGGTCGGACCAGAGAAATTCTCCCGTCTGTAACCTACTGGAATGGACCGACCTTGCGACCGGACTTGCAAGGTCGGTCGACGCAATTTTTTTTTTCCGTCTTGTGACTTACTGGAATGGACCGACCTTGCGACCGGACTTGCAAGGTCGGTCGACGCAAAATTTTCCGTCTTGTAAGCTACTAGAATGGACCGACCTTGCGACCGGACTTGCAAGGTCGGTCGGGCTAAAATTTTCCGTTAAGTAACTCACTGGAATGGACCGACCTTGGGACCGGACTTACAAGGTCGGTCGGCCCTGGAATTTTCACGCGATGTAGCCTACTGACTTGGACCGAACTTGCAAGGTCGGTCGCAAGTTCGGTCGGGTCAAAACTTACAAAAAAAAACTATAAGACTATGGTTAGTATATGTATGTATGTATATGTATACCCACCTATACATATGTGCATATAGAGGTAAGTAAACCATTGTTAAGTAATTAGGAGTAAGTAAATAAAATGTAAGTATTGTAATGCAAGACTTAGTAAGTATGGATTAGTAAACGCAAGAGTAATCGGGTTAAGCTAATGATAGATAGATTAATCATTCAACTGCATGTATATATAATAGGATTTGATTTGAACACCGGAGGAACGTTGGGATACAAGTACAACGGTGAAAGGTATGATTTCTTCATGCCCTATCCTAATCTGGTTACCCCGATTTGTGTGCTTATTTGATCACCTAATAAGATAAATGCATGAATCGGACTACCTTGCACTTACCTGTGCTTGTTTACTTTGTTCTTGATATTTGTCTTGAACAATAGTTGTATAATTCATGAAACATATGAATGATGATGATGTGTATTGTTTTGTAGTATACTCGTACATTGCACTGTATTTTGTATGGATGTGTATATGAGCTTTGGATCGTATTATTGTGGCTTGAATGAATGACTTCTGCTAATTCCTAACCACCTAACTCCTAACTTAAGTGAGTAAACCGGAATGAGTAGAAGTCCGATATAGCTTCGGCCACGCATGAGATGCGGAGTCACAAGAGGTTGGCTGCAATTCCTGACTCTTAAACTGGTCCGCGGCCCAAATCCCTTAAATGGGTAGCATCCCGGATTGGTGAGTCAAGTAAATCCCGGAGGTGGGACGGTGTAGTCCCCAGGGCCGGAGGTCCCGACGACTTAACTTGAGTAAGAGTAAGTAAGTATGGATCCGTAAGTATGTATGAGTATGTATGCGTATGTATGAAGTAACGAGTAAAGAGTAATCTCCACCCGATTAACCCGGGTGGACCAATGAAGCTAACAAGAATTGTATATTGTGTATGTGATGTATATGTGTAATTCGGAAAAAGGTAAGTATGCATTGAATGTTTTATGTTGTACCTCTTGTATGTAATGAAGTGTATGTATGTGTGTATGTCTTGCGTAATGTATTGCAATATTATGTATAAAAGCATGTATGCATGTATGTTTGAATGAAATCAACCACATGTATACGACCAAGTGGTCGGCGTACCCTCACTAGTACGCGGGGTATGCGGTTATCATGCTCGGCGAAAGCTGACCCCTTCGGGGGATCATTTTTAGTGTGCAGGTACCCAAAGCGAATATGGTCAAGGAAGAGACCGGATGCACACCCTTGTACTTAGAAAGTAAGTAGTTGTGAGAAAATGGGTAGATGTAGACTCTTAGAGGGTATGTATGAACTTGGAAGAGACATTATAAATGTATAAGGATCCTAGTAGACTCGGTGAAGTATATTGTATTGTATGGAATGAGGAGGAGTAAGTATTGAATGGAGCATTGTTGTATTTGATTGATGAATGGAGTATGTATTAT
The DNA here is from genome assembly GCA_023374045.1 of Limonium bicolor. Classification (NCBI taxonomy): domain Eukaryota; kingdom Viridiplantae; phylum Streptophyta; class Magnoliopsida; order Caryophyllales; family Plumbaginaceae; genus Limonium; species Limonium bicolor. Next base: position 388,825,986 of record CM041778.1, read on the forward strand.
AGATGTGTAGTACTCGGGATTCCGGTCTATCAGACCGATGCTGTAAGCAGTAGTAGTAGCCTTGTTAGCCACGTGGGTGGTTAACGACATTGTATCACCCATTGTATGTAAGTAAGTAACCGCTGCGTGTATCTGATGTGTAAGGAGATTGGACGGTAAGCATGTATTAATGGTAGGGGTGTTACAAAAAGTGGTATCAGAGCGAAGTATCGCTCTGATGACTGGAAATACCGAGTTTAGGAAATACCGAGTCAGGAATTAGAAGCTTAGGGCTAAGGGCTGAGTGTTAGCATTAGAGATATGCTAGTTAGGAACTACCGGTGAGTACCGGATACCTGCAATACCAGTCCCGCCCGCCGCAAACCCCACTGTATAACTTGGGAAAGGACGCCAGAGAGAAGAAAAGTCTTCTCATACTCGGGGAAACCCGATCTGGCAGTTGTGAAGCAATCACACGGTAGCAGGAACCGACATATGGTAGATTCCAGGAATTAGAAGTCCCGGAGATGGATCCCGGCTGGACAACAATACCCGCACTTAATGGCGGAAGAATGAGAACTCCAACCATAAGTAGACTACAACATGCAACAACATGGGGCGACGTGCTTAGCAGTCGCGAAACCTAGCTAGTCAACCAACAGCAAGACAGAAGCACTAACTGTGCAACGGAATGAAAGAGGGAGCAGTAACGGAACCCGAGACACAAGTCTACGGGATAGTAATACTTGAATAATACCACCAACGGTATACTAGCCGACTAAGGACATAGTCGGAGGCGGTTAACTCCAAAACTATAATGCCATTAAGGTTACAGTACCTGGGCAATAAGCTCAGACAACTACAAGAACAACCATGAGATACAATCCCATAGGACTACAAGCGTAGTACCTAAACGAGGAAGGCTCAGTAACCACCACAAATGTGTGGGAACGAGCCACAAGGAACGACACTAAACCAAATAGAACGGGAACCTCCAAGGAGTGGAGAAGTACCCAGATCTACGACAGCCATATCTAGACCACCAAGAAGCTACCTAAAGGAGCGAGTATACCAATTGTAGATCAATAAGATCAAGGGAAGAGTCAACAAGACTATCAAATGCGAGTGGGAACCATACCGTGATCGGTATAGGATTACTCAAAAACCACCAGTACCACGCACTTGCCATGGCAAGTGCAGTAAGGACATGAATAGGTGAAGGAGCACTAACACACCACAGTTACATAGTGATGTACCGTGACAGCGATGAAGCAATTACAGGAATAAACATCCTAAAACTGAAGGAATGGAACCTTGGAAAGGCCTAACGGCCTGACCACTGCATCTAGAACATACCAGTCAGCGAGAGGCTAGACTTGGTCAAGACCGCAAACGTGGCTATGCCATGAGAGATTTCTTTTAACACCGAACCATATTTTAAAACCCAAAAATTTTCTTTCAAAACCATAAACCTTCTTTTAAAACCTTGGATTTTAAAACCAGACCAACAACATTATGGTGAGTATCATGGAATGATACAAGAGGAGTTGACAACAGAATACTTCACCTAGGCGTGTGACGAACACTACGAGTGTACCCATTACGGGATGTGGGACAACCGCACTCCGAAGGAGCTTGCGGGCCCGACATATAGTTGGGTAAGTGGCAACGTATCAACATGGTACCCCATGTATGTACAGATGTAGTGTACGACACACGGGAAGTAGTCGACTCCGTTCTACGGAGCATCAGTAAGTTCAAACCAGAACAACTGGACACCACCGACAATCAAGGAGAAGGAAACTCAGTTAAGGAACAAGTATAAGGAACCCAGGGAATCCATCTGAAGATAAGGAATGAAGACTGGGAAGTGCAAAAAGCACAGACCAGTAAATATAGACATTGGACATGTCTCGAGGACACCAAACAAATACGCGATAGCTGGAAGATATACCCAGCCTAAACACAGTAAGGCAGTTGCCTAACGTGAACACCACAGTGCTCAGCAAACGGGACGGAACTCCCAAGAGCAATCACAAGATTACTACGAAGCACAATCCATCATCGGAGAGGATATATAACCCTAGACTCAAGCACTAGGAGCAAGTGTAAACAGTCTACCCAAGAATGGTAGACGTTATAACCCAAAAAGGGGACGACTCAAGTACAATACCATAAGACGGTATAGAGGACAACATACGTTATAAACATTAGCCGGACGTAACGGCACAGCTACCAACACCCAGGAGCGATCCTTGAAGGGTGTCTGCGTTAACAACAGTTGAATAAGCGTAATGATATGAGTACGGGAGCTAAAACGAACACTCGGTTAGGACACCGAAGGGATTTCACTTGACAGGAAATGCCCTAAATACTGAGAGGCACCTATTAACACCAGATTGCCTAAAGGGTCTCCTATGAACTGAAGCGTGATGCCACGACTTACCATGGAACCAATAATACCTCCAACCTATGACGGTATACATGGAGTGGAAACATGTATAAGCAACTTGCAAAGAGCATAGCTTGCAGCAATATGGCTCTAAAGCCATAAACCTGATGTGTTGTGTAACCTTAAACGGTTGCAAAACCCACACCATTACTAACAAGACTTGCAAGAAATGTTGCCTCATACGACAAGAAATCAACAACTGGACCATAAATTCAAACCCAACATCCTGAGTGGCTTGGAGTAATGGCCAACTCAATGTCACTGTCACTAGGGCATCAGCCTAGTATACAGTTGACGGAGTTCTTAATTACCGCCATGCCTTCTGTAGCAATTGCACACAGAGGCATAAGTATCATGATAATGCCAACATTAGCCTAGTCCACATTTGGACACTACGAGAAACCCAAGGGAAGGTACCCCTCGTTAACCGAAGACCACCAACGCGGTGACGATGTGAACCTTAGAAAGGCTTCCGTCTACTATAACAATAAAACCACGCAATAGATATTGCCAACGGGTGACGGAATAAGGAAATGAGATTCCCAAACCATTACGACTTAAAGGAGTGAGCATACTCCATAAGCACCCAAACACGTGGTGGACCATTGTGTAAACACCAACATAGCAAACCCTGTCATTAGACCTATGAGTGGAGACAAACCCCTCAACAAGAACTTTCATTTATCAGTGACAGAGTACTCTTCAATTGGAGAACGGGACCAGAAAACCCTTGAAGTTTCTTGGGATGTCCCGGTGATGTACATACCAGAATAAAACCGCACAGCTAGAGCCTATAACCAATGCTCAGCTTTGGGAGGACAGTAATTGGCAAAAACAATCAATGTGAGTGCACATTGCACACCACGAATGACCAACGCTCAAGAGAGCTTGTAAACCAGTAAATTGCTTTATCCTTGGTCAACCAAGATACTTGGTAAATTGTAGCATAAATGGTGATAGAATGTGAGGTAAGTTAACCTACACATAAAACCTAAGTGGAATAAGACATCTCCACACTGTGAAGATAATAAGATGGCCGTATGCTACGACAACCGTCATACACACTAACACAGGGAACTCCTAGTGTATTTACACCATAAGGAAATGGTGCCAATGACAATGTCACTAAGTAAAAAGGAACTACCACAGTAACAGAAACAATAAAAGCAATGTTGTACAATGAGTAAGAATACGGTGCGCAACAGGCGACCGCTATGAGGAATTAGTTAAGCAACGACACGGAGTATAAGTATGAGATGACAGGCAGAAATATTCTTTCCTATCACATAAGTGACTTACTGTCAAGCGTTTACGCCTCTGCACTCTGTATGACTGAGTGTTTTGGCATTGCACTTGTTCAGCTAATGATCTAATGAGATGGCGAGGGATATGGAGAATGTAAACCGTACTAAATCTTTCCTTTCACCACAAACATGGCATAAGCCAGTCAAGCAGCTTAGCAACATACAGTGCGGCCTAAGGCCAAAGAAGCACGAAGAGTGTACAACACACTAATAATCACAAGATGTGAATTCCATTGGAATATAAGGTGAAAGGAGATACAAGAAAGTCACTAGACCAACGCATAGAAAATGCAAGGTCATAAGTAAAGAACCTTGTACTGAACCAGGAGAACTGGTATAATTCAGAAGCTATTGACAACAGAGGAAGTACTACAACTAAGTAGTGACTTAACCTCGCCCGACAATAAGTCAGAGGAGCTTAATGAAATCGTGGAAGCAAATAGATGTGCAGTAGATTACCAGAGAGCCGGTTATAAATCTTAACTCGTTGAGTTCAAGCACGGAAAAGAATACCGCGTTGTTTAGTAAACATTATTCCCATAATAGACGGATGAGAAGGTAATGTATAGGCACATTAAGGATAACAGTAAGGGTGAATAACCCAAGTTATCAGGGTCGCGCAGCAGAAGCTAGTGGGCCCTAGCTAGGATAATGTACCTAGTGAGCATAATACAATGGCTATTAATGCCTTGAAGCCGATTAGGCTAGAATTGAATTAAATATGAGTTAAATAAACTCATATAGGAACTCTTGGTGCAAAGACTAAACCATTGGTATGGTTAAGACCCTTTGACCAGAGATGTATATGCATATTGTAGTGAAGCTAAACGCTTCGGATTGCCCGAATTAAATAACAATGTTTAATATTAGGGAAAATTATATCGCCCACCCATGACGTTTAATGAAATTACACAGCCCACCCACGAGGTTTTAAAAATTATTTTGGCCCACCCATGTGGTTTCCACAATTTTACATCCAGCAACTTTTCTAATATTTGATCAACTTAAAAATGGTTAAATGATATCCAAATTTGATGAAACTTTACATGGACGATGCTAAGGTGTTATATTTTTGTTCAAGTCAAATTCAAAGTTTTTTAAGGTCATATATGCCGTGTGGGACCCAATGAACATGAGACACGTCATCGGGTCCCACGGATCATATATGCGCTTCAAAATGTTGGTTTCACATTTTACCAAAATATAACACTTTAATATCGTCCCATGTAAAGTTTCATCAAATTTGGATATCATTTAACCATCTTTTAAGTAGATCAAATATTAGAAAAGTTGCTGGATGTAAAATTGTGGAAACCACATGGGTGGGCAAAGTAATTTTTGAAACCTCGTGGGTGGGCTGTGTAATTTCGCCAAACGTCATGGGTGGGCGATGTAATTTTCCCTTAATATTAACATATGGGTGATTACGTGGGCGTAATCCCTTTTAGGGGGGTAGAGCGAAAACCGCTTAATGTAAGTTTTATGAATAAAACACTTAAACCGTAATGTGCATAGCACAAATGAGAATCAAATGATGATTGGTACTATGTTAAATAAACATAAGTACTCATTCATATTGTAATTATGGTAACTAGGCATTAACATGCAAATACCATAGGAGGAATGTACCTATCTTGTAACACCAGTGTAAGAGATTAGTAAAAGAAAAGTAATGATAGTGGACGAGCTCCACAAGTATTGTAACCTTTGAAGAAGTAGTACGAAATGAATGAGGATAGTAGATGAATGAAGTTATGAGTAGTGGAATCGTAAGTAAAATATTTGAAACAATTGAAGCCAACTAAATCTTATAAGTGTAGTATTCCGTAGTTAGAATATAGGAGATGATGGTGAGTAATGGATGGAAGTAGTGAAGGTTGATGAAATGAGCATTAGGATCGAACCATGGAGTAAAGCATTTGGGAAGTAGAGTGAGGAAGATTGGATTGATTCCATCCTTTGGGATGTATGAATTCGCAACCACGACTAGAAAGAATAAAAAGATAGAAAATGAAAACAATTAAATTATTGTTTGGTTGAACCTGATGTGGGAAGTGAACTTGATCCTGATCAGATCAAGGGAAACCGAACACAAATTGGGGTGGAAAGATAGTTCAACACTGATGCTGATCACATCAGGGTCGAATGATTCTTGAAGCTCCCCTCAAGTGGTCACAAGAATCACACATAGGATAGAAGTAATGAACATAAATTGGAATCTGGAGTTTATGTTTCTAGAGGATTTCGATGTAGCCATGGGAAGGATTTTCCATAGACTGGAGACTAAGTATGTGTTGGAAGCTGGTACGGGAGAAGATAGTAGCATATTACGTTGTATTATTCAAGGCCAGCAGGACATAGAGGTACTGTGTCTAGATGACCTGAGTCGTCTGTGGGATTGTATGTGTTGCATCGCTTTGGGGATAGCTTTGCAGTTATGTATGTACAAATGGTAATGAGGAACCGGATGGTCGTAGTAATGCGGATCGGAGTAACTATAGTACACTGGTATGGTATGGTATGTAGAGACCCTGAGTAATGGATTTGGGAATTGTAAGGAGGAAGAAGGTAGGCTTTGGTATTAGACACGAAAGAATGAGTAAGCATTGCAAACCTATAACCTCGAAAACTTTGAGGACAAAGTTCCTAAGGGGGTAGATTGAAATACCCCGAACTTAAATATAGGGATTAAAATTAATCTTGTATGTATTTAAGGGCCTAACGATACCCAATTAGTACTAGTAAGGAAAAATAAATCCAAAAGAAATAAATAAACGCCTAAAAAGCGGAAAACGCTAAATAAGCGTTAAGTAACCATAGGAGGTATGAGACCTCGGTTAGCGTATTTATGGATTCTAAGGTTTAATAAGACCTAAATAATATATGGGAACAACTCCCGAAGAAAACGGATCCAAATAATGAATTAAAACGCTAATAGAGCTTTAGAGCACGTTTTTCGAGAAAACCCGAAAACGCGACTCTAAGTGGTCAAACAGACCCGTAAGAATTATGAATCATTAAATAATAATTATTAAGTATTTATGAAAGCTTAATAACCAATAAAAATAATTAAACAAGAAAATTCTGGAAAACGGGCCCAGTTAGTGAACAGTACCAAAACCGGGTAAAATAACGAGCGTTTCTGTAGAAGACGAAAAACGCTCCAGCTAGCACAACAGTAGGGGCCGGTTTTTAATCAGTCAAACAATCCCTCTCACACACTTGTAACTAGCTAATTAAATAAGGGTGCCAAAAAGTAAACAGTGGAAAAGGGATAAAGTAACTTACCTCCCTCTCTCTCTCTCCTCCCATTTTCCCTTCTCCTTCCTTTTTCCCTTCTCCACCGATTTCTTCCTCCCTCTCTCTGTGCTGGGCGACAATGGAGCTCCCTCCATGGCTCCTCCACCTTCCTCTTCATGCCCAAGCTTTGTTTAGCTCCAAACTAAAATAATCACATATTTGTGTTCCCCTCATCATCCTCTACACTTCCCTCTTTCAAAATCCAAAATGAGGAAGTTCATCTCCATGGGTTTTCCCCATTCAAAGAGAAAAGCACACCATTGTGGAGCTTGGAGCCCTCTCTCTCCAACAAGGTAAAAATCTACATGAAAAACTCATGTTTCCTTCACTTTCCTTCACAACCGATTTTTGCCCCATTGTGACACTCCATTCTCTCTCTCTCTCTCTCTCTTTTGAGCAATATCAACCTTTCAATGGTGGTGGATTCACCTTCTTGAACCAAGGGCAAAAACCCCTTTTAAAACTCTCCAAAGGTAAACCCTAGAAATCTTATTTTAAGCATTTATATGAACTAACATTAATTAAGGGGTTGGTATATTAATTATAGTTGTTTTGTGTTCATTGGGTGATGGGAATGGAGTTTGGCAACTCCATTCCCCACATGGCCGATTTGGGCAAGAAAGAAAGAAGAGGAGAATTGGGAAAAGAATGAAGGAATTATAAGCTCAAGGTAAGAGCTCTTTACTAATGTTAAATTTTATGCATTAGAGCAATGGAATGGGTAAACAAGTAAAAGAACCTAAACTATTGTATTGGTATTGGAGTTATGAAGTTTTGAGTATTTGGGGAACTAGTGAGTAAATTGTAGGCCTTAGAGCCAAGTATATTGTGTATGAGTATTGGTATTGATGTTGGAAGGAGTATTGATGTATTGTAATGATTTAGATTGCTTTGTATTGCTGGTAGGACCCTTGTATGGGTTGTGTAGAATGATTTTGGTGATAAAGAGTATGTGTGGATAAGTGAGAATTGTAGGTGAACTATGGCAAATTTTTTAGGAAATGTACGCTTATGGATGACTTGGTGAATGGGAGAACCAAGGTGCATATTGGAGTTAGTAGGTATGTTAGTAGTGATGAGAGGTAGTGGTAGTATGAGAAGTAAGAAGTGCAAAGTCTGTAGCAAAGTGTATTAACATGCATCAGAGAAGTTAGGAAAGAATAGAGTGTAAGACTTGGTAAATGAATGCTGGATTTGGGTATAGATGGTACAATTGCTTGGAAATGAATTGGCATGGTAAGAGGAGGTATTTGGGATGCTAGGAGTGATATTGGTAGAGGAGTATTGGATGGTAGAAGTTGGTTTTAAAAATCTGTAGCAATGAAGAAACAAGGAATAAGTGCTGGAATGAAGTGAGGAAAATTGTGTAAGTGGATTGATGGATTTGGTAAGGAATTTGGTGGATGAACTAAGGCAATTTGGAGGGCCTAGGTAGTGTTAAACATGTGGGATTACATGTAGGAAGATTGGAGAAACAATGGGCAAAGTATAGGACTGAAAACAGAAATAAAAATGCAAATACTGGGCCGGACCGACCTTGGGACCGAACTTGCAAGGTCGGTCGAGCCCAGGTTTACAAAGACGGGAAAGCTTCTGGAATGGACCGAACTTGCGACCGGACTTGCAAGTTCGGTCGGACCAGAGAAATTCTCCCGTCTGTAACCTACTGGAATGGACCGACCTTGTGACCGGACTTGCAAGGTCGGTCGACGCAAATTTTTTTTTTCCGTCTTGTGACTTACTGGAATGGACCGACCTTGCGACCGGACTTGCAAGGTCGGTCGAGCTAAAATTTTCCGTCTTGTAAGCTACTGGAATGGACCGACCTTGCGACCGGACTTGCAAGGTCGGTCGGGCTAAAATTTTCCGTTAAGTAACTCACTGGAATGGACCGACCTTGGGACCGGACTTACAAGGTCGGTCGGCCCTGGAATTTTCACGCGATGTAGCCTACTGACTTGGACTGAACTTGCAAGGTCGGTCGCAAGTTCGGTCGGGTCAAAACTTACAAAAAAAAACTATAAGACTATGGTTAGTATATGTATGTATGTATATGTATACCCACCTATACATATGTGCATATAGAGGTAAGTAAACCATTGTTAAGTAATTAGGAGTAAGTAAATAAAATGTAAGTATTGTAATGCAAGACTTAGTAAGTATGGATTAGTAAACATAAGAGTAATCGGGTTAAGCTAATGATAGATAGATTAATCATTCAACTGCATGTATATATAATAGGATTTGATTTGTGAACACCGGAGGAACGTTGGGATACAAGTACAACGGTGAAAGGTATGATTTCTTCATGCCCTGTATCCTAATCTGGTTACCCCGATTTGTGTGCTTATTTGATCACCTAAATAAGATAAATGCATGAATCGGACTACCTTGCACTTACCTGTGCTTGTTTACTTTGTTCTTGATATTTGTCTTGAACAATAGTTTGTATAATTCATGAAACATATGAATGATGATGATGTGTATTGTATTTTGTAGTATACTCGTACATTGCACTGTATTTTGTATGGATGTGTATATGAGCTTTGGATCGTATTATTGTGGCTTGAATGAATGACTTCTGCTAATTCCTAACCACCTAACTCCTAACTTAAGTGAGTAAACCGGAATGAGTAGAAGTCCGATATAGCTTCGGCCACGCGTGAGGATGCGGAGTCACAAGAGGTTGGCTGCAATTCTTGACTCTTAAACTGGTCCGCGGCCCAAATCCCTTAAATGGGTAGCATCCCGGATTGGTGAGTCAAGTAAATCCCGGAGGTGGGACGGTGTAGTCCCCAGGGCCGGAGGTCCCGACGACTTAACTTGAGTAAGAGTAAGCATAAGTAAGTATGGATCCGTAAGTATGTATGAGTATGTATGCGTATGTATGAAGTAATGACTAAAAGAGTAATCTCCACCCGATTAACCCGGGTGGACCAATGAAGCTAACAAGAATTGTGTATTGTGTATGTGATGTATATGTGTAGTTCGGAAAAAGGTAAGTATGCATTGAATGTTTTATGTTGTACCTCTTGTATGTAATGAAGTGTATGTATGTGTGTATGTCTTGCGTAATGTATTGCAATATTATGTATAAAAGCATGTATGCATGTATGTTTGAATGAAATCAACCGCATGTATACGACCAAGTGGTCGGCGTACCCTCACTAGTACGCGGGGTATGCGGTTATCATGCTCGGCGAAAGCTGACCCCTTCGGGGGACCATTTTTAGTGTGCAGGTACCCGAAGCGAATATGGTCAAGGAAGAGACCGGAGGTACACCCTTGTACTTAGAAAGTAAGTAGTTGTGAGAAAATGGGTAGATGTAGACTCTTAGAGGGTATGTATGAACTTGGAAGAGACATTATAAATGTATAAGGATCCTAGTTGACTCGGAAGTATATTGTATGTGGAATGAGGAGGAGTAAGTATTGAATGGAGCATTGTTGTATTTGATTGATGAATGGAGTATGTATTATAGATGTGTAGTACTCGGGATTCCGGTCCATCAGACCGATGCTGTAAGCAGTAGTAGTAGCCTTGTTAGCCACGCGGGTGGTTAACGGCATTGTATCACCCATTGTATGTAAGTAAGTAACCGCTGCGTGTATCTGATGTGTAAGGAGATTGGACGGTAAGCATGTATTAATGGTAGGGGTGTTACATATATGGTAAATCATAAGTCTCGTTGATATATATACATGTAGACAATATAAATTTTCAACCAGTCAAAATATATTCATGATTGGTCTTGCTTTGAAGAGTACAGATGTAAAAAGTTTGCATTTGGACTTTATTTTAGAAACTATAATTATAATTTTTTTGTATAAAATAATAATAATACATACTCACTCAATCATCAACCACATAGACTACCTCATAAGCAACCATTTGTGTGACCGCTCCTTCTCACATTGTTCGTTAGACGTGGCAGTTGGCCAGTTGGTTCGGGTTGGTTCAGATTGATTTAGAATTGCCTAATATATGGTTCGTGTTGGATTATGCCAGGTGAATTTGGTTTATTCAGATTATTCTTGGTGTTTTGAAATGTTGGGTTGAATTGAATCGGTCTGGGTAACTTTTTGGTGACTTTTGGGTTTGAATGACTTTAGTTTGGGTAACCGTCTACTCTAGTTAACCTCTGGATTACTCGACTTTCAGATTATGAGTATAATTCAGTTAGATTTGGCTGACAATGCTAAATGAAACAACTTTAAATCGGATCTTTAATTTTTTTTTTAACTTCAGTCAATGTTAATCACTTGTATTAGGTTAGATCAACACAACCACTAGGTTAAATGGTGAGTTTGAGAGGTGCATGACAACTTACATGTAAGGGATATGATATTTGAATAGTGAAACGCGAGGTGAATACAGCACACGTATTCCAACGAATCATAATATACTAATGCAATATATATTGCACACATATACAATAGAATGATGTATTACACTACATAAAAGGTTTTAAAGAAATGCATGTGCTACGTATGGCTTCAAAATCTTCACAAAACAAGATGAAGGCGTCATAAGGTATTAGTAACGAACTTGGAACTAGCAAATTTCCCTTCTAGGGAAGTTCACCAACACTACGATTTTGCTTAATATAACACTATGTTTTTTTAAAATTACACCGGATAACATTGATTATTGACCTAATTCATCAGATAATACTCGGTCCTATTTTATGTTAAGTACACCATTAAAATCCATGGAAATAGATTAAATTGTTCTTGTATTAATAAATTCCACAAGATAACACTTTCCTACGAAACTAGTTTTCTTCAGTTTATAAAATTCCACAAGATAACACATTTTTTAGAATATTACCTAGTTTTGAACAAGTTTCAAAAATTCCATAAGATACCTATCTGCTATAAAATAACGGTTACTTTTGTTATGTTGTAGAATTTTACAAAAGTTAAAAATGAACTGTTATTTTACCGTGGTATCCTATGGAAAATTTGGAATCTGTTGAAAACTAACCGTTATTCTATAGGAAAGTGTTATCTTGTGGAATTTTATAAATCAAAAGAAAACTAGCCATTACTTCATAGACAAGTGTTATTTTGTGGAATTTATCGATACAGGGCTAGCTTAGTCTTTTTTCTTGAATTTTAACAGCATAGTTAACAGAAAATAAAATGTAGTGTTATCTGACGAATTAGGTTAAAACCTAGTGTTATCCCATGTAATTTTATAAACACGGGGTTCGTTTGGGGACAGCTGCTGGGGGCTGCCGTTGGGTCCTGCTGTTGGAAATTGAGAAGCTATCTGCTGATGGTTTTGCAGAAGCTGCCAGCTGTTAGTTTTAGTGTTTGGTGGAACGTTTGCTGATGGTTTTAAAAAGCAGAGACAATTGTTAGGTCCTGCTGCTGAAAATTGAGAAGCTGTCTGCTGATGATTTTGCAGAAGCTGTCAGCTATTGGTTTTGGGTGTTTGGTGGAAGCCTGCCGATTTTAGAAATTGAGAAGTTGTCTGCTGCTGGAAGCTGTTCCCCAAACGAGGTCATTATATCGTGAATTAAGAAAAAACTCTGTGGTATTTGATGAAATTTTCCTTTCTATAAATATACTAACTCTAAATCATGACTCATATTCTATAAAGTACTACTATTGTGACCGTCAACCTATCAACCTATAATGATCTTCAAAATTTTCTTAATATGTTTTAAGAATGATTTTCATCGGAAAGTCATTCCGTTTTTGAATGAGCCCTTCGAAAAATAATAAAATTTTAAGGAAAAATTCAATGAGCTCATGCCTTGTATATCTCGAGCTCTAAGTAGACACCATGTAGACACCCACCGAATATCACACTTGTTTACCAAAATCTCTATGTCTTTTGTGTTTTTTAAGCATGCTTGATATAATTTTGTTTTTAGTGAACTCAGGAAATCTTTTCCAATTTATTTCAGTACGGCTTACTATGGATTTGTTAATTGGGTTGTTTTTGCAATTGAAATTTAGTATGAAATGGTTTGATATCTTCAGACTTAACATGTCTTGTCATATCAATGTAAGTAGAGAGTTTTCTTTATGTTAATCTATCATGATTTTGGCAAAGGTGAATACGCTCATCAGGGGCGCCCCACAACCTTGCCCAGGTTATGTGGAGGGGTAAATCACGGTTGCACAATGATCTCATAGGGTGCCTATCTCATTGTGGACGAACCCCGAGTATCCGACTGCACTATGCTTTCATAACTTAAATTCATGAGATTAAGAGTTATTGGGTTTTTGGCTTCTTGGGCTACATTTCATTGAGTCATCATGATGAGGATTATTTTTAGGATCCTATCGGATCTCTTCAACTACACATTCAATATATAATAAATGGTCATATATTGAGAATATTAGTATCACTTTGAGAATTTTAAGGATAGTTCAATGAGAACATTATTTTTATTTCTAAAGAACACAAACAAAATACATTATAAATGTACAATCAAATGTAGTATACTCACTCAGTAACATAGGATTTTGGTTCCATTCGGATTATTTTTTGTTGTTTTCAGTTCGGGTTACTCTAGGTTCGAGTCATCGTTAGGTTATGGATGATTTCAGTTCGGTTGATTTTTGGTTCAGATCACTCTAGTTCTAATGGTTGTGGATTGTCGTTTCTTTCCAGTAATATAATATAACGATTTGATTTGGCAATAATCGGTTTCTTTTGATTTTTGAGTCATCTTTCAAGTTATACTATTTGGTTAAAATTTGTATTCAAATCAATTCGATATGGTTCAGTTTACATTTGTCAGGTATACCATTGATAATAATCGATTCATTTGCATCTTTTCACTAATTATTTATTAAAAAATCTATAGGATTTTGAATTTGATTTTGCAGGATTTTATACACAAATATTTCAAATGGGAAAATTACATCCCCGCCCATGACGTTTGGTGAAATTACACACCCCACCCACAAGGTTTCAAAAATTACTTTCCCCACCCATGTGGTTTCCCGTATTTTACATCCAACAGCTTTTCTATTTGGGAAAATTACATGCCCCACCCATGATGTTTGGTGAAATTACACACTCCACCCACGTGGTTTCAAAAATTACTTTCCCCACCCATGTGGTTCCCCCTGTTTTACATTCAGCAACTTTTATAATTTTAGGCTAATTTACAAGATGCTTAAACGTTGTCTGAAATTGATAAAATTTTACATAAACAATGCTAAAGTGTTATATTTTGGTTGAGTGAGAAATCTAAAGTTTTTTAAGCTTAAATGTGACATGTGGGATCCAATGAACATGTCACATGTTTCATTGGATCCCACGAGTCATATTTAGGCTTAAAAAACTTCGGATTTGACATAAGATCAAAATATATCACTTTAGCATCATCCATGTAAAGTTTCATCAATTTCGGACAACATTTATGCATTTTTTGAATTGAACAAACATTAGAAAAATTGTTGGATGTAAAACGAGGGAAACTACATGGGTGGAGAAAGTAATATTTGAAACCTCATGGGTGGAGTGTGTAATTTCTCCAAATGTCATGGGTGGGTGGCATACTCCTTCTTCGTTACCTCATCCAGATTATGCCCTGTTGCGTTATTAGTAGAGTGAGAGGTGTATATATGTACTTAGTTTTACGTTATGACACAGTAGTATGTGACTTTTGGTTTTCATTATGAAATATCTTGGTATATTTTGATTCAGTTTTATTCTGAGTAATCTCGAGTGGAATGTTGAAATGGAAATGAATGGAAATTAAGGATTGGATTGGTAGGGAATTTCGTTGGCATTATTATTGTAACACCCTGGATTTTGCCTCAAAACATAGCTTATGAAAATACAAATCTAACGGCGCAAACAGGATCAAAAACGGACTTCAAACAAGCCCTAGGAGTACAAAACAGAGTTGGTCCGAACTTGTGTCCGGACATGGTAAGTTCGGACACAAGCCGAAGAAAAACAGACTGCAGAAACCCATCCGTCCGAACTTGTGTCCGGACATTGAAGTTCGGACACAAGTCGAGTTTCAAAACTTCAGAAAAATCCTTACGTGGTCCGAACATTGGTCCGAACGTGCAAGTTCGGACATAGGTCGAGACTTGCAAGCTGGACCCGTCCTCACATGCTGTCCGAACTTGATGCTCGGACAGATGTTCGGACACAGCCAAACGATGAAAACCTTTGGAAACTTTCAGGGCCTGTCCGAACATTGATGTCTGGACGGACGTTCGGACAGGTCCTTAAGTGCAGTTTTTAAAACGTAAATAGAACCCAAAACCACCAGAAACACTAATATAAATCATAACAACAATTTGAGAACTCTCAAGTGGTTAAAGTCACCAATAAGCATCATTAGTAAATACTCAAATGAACATAACCTTAAAACAGTAGCGGATTCCAAAACATCCAGGGCATCACCGCCACACCCAATTCCCATGGGTGCTCAAGCTAATGAACTAAATAACACCAAAAACAAAAGTTAACTCAAGTTATGCGGAAGCCAAAATAAATATTCAATGTGTAAAACTTTGAGAGCAACACAGCATCTCTTAACCGTTGAAATTCAAAACATAGCCTTATTAATTCGTAATCCCTAAACTATGTGATTTGCCATCCCGATTCCCACACTTAGTCTTCCATACCTGCGATCATAAAACATAGACAAAACACAGAAAGGATCGCACAAATCAGAAAAACTGAGCAAATTCCACCTCAACTTGTAAAATGCATTTTAGAACTCATTTGCCGTTAACAATCAGGTGAGAAGGTTTTATTGAACAGTTGATGAATTTCCAGAAAACATATCAACACCGAAACCGCAGTAGGGAGCTTTCAACAGGAGATAACCATAAATCCAAACACGGGGTCATCTGCGGGACCCCAAACAACAATTCCAGGACAGTCACCTATGGGACCGTCAAACAACCACCTCACCCTAAGTCCTTATGTAACACCCCGGTTAAACCCAGAATCTACGATTTTTTTTAACATACTGATATATATATAATGCAGCAGAAGTTTACAAAAGTACAAACCGGGGCTACTGTCACATCTACTACCTACTAGCAGATGCACATGCTACAACTTCCACTACACTCCAACTTACCACCAACCTACGATAGCAGTCTCCACAAGCTTCATTAAAACAACAACCATCTTCGCCACTTACACCTTATACAACAAACCCCTTCCCTGCTAACTCCTACGTCAGCTACTATGTCACTATTTACAACCAAAATATAAAGGGGTATCAAAAAGGGTTATGCTACAACATCGTCCACTAATTTTCCCCTGAGTATTCTATGAAAGTTTCAGCTACGTGAGTTGTGACTTGACCACCCCCAAACTCCGCATGCCTATAGCCACGAACACTCTGAATCCACTCTTCGTAGGTGACTTCCGTTGTCCCAGGCCCCAACTCCTTGCAATAAGTGTAATAAGCACATACATATAATATATCCTGCCTAGTGTCCTCATGCCACATTATTTCACCAAAGAATTCATCCTGCAACCATAAATCCATATATACACACAAAGGGGTTGCAATAAAATCAGTGAAATTGAGTAACTCCCACCACAACTTGTAAAATACATTTTATCTTGTCAAAACTTTAAGCATTAATTAATCATAACAACAAGGATAACAGAATTAACACAACCAAGGTCAGTATACACCACAAAAACCAAACCCTTTATCATAGCTCTTTTCCATAGGTCCTCGGGCAATCGGTCTTTCGACATAGAGCACTGTGACTCTCGACCCCTCGGATAATATTCACCACCTCACCCCATGTCCTTAAGTGTGCACACCCTCCAAAGGTCATTTGCCCATAGAGTAGATCATGATGGCTTAGCTCCAATACATTGGTAGGAGCAATAAATAAACTCCAATACAATGTTAGGAGTAAATATTCCATAAACACCTCACCAATTGGTTAGGCACTTCCTTGCCCCTTCCTTTACCTCAGAATTATTTAAATACAAGTTATAATATCACAACAGGTAAGTATAACCAGCCAAAACATTCATTGAGTGTAATACCCCGGATCTAAAAATGGTGATTAAATTACTCTAATAAAATTATTAAGGGCCTAATGGTGCCTAAAGAGTATTGGTAAAAAGATAAAAACCAAAAGAAAAGAGAAAACGCTTGAAAAGCGAAAAACGCTAAAATGCGCGTTAAATGAGTATAAGAGATACATGATCCCGAGAGGGTCCGAGATGGATTCCTAAGGCTTAGTTAGGCCTAATAAGTATACGGGAATGATTCCCGAAGAAAACGGATCCAAATAATGGATTAAACGATAACGGAGTTTTAAAGCACGTTTTTCGAGAAAAACCGAAACGTGACTTTAAGTGGTCAAATGGACCCGTAAAAATTATAGTTGATTATATAACTATAATTAAGTATTAATGGAAGCTTAATAGCCATTAAAAATAAAGAAACGAGAAAAATCCGAAAAACGGGCCCGGTTAGTGAATAGTGCCAAACCGGGTAAAATAACGAGCGTTTCTGTCAGAAACTGAAAAAACGCTCTAGCTTAATTAGCTAGTGGGGCCGGTTTTATTAGAGTAGCAGCCTCCCCCTCTCTTGTTTATTAGTTAGCAAATAAAGAAAGAAAGAAAGTAAAGGAGGAGAGAGAAAAGTAAAAAGTAAAACATAAAACTACTCTCTCACTCTCTTTCCTCTCATTTCCCTTCTTCTTCTATTTCCCTTCTCCACGTTCTCCTTCCTCCCTCTCTGGTGCAGACCGACATGGAAGCCAAGCAAGCTTCCTCCATCTTCTTCTCCTTGCTCAAGTCACATCCTTGCTCCGAATCGAAAAATAATCACATATTTGTGATCCTCTCACACCCTCTACCATCCTCTCTTTTCAAAACTCGAAAATAGTGAGTTCATTTTCG
Organism: Limonium bicolor; assembly: GCA_023374045.1. NCBI lineage: Eukaryota > Viridiplantae > Streptophyta > Magnoliopsida > Caryophyllales > Plumbaginaceae > Limonium > Limonium bicolor. Next base: position 388,843,897 of record CM041778.1, read on the forward strand.
TGGGTGTTGCCCATTTGGAGAAAAACCCTCCATGTTGTAGCTTGAAGCTCCTCTTTATCAAGGTAAAAATATCCATGAAAAAGTCTTGTTTTCTCCATCTTATGCCTTGGCCGATTTTGGTCTCTAATGGAGCCTTGTTTATTCTCTTTATGAGCATTGTTTCAATCCCTAAAAGCTTGGAGGGAGTACTCTTTGATTCTTGACCAAAACCCCATCTTAGGGTTTTAAGGTAATCACACATTTTAGAGCTTTAAGCATTTCTAATTTATGAGCTTAAGTGTTTCTACTTGAACTCATCTCTTGCCTTGTATATTGAATGGGAGATGGGCAATTTCTTGACCTTTGGCGATTTCCAAGCAAGATAAAAGAGAAGAGAAAGAAGAGGAGTGAAAAGAGTAAAGGCTTGTGAAGTTAAGGTAAACAAATTTACCTTGGAGCCTAACTTAATGCTTTAGGTATTTTGGGAAGGGTTAAATTAATTAATGAACCCTAACATGTAATGACATGTGATTTGTTGAGATGAGGAAGAGTTGTAGTAGTGCTTGATGCACTGCGAATTAATGCTTGATTTAAGAGCCAAGGAGCTTTGCATTTAATGATGTATGTATTGTGTTACCTTTGGAGGAATTAATGAGTATTGATGGATTTGTATGTGTGCTGATAGAACCCTTGTGGTTTGGCTAGCTTTAGGATGAATGATGTGAGGAAATGAGCTTTGGGTAATGTTAAGAGATGTAGCCAAGTTATGGCGAAATTTGTGTAGAAATTTAAGTGGATTGCGTATGGTTGTGAGTAAGTAATGACCTAGAGAAACTAGGTGTTGATGGTGGTTGTTTTGGCTTAGAAAATCACCATGGGAATACTTGTTTAAAGAGAGGAGATTGATGCTAAAATCTGTAGCAAGAACTTGTGTGAATGCCTAAGGAGCTTTAGGAAAAAGGAATGAGAATTTTAGGCTTTAAGAGTGAGTCATGGAACTTGGTATGAGGTGTGCCCTATCTTGGAAGTTTTGGAATGGTTAAATGAAGAGAGAGCAATAATGCAAGTATCAAGAGAGGTTAGAAAATGCACAAGTGTGCATTAGTGCAAAAGGAGGATGCAAATTTGTGATTTTGGGCAAGAATTTGAGTAAGGGTTTAACCCATGATTTGAAGAGTTTTAGAGCATGTTTTAAGGTGATTAAACATGTGGAAAGTTTATGGAAAGATTAAGGGTGGTTTAAGGATTGATTTGGAGTGGAAAAATCAAGTTTGGAGCAGGTTTTAGCAGGGTCCGGGACTTGGTCCTTGGACAAAGTCCCGGACCACACCTAAATTAAGGCCGAGAGTGCAAGAGCTGCTTTGGTCCGGGACTATACTCCAGGACAAGGTCCCGGACCATGTGTAATTTCACCCGAGAGTTAAGTTTGCAATTGGTCCGGGACTTAGGGTAAGGACCAAGTCCCGGACCCCCAGAAACCTACAGAGAGTTTTTAAAGGTTTAAATGATGGGGGTTTGAATGTTAATGATGTTATAAGATGTTAAGGCCTTGTTTGGTGACATGTAAAGGCCCTAGGAAGTGTAAGAAAGTGTTAGAAGTGATTGAGAAGTGAGAATAATTAACAAAGTAAAACCGAGATAACGGGAACGGGGTAATACGGGAAAGCATTTAATATGTACCGTATGAGCTTAGTATTAATAATAATGTTTGAAACATTATCAGAGAATCGTGCGTGACCCGAGCATGGTGAGTGACACGGTAAAAGTAAAAACCCCGGTGAAAGGTATGATTTTCTCATGCCCCGTATGCTAACCGAGTTACTCTGATTTGTGTGTTTGTGTGCCGGCTTAATCAAGATTAAAGCATGAAACTAATCCCTTGTTTGATTATGCATGCATTGTTGTATGTTGTATGAACTAACATACTTGTATGCCGGTGTGGTCTAACATAGTGCATAGACCGACTCATAGAGAGTAGTGATTGACTAGAAACCCGTAGATCGGGTAGTCTCACGAACAATGGTAACATGCAAACACACACAAGCTATCGATTGAAGTATAACGATAACGCAAACATATGAACTCCCTAAAATGTGAGGAGATGTACGGGTTGAGTATATACCCGATAACGGTTAGAGAACCTTATTGAAACAATCCACGAAATAAATATGAGTGGAGAGATAAATGACCTCCATCGAGAGGATTGAAGTTAGTCCAATAATGTGAACTTATAAGAAAGGTAAAAGAGACCTAAGGGATTATGTAACTCCCTTGAGACATGGTCGACCTCCTATATGAGGGTTTTACCCGGTATAAGAAAATATCCAAAGTATAAGATATGATGTAAGGGTAACCACTAAGAGATTACCCGAATTTAAGTAAAGTTCCCAAAGTCATTAGAAACATCGAGAATGATGCTTCTAGACTAATATACATGATATTATTATAACTCCGAGAGAGGAGTGTATGGGAACGAGAGTAGTCCGAGAGTAGTCGGACCTAAGTAAAAGAGATAGGAACTAAGAGAGAGTTCCGTGAGCTAGTTGAACCTTCCCACCATGCTAGACCCAGAGTAGGGTCGAAACCGGGGAAGTAAGACTATGCTAGAGAGCCATGAGTTTTGGCTTAAGTATGTAAAGAGAGTAACAAGCGTGACGTAGGAGACCTGTAGTGTCTCGAGAATCTACAAGAGCTTGAGTATGAATAACCCAAGAGTGTGGGTGAGATAATGAGTATAAATAACCCGAGAGAAAGGGGTGAGTATATGTATGAGTAACCCGAGAGAATGGGTAAGTATAAAATGAGTAGCCCAAGAGAATGGGTGTGTATACGAATAAGTAACCCGAGAGAGCGGGTGAGGTATTGAATAAGTAAACAAGGCATAGTGAGGAATAACCCTCAATGCCTAAGAGTAACCAGTTACCACTAACAACATTGTTATGTTAGTTAGGAATCGTGTTCCGTGATTGGATGTAGATTCCTTGTGTGATATACATATATATTGTATTGCCATGATGCATGTTGTTTGATTAAAATGAACTCCATGTATATCCGACCCAAAGTAGTCGGCGTACCGCGGTTAGCACGCGGTATATGCGAATTTCATATTCAGCGTAAGCTGACCCCCTAGGGGGAACGTTTTTAGTGTGCAGGTACTTGAAGCTGACCACCGTTCGAGAGAGTAGGACGGGGACTGCTGTGAGCATGGGTAGTTAGATTGTAATTACTTATGCGTTTGAATGAGGTGTAAGTCCGAGTATGTTATCGGCATCCGTATATTGTAGACTCGGTACAGTAGAGATATGAATTGAGTATTGTATTTGTATGAAGTACTCGGTTGTTCCAGTTCATCAGACCGTTACTGTATGTAAGAAAGGCCTGGTTAGCCACATGGGTGGCTAACGGCGTTGTTTCACCCCTCGTTGTAATTAGAGTTCCGCTGCGTGAGTAGGAGTAATTAGTAACGGTTTAAGAGGTAATGACGAGATTAACGGTTGGGGTGTTACAAAAATGGTATCAGAGCGAAGTATCGCTCTGATGACTGGAAATACCGAGCTTAGGAAATACCGAGTTAGGATATAGAGACTTAGGGCTAAGGGTTGAGTGGTAGCGTGAGAGATGCGCTAGATAGGAACTTCCAGATGATCTGGATACCTACAACCCATACCCGCCTCCACAACCCCCGTATGAAAGTTCGGGAAAGAACGCCAAAAGACGGGAAACCCGATCTGGCACTTACAAACTATTTCAAAATGAACTAGAACCTGTCATGCGGTAGATCCCGAGAACCGGAAACCCCGGAGGCGGATCCCGCTGGAACGACAATAACCGCACTTAATGGCGGAAGATCGAGAAATCCTAATCCAAGGAGACCGGAATTTGTGGCAGCCTGGGGCGACATGCTTAGCAGTCGCGAGAACCCAGCTGGCCGAGCAGCAGCAATAAGGAAGCACCAACCGTGCAAGAAGGCGGATTAATAAGAAGCTACAAAACGAGACACTTGTCTACGGACCGCCATAGCTAAGTAATACCAACATCGGTACACTAATCGACTAAGAATCTAGTCAGGAGTAGATACACCCACCCTGCCACACCCGAAGAGGTTGCCATACCTAACGGGCACAGCTTAGACAGCTACGAGCATAGCTACGGGATATACCCGTATAGGACTACAAAAGTGGTACCTAAATAAGTTAAACCTCGGTAACCACAGTAAAGACGTGGGAACGAGCAACAAGGTAAAGCCTAGAATTAAAGTAATTAAGGAACTCCGAGAGTGGAGGAGCACCTAAATGAATGACAGTCATGTCAAGAGGAATGAGAATCAGCTCCAAGGAGCAGTTGTCCAACTACGGGATCAAGGAAGAGCCGACTAGGCTACCAAATACAATGTGAACAATACCGTGACCGGTATGAGTTAACCCAAAAACCGCCAGTACCGCGCACTTGCCACGGCAAGTGCAGTAATAGCGGGACCAATAAGAAGAGCTTTGACAAGCGACCAGTACTTAGTAAGTACCAAGACGGCAAGAGAAGCCAATATAGCACCACAAACCCTAATGAATTCTGAAACGAAACCTTGGAAAGGCCTAAAGGCCTGACCACTGTATAAAGAATATACCGGTCAGCAAGAGGCTAGACCTGGTAAGAAGCAACCGGCATTGAAATGCCGCAAAGAGTTTACTTTCAAGACTCAAACTTTTCTTCAAAACATGAAATTTCCAAAAACCCCCAAATTTTAAAACCAAACCAGAGAGCCATGGTAAATCATCATAGGACGATACAAGAGGAGTTGGCAACAGAATACTTCACTTAGGCGTGACCGACACTACAAGTGTACACAAATGAGACATGGAACGACCGCACTCCAAAAGAGCTTGCGGGCCTGACAGACCAATTATGAGTTAGTTGGGTAAGTGGTAACGTATCAATAAGATACTCCATGTATGTATACAAGTAGAGTACGGAACACGGGAAGTAGCCCACTCCATACTACGGACGAAAGAGCCAATTCAAACCGAGACAGTTGGACACCTAGAATGATCGAAGAACACAAAGAAGCTTACTAAGCTAAAGGAGTCAAGAATCCAGTAGGATGATGGAGCTAAGAACATAACGTTAAGAAGTGCGAGAAGCACAAAGTATTAAGTGTAGACATTGGATATGTGACAACGGGAAGAATACCCAATATAAACAATACGGCGAATGCCTAAAATGAATATATCAATATTTGATGAATGGGATAAAATTCCCGTAGAATACCTCACCACAGAGGATAATAACCTGACCAAGAAGGTGAAGGAAAAGTACCAATGGTCTACCCAAGAATGGGAGACATTACAACCCTAAACGGGATAGTCAAGTATATAACCACAAGGCGGAGTAAGGAACTGAACATACCCATGAGTTCAGGCCAAATGTAATGGCGCAAATCAGTAACACCCAGGAGCAATCCGTGAAGGGTGCCGGAGTCAGTAGTTGAACGAATTATCGTGTCGAGAACACAAGTGTTAAAGCGAACACTCGGGTAGAACCCGAAGGGATCCCACGTTACACGGGATATCCTAAACTGCCAGTGGACATAAATTAATGTCAAGATACTTAAAGGGCCTTCCATGAACGAAAGCGTGATGAAACTACCATATCAAAACCCAGTAATACCTCCAAACCATTTAATGGTATACGGAGAAGCGGAAACCTGTATAAACAGCCCACATGGAGCATGGCGAGGCAATGTGGCTTATAAGCCGGTAAACTAACTACAACTTGTAGATCTAAACGTTGTAAACCTATGCATAGAGGCATAAGAGGAACAGTGGAGAACGAACCACTACCTTAAGTGGGGGATACCACTTGTTATTATGGGGCCTATGGAGTGGCATTTGCGTGAATCCTCCAGAGAAAGGCTACCACCTAAGTATGTAATGTGAAACCGCTAGAGCGGTGTAGTAAAAACTTGAGCATGTGTATATTGCCAATGAGTATATGAACAATAGTAGAGTATAAAGAGGAACCTCGATAGCAGCAATTCGAACCGAAGAGTAATCGGTTGAGTAGTAAACACTGTAAGTGTGCAATATGAACTGCAGAGCAAGCAGCGCGCAAGTGCGCAGAGAGATTTAAAGAATAACGTATTTCATTGAGCCAGGTGAATGGCAAGCCATAGTATAAATGGCAGGAGTACATGAGCAGAAGCTAAAGTAGTAGCGGATGCCATGTAAACAAATGTTGTTTAATGAGTAAGAACATGGTACGCAGCAAGCGACCATTGTAAGAGTATATTCAGATAATGATACGGAGCTGATGAGAAAATGTGTTAAAGAAGACATGATCATTCCTATCTCATGAGAGATTTACTGTCAAGGGTTTACGCTTCTGCACTCTGTATGACTGAGTGTTTTGGTATTGCACTTGTGCGGTAATGATCAAGTGAGAGAGCCAGGAATTGAGAAATGTCAACGAAGCCTGTTGAGTGAGAATTTAGAGAGAGAACCGTGCGGTCGTTGGCCAAAGATGCACGAGGAACGTGAGCAGTAACCCACAGGGCCCAGGATCGAAGAACTCTGGTACAGAACCAAGAAACAAACATAATCCATGAGCCACTATTAAACGAGGAAGCACTACATGCTAAGTAGTAGCTTGACCTCAACCGACAACAAGTCGGGAAAAATAAGTGAATAATCACAAAGGTATACAGTGTTATACGAAGTAGATTCCCAGAGAACTGGAGAGACAATCTAAAATTCATCGAATTCGCATACGGTAAGAGATACCAAGCGACGATTGAAATACATGGAGAATACCAAAGAGCGAATTAAGCTCTAGTTATCAGGTCATGCAGCAGAAGCTTGTGGACCATAATTCAAAGGTTAAGTATACCTATGTCATAAACCCCTTGAAGCCTTAGAGGCTAGAACCGAACCCGGTTATGAGTTAATTAACCGTACTGAAGTTAAAACACTTCATAATACTCGAATTAATGAACCAATGTTCAGTGATAACATATGGTTGGTTACGCGGGCGTAACCCCTTTTAAGGGGGTAGGGCGAGAAACCGCTTAGAGTATGTTTTACGTATTGGTGCGTAAACTACTATGTGCATAGCACAAAAAGAAATTGTTTTGATGATTGGAACTTATGTTACATAAACATATGTACCCATTCATTGTGTAATAATGATTATTGTGCATGAGTGATGCAAGTAACGAGTATGTAATATTTATGAAAAGAGGAGTAGAGAGACTCCTAGGGAATGAGAATGCCTATAGTATATGTCTAGTGAGATTAGACATGAGATATGACGAGTATAAATCGGCATGAAACCGATGTGTAACCTAAGAGGGAGTGAGTTCCCTAGGTGATTTTATTTGAGAATGATTGATGGAGTGAGTTCCATCCTTTGGAGTTGTATGTTGTATGTTTTAAGTTGAGTAATAATTTGACTAATGAGGCCACAAGTATGGAATGCCTAGGCAAGGTAAGTGAAACAAATAGAGAATAATGGATGACTTAAGTTCCTTGATAGAGATTAATTGAAACGAATTTCGTGAATATGACTAGAAAGAGTAAAAGATAGAAAACAAAAATGTTTGACTATCTGATTGTTTGAAACTGACGTGGAGGTGGAACTTGATCTGCTAGCGATCAAGGGAAACCGAACACAAATTGGGGTGGAAGGATAGTTCAACACTGATGCTGATCACATCAGGGTTAGATGATTCCTGAAGCTCCCTATAGTGGTCACAAGTAATCACGCTAAGAAAGATACAGCTACCATAAATCTGATTTGGAGTTGTGTGATGTTTTAAAAAGAATTTTCAAACAGATTTTGAAAAAGAATTTCCTTCAAGTATGAAGATGGAAATGAAACTGGTTTTGAAACCGCTATCACCCGCCGATGGCTGAGCCTTAAGTCTTGATGACCGGTAGAACGGTGGGCGTGTATTAGTTTTGAAACCATTGCACCGTACGTGCGGCGGTCCTAAGTGACCGGTTTGGGGCGGTGTCAGTGTGTGATTTTTCCAAAGGCAGCGGGACGGGGAGAGTACCCTGAGATGTTCCTGTGTTGAGTGAGTCAACCAGAGTGCCTGAGGATATGTATATGTGTAACGTTTTGATCAGAACCGAAGGGACCGTGGGCCAGAGAGAGTAAGTGCCCAGTAGTCATGAAACGGCCGTGAACCAGAAAGAGTAAGTGTTCAACGTGACCGGTACCTGAGGGATCAGTAGTATATCACTCAACATGGATTCGATGACTGTAGTGCCTTCTTGTCTTCGGACCGATTCCATGGAGAGAGAACAAAAGTATTTTTGATTGCTATACATGCTGTGATATGTGTGTGGTATGTGTAGTATGAAATGAGACAGACTTGTCGAGTCTGTAAGGTTATACATGTATTATAACCTTGGCATAGTACGCCATGAGAGTAACCATCTAGATTCACCAACTTTGAGGACAAAGTTCCTAAGGGGGGTAGATTGTAATACCCCGGATCTAAAAATGGTGATTAAATTACTCTAATAAAATTATTAAGGGCCTAATGGTGCCTAAAGAGTATTGGTAAAAAGAATAAAACCAAAAGAAAAGGAAAACGCTTGAAAAGCGAAAAACGCTAAAATGCGCGTTAAATGAGTATAAGAGATACATGATCTCGAGAGGGTCCGAGATGGATTCCTAAGGCTTAGTTAGGCCTAATAAGTATACGGGAATGATTCCCGAAGAAAACGGATCCAAATAATGGATTAAAACGATAACGGAGTTTTAAAGCACGTTTTTCGAGAAAACCCGAAAACGTGACTTTAAGTGGTCAAATGGACCCGTAAAATTATAGTTGATTATATAACTATAATTAAGTATTAATGGAAGCTTAATAGCCATTAAAAATAAAGAAACGAGAAAAATCCGAAAAACGGGCCCGGTTAGTGAATAGTGCCAAACCGGGTAAAATAACGAGCGTTTTCTGTCAGAAACTGAAAAACGCTCTAGCTTAATTAGCTAGTGGGGGCTGGTTTTATTAGAGTAGCAGCCTCCCCCTCTCTTGTTTATTAGTTAGCAAATAAAGAAAGAAAGAAAGTAAAGGAGGAGAGAGAAAAGTAAAAAGTAAAAACATAAAACTACTCTCTCACTCTCTTTCCTCTCACTTTCCCTTCTTCTTCTTTATTTCCCCTTCTCCACGTTCTCCTTCCTCCCTCTCTGGTGCAGACCGACATGGAAGCCCAAGCAAGCTTCCTCCATCTTCTTCTCCTTGCTCAAGTCACATCCTTGCTCCGAATCGAAAAATAATCACATATTTGTGATCCTCTCATCACCCTCTACCATCCTCTCTTTTCAAAACTCAAAAATAGTGAGTTTCATTTTCGTGGGTGTTGCCCATTTGAAGAGAAAAACCCTCCATGTTGTAGCTTGAAGCTTCCTCTTTCATCCAAGGTAAAAATATCCATGAAAAAGTCTTGTTTTCTCCATCTTATGCCTTGGCCGATTTTGGTCTCTAATGGAGCCTTGTTTATTCTCTTTTATGAGCATTGTTTCAATCCCTAAAAGCTTGGAGGGAGTTACTCTTTGATTCGTGACCAAAACCCCATCTTAGGGTTTTAAGGTAATCACACATTTTAGAGCTTTAAGCATTTCTAATTTATGAGCTTAAGTGTTTCTACTTGAACTCATCTCTTGCCTTGTATATTGAATGGGAGATGGGCAATTTCTTGAACTTTGGCGATTTCCAAGCAAGATAAAAGAGAAGAGAAAGAAGAGGAGTGAAAAGAGTAAAGGCTTGTGAAGTTAAGGTAAACAAATTTACCTTGGAGCCTAACTTAATGCTTTAGGTATTTTGGGAAGGGTTAAATTAATTAATGAACCCTAACATGTAATGACATGTGATTTGTTGAGATGAGGAAGAGTTGTAGTAGTGCTTGATGCACTCGCGAATTAATGCTTGATTTAAGAGCCAAGGAGCTTTGCATTTAATGATGTATGTATTGTGTTACCTTTGGAGGAATTAATGAGTATTGATGGATTTGTATGTGTGCTGATAGAACCCTTGTGGTTTGGCTAGCTTTAGGATGAATGATGTGAGGAAATGAGCTTTGGGTAATGTTAAGAGATGTAGCCAAGTTATGGCGAAATTTGTGTAGAAATTTAAGTGGATTGCGTATGGTTGTGAGTAAGTAATGACCTAGAGAAACTAGGTGTTGATGGTGGTTGTTTTGGCTTAGAAAATCACCATGGGAATACTTGTTTAAAGAGAGGAGATTGATGCTAAAATCTGTAGCAAGAACTTGTGTGAATGCCTAAGGAGCTTTAGGAAAAAGGAATGAGAATTTTAGGCTTTAAGAGTGAGTCATGGAACTTGGTATGAGGTGTGCCCTATCTTGGAAGTTTTGGAATGGTTAAATGAAGAGAGAGCAATAATGCAAGTATCAAGAGAGGTTAGAAAATGCACAAGTGTGCATTAGTGCAAAAGGAGGATGCAAATTTGTGATTTTGGGCAAGAATTTGAGTAAGGGTTTAACCCATGATTTGAAGAGTTTTAGAGCATGTTTTAAGGTGATTAAACATGTGGAAAGTTTATGGAAAGATTAAGGGTGGTTTAAGGATTGATTTGGAGTGGAAAAATCAAGTTTGGAGCAGGTTTTAGCAGGGTCCGGGACTTGGTCCTTGGACAAAGTCCCGGACCACACCTAAATTAAGGCCGAGAGTGCAAGAGCTGCTTTGGTCCGGGACTATACTCCAGGACAAGGTCCCGGACCATGTGTAATTTTCACCCGAGAGTTAAGTTTGCAATTGGTCCGGGACTTAGGGTAAGGACCAAGTCCCGGACCACCCCCAGAAACCTACAGAGAGTATTTTAAAGGTTTTAAATGATGGGGGTTTGAATGTTAATGATGTTATAAGATGTTAAGGCCTTGTTTGGTGACATGTAAAGGCCCTAGGAAGTGTAAGAAAGTGTTGGAAGTGATTGAGAAGTGAGAACTTTAATTAACAAGAGTAAAACCGAGATAACGGGACAACGGGGTAAATACGGGAATAGCATTTTAATATGTACCGTATGAGCTTAGTATTAATAATAATGTTTGAAACATTATCAGAGAATCGTGCGTGACCCGAGCATGGTGAGGTGACACGGTAAAAGTAAAAACCCCGGTGAAAGGTATGATTTTCTCATGCCCCGTATGCTAACCGAGTTACTCTGATTTGTGTGTTTGTGTGCCGGCTTAATCAAGATTAAAGCATGAAACTAATCCCTTGTTTGATTATGCATGCATTGTTGTATGTTGTATGAACTAACATACTTGTATGCCGGTGTGGTCTAACATAGTGCATAGACCGACTCATAGAGAGTAGTGAATGACTAGAAACCCGTAGATCGGGTAGTCTCACGAACAATGGTAACATGCAAACACACAAGCTATCGATTGAAGTATAACGATAACGCAAACATATGAACTCCCTAAAATGTGAGGAGATGTACGGGTTGAGTATATACCCGATAACGGTTAGAGAACCTTATTGAAACAATCCACGAAATAAATATGAGTGGAGAGATAAATGACCTCCATCGAGAGGATTGAAGTTAGTCCAATAATGTGAACTTATAAGAAAGGTAAAAGAGACCTAAGGGATTATGTAACTCCCTTGAGACATGGTCGACCTCCTATATGAGGGTTTTACCCGGTATAAGAAAATATCCAAAAGTATAAGTATATGAATGTAAGGGTAACCCTTAAGCCTAAGATTACCCGAATTTAAGTAAAGTTCCCAAAGTCATTAGAAACATCGAGAATGATGCTTCTAGACTAATATACATGATATTATTATAACTCCGAGAGAGGAGTGTATGGGAACGAGAGTAGTCCGAGAGTAGTCGGACCTAAGTAAAAGAGATAGGAACTAAGAGAGAGTTCCGTGAGCTAGTTGAACCTTCCCACCATGCTAGACCCAGAGTAGGGTCGAAACCGGGGAAGTAAGACTATGCTAGAGAGCCATGAGTTTTGGCTTAAGTATGTAAAGAGAGTAACAAGCGTGACGTAGGAGACCTGTAGTGTCTCGAGAATCTACAAGAGCTTGAGTATGAATAACCCAAGAGTGTGGGTGAGATAATGAGTATAAATAACCCGAGAGAAAGGGGTGAGTATATGTATGAGTAACCCGAGAGAATGGGTAAGTATAAAAATGAGTAGCCCAAGAGAATGGGTGTGTATACGAATAAGTAACCCGAGAGAGCGGGTGAGGTATTGAATAAGTAAACAAGGCATAGTGAGGAATAACCCTCAATGCCTAAGAGTAACCAGTTACCACTAACAACATTGTTATGTTAGTTAGGAATCGTGTTCCGTGATTGGATGTAGATTCCTTGTGTGATATACATATATATTGTATTGCCATGATGCATGTTGTTTGATTAAAATGAACTCCATGTATATCCGACCCAAAGTAGTCGGCGTACCGCGGTTAGCACGCGGTATATGCGAATTTCATATTCAGCGTAAGCTGACCCCCTAGGGGGAACGTTTTTAGTGTGCAGGTACTTGAAGCTGACCACCGTTCGAGAGAGTAGGACGGGGACTGCTGTGAGCATGGGTAGTTAGATTGTAATTACTTATGCGTTTGAATGAGGTGTAAGTCCGAGTATGTTATCGGCATCCGTATATTGTAGACTCGGTACAGTAGAGATATGAATTGAGTATTGTATTTGTATGAAGTACTCGGTTGTTCCAGTTCATCAGACCGTTACTGTATGTAAGAAAGGCCTGGTTAGCCACATGGGTGGCTAACGGCGTTGTTTCACCCCTCGTTGTAATTAGGGTTCCGCTGCGTGAGTAGGAGTAATTAGTAACGGTTTAAGAGGTAATGACGAGATTAACGGTTGGGGTGTTACATTGAGCGGAAACAATACAATAACAGCATCTTCAGTTAATCACTGTAACAATTTATGCACGTTTGTATACTCAAGCAAGATCACCAAATTTAATCGACCAACTCAAGGAAGCAAAAGTTTAACCCATATAAGTACTACCACACTTTTCCTTAACAACTAACCTAGGGATTCAACCGTCTTTTCCTTACCTTTGTGGACACTAAACACACATTATCACATCCTAAATAATCAACGAATAATTCGTTGGACAGAACCAACTTAACCGTACATATATCATTAACAACAAACATACTACAAAATTGTTTAATACCGCATGGCCAAACTATTTGTACGCTTCCATATATTCATCCTAGTATACGTCGGCTCACAATCTAAATATTAATATATAATGGGTTCCATGTTATCTCAACCTCTTGCTAAGAATATATAATAATTAAATAGCTACATGGCTAATATACTCTAAATCGGCCAACTACATAAGTACGTACAACTCATATACTCAAAATATCTTAGTTGATCCAAGACTATCCTAAAATTTATCGTAAAGCATTTACTCATATAATATCTGTAGTTGATACAGTACATGCGTAGATTATAGGTTGTACAAGCTCATACCACACACTAAGTTAATTACCGGTACCTATACGCACAAGTTCAAAAGAAAACTGAGCAACGGTCTGTTCCCTTTCCCTGACAATTTATTGTAACTAAGCCGTGTTGCCCACTTAATTTAATAGATCATATAACCTTATATATCTTATATTAAATTCAGTTACCTCTAAAAAAAACAAAACAAAAAATCAGATAAAACAACCCCACCCAAGCTGTCGGCCACAACAAGGAACACATAGCAATTTTCCTTTCCATTCCTAACATGTTCTAGCTTACCTATCTCGTATCCTTCACCTAGCCACTAATTACACCAGATATATAGGTGAGTTTAGCCTCTAAAAACTCATCAAGAACTCAGCCTAACAACCCAGAAAATCTAGCCAGGACAAATAGCCTTAAAACCAAAGAAATGTAGAAACTAAAAAAAAATCTGTTTTGCTCTTTTGTTGTAAAGTTACCTGGTTTCCCCTTGCCATTTCTTGTTAATTTTCTCTAGGAAGTTACAGCTAAAGATCCCACCTTCTTCCTCTCTGATTTCCTCAGCCCCTGGTCTAGCTTCCCTCCCCAAGCTTGCGCACGACAGCAGCGGTACAGCAGCAACCAAAGAACGTTTTTTTTTCTCCTGTCTTCTTTCAGTGTTGTTTTACTACTAACTTAATTCTCTCTTTTAATGCAGGAACTTACGTGAGTGAGAGAGCAGGAGGGTGGCTTACGTGAGTGAAAAGAATTCAGTAAGTGAGTTGATATATATATAGAGCAGAGGAAATGATTACTTAAACAGATCAGCTAATGAAAACATGACAAGTAGTACGTATAGTTCTCCAATTCTATTGGCTCTCCCTTGCTGATTGTATTAAGTAGTGACACGAACACCCCCCTTAACAAGCCAAGGGAAATCGATGGTTTAAGCTGGAGATAAGGTTAGAAGTGTAATCATCACAAAAAGACAAAGATAAGTATTCACATAGAGTATATTATAATATGATAATTACTACCATATAAGACAAAATTGTTAATTAACTTCTATTTAACGTGTGTGACAAAATCAGAATACATGTTGGAACATGTAATAACTCACGGTAATATATGGACTGGTTTTGGCCGATTCTTTTTTTTTTCCTACGGAAGGTAGCATGATTACTATAATGTCTAGAAGTCCTATAAATACATCTATATGGTCCTAACACTCAGGGTCACAACAAAATCCCAATGTACAGTTGACTCCAAGTAAATAATAAATAAATCGATTCACAGTAAATTCATGCTCATTCACAGTAACTGACAGCTTGTACATGTAATCACAGTAAGTAACGACAAAAGGTGTGTGTCATTAGGGCTATGGCTTTATCGGGTGTTTCATTCTCCCCTCCTTAAATATAGCTTCGTCCCCGAAGCTCCTTAACTTAAATGATTCAGCAACATCACAAAAACTCAACTGAACCAATGACAACTGTTATCCAGCTGTAAATGATTCTGTAGTTCACATGGGATAATACCCTAACGTCTACATGCAGGATGATAAATCATACCAACCATATGACAACAAACAGTCGATCTCATGGAATCAAGCATCTAGTCTACTAGTTCATGTCTTATTCAAACTATAACTCGTTATTTCAACCCCAATTTACCTCACGCTCTCCCCTCCTTAAAAAAAAGTTTCCCCCGAAACTTTATGACTAACCTTAGCCAAATAGGTGTGGGTGGTGTGTCCTCATTTTATCCTCCAACTCCCAGGTAGCTTCTTGGATCCCATGATGATTCCACAACACTTTTACCAACTGTACTGATTTTCCCCTGGTTTCTCTTTTTATGGTCAAGTATCTTGATTGGCTGCTCGACATAAGATAAGTTGGGTTCTAACTCAACCTCATCTGGTTGAAGCACATGAGTCTCATCTGGAATGTACTTCTTTAACTGTGAGACATGGAAAACATTATGTACTTGTTCCAGCTCCATAGGTAACGCCAATCTGTAGGCCAACTTACCTATTCTCTCCAATACATCATAAGGCCCAATATACTTAGGAGCTAGTTTGCCTTTCTTACCAAATCGTATGACACTTCTGGCTGGTGATACCTTAAAAACACCTTGTCCCCTTCCTGGAATTCTACGGGTCTTCTATGTAAGTCTGCATATGATTTTTGTCTACTTTGTGCGGCTTTCATTCTCTGTTGTATATTTTGACTTGCTGACTCATTTCCTCTGTTAATTGTGGTCCAACCATCGTTGGTTCCCCGAATCAGTCCAGCACAGTGGGGTACGACACCTTCTTCCATACAATGCTTCGTATGGCGCCATCCTTATGCTTGCGTGGTAGCTGTTGTTGTAGGAAAATTCAATCAAATGAAGTGTGTCAATCCAGGACCCCTGATAATCCATCGCACATGCTCTCATCATATCTTCCAATGTCTGGATGGTTCTCTCAGTTTGACCATCTGTTTGTGGATGGTAAGCGGTACTAAGGTTTAGTTTAGTACCCATGTTCTTTTGAAATTCTTGCCAGAATCTGGAAATAAATCTTGAATCTCTGTCAGAAATGATTTCCGATGGTACTCCGTGATACTTCACGACATTCTTGACATAGGCATTAACTAATTGCTCCATTGTCCACGTCTTCTTCATTGGTATGAATCTGGCGGTCTTAGTTAATCTATCAACAATCACCCATATCTGATCCATTCCTCCTCTTGTAACTGGCAACCCACTTATAAAATCCATAGATATAGAGTCCCACTTCCAACTTGGTATACCTAAGGGTTGTAACATACCTGGCGTTTTCTTGTGCTCAAATTTAACTTTCTGGCATGTCAAACATTTTGCCACATGTTCTGCTATATCTTTCTTCATGCCTGGCCACCAATAAAACCTCTTGATGTCTTTATATAATTTACCCTCCTGGGTGAATAGAATACCCAGAGTTATGAGCTTCTTCCATTATCCTTGTCTTGACATCCGTTCCCTTGTTTGGCACACACCACCTGCCTCGAAACCTCAAGCTTCCATCTTCGTGTATGAAAAAGTCTGGCGCTTCCCCTTTCACTACTTTCCCACTTATCTTTGCCAGCTTATCATCTTGCAGCTGATGTTCTAAGATCTCTCTATGGATATCAGAAGATATACTCATACTATACAACTTAATTTCTTTATCCACTACACCTTGCTCCACCACCTCTAGTTGTAACCTTTTAATGTCTTTCACTAGTTCGTCATGTAAAATCCAGTTGGCTTCTTCCGTGTGGCTCCTCTTACGACTCAGTGCGTCCGCCACAACATTTGCCTTGCCCTCGTGGTACATGATTTCCAAATCGTAATCCTTGATAAGCTCCAGCCATCTCCTTTGTCTCATGTTTAATTCTTTTTGCGTAAAAATGTACTTCAAACTCTTATGATCTGTATATATCTTGCAGGAAGTACCATATAGATAGTGTCTCCAAATTTTAATGCGAAAACAATAGCAGCAAGCTCCAAGTCATGGGTAGGGTACCTCGCTTCATATTCCTTCAGCTGTCTGGAGGCATAAGCAATTACATTGCCATGCTGCATTAAAACACACCCTAAACCGTATTTGGATGCGTCGCTGTATACCTCAAATCCCTCTGTGCCTCGGGGTAGCACAAGTACTGGCGCAGACGTCAGCCTTTCCTTTAACCGTTGGAAAGCTTCCTCACACTTTTCATCCCATCGGAATGGTACCACCTTCTTCATCAAGTTCGTAAGCGGTCGAGCAATTTTTGCAAAATCCTTGACAAACTTCCTATAGTACCCTGCTAGTCCTAGAAAACTACGTACCTCCCTAACAGTGGTAGGTCTTGGCCAATCCTTTACCGCTTGTATCTTAGCCGGATCCACTGAAATACCATCCTTAGTAACAACATGACCAAGGAATGATACTTGCTCCAACCAAAACTCACATTTTGTCAGTTTGGCATACAGTTTCTTTTCCCGCAGAGTTTGTAAGACTTGACGTAGATGATCTTCATGTTCCTCCTTGCTCTTTGAATATACTAGTATGTCATCGATGAAAACCACCACAAACTTATCCAAAAATGAACTGAAAACTCGATTCATCAAGTCCATGAATACGGCTGGTGCGTTGGTCAACCCAAATGGCATAACTGTAAATTCGTAGTGGCCATACCTCGTGCGAAACGCTGTTTTTGGTATATCCTTGTCTGCCACTTTCAACTGATGATATCCCGACCGTAAATCAATTTTTGAGAACACCTTTGCCCCCTGAAGCTGATCAAACAAGTCATCGATTCTTGGCAGTGGATACTTGTTCTTGATCGTAACATTGTTCAGCTCCCGATAGTCGATACAGAGACGCATACTTCCATCTTTCTTTTTAACAAACAGTACTGGAGCTCCCCATGGTGATACACTTGGTCGAATATATCCCTTGTTAAGCAGTTCTCCTAACTGCTCTTTCAGTTCCTGTAGTTCACTTGGTGCCATCCTATATGGATGTTTGGAGATTGGAGCTGTCCCCGGGACCAAATCAATTGTGAATTCAACTTCTCGGTCGGTGGCATGCCCGGAATCTCCTCTGGAAAGACGTCAGGAAAATCCCTCACCACTGGTAGATCCTTCGGTTCCTGAGCTTGTCTTCTGTGCCGTTACAGCATAAGCATCCTCGTTCTGCACATAGCATAAGTATGTCCGATCTCCCCTCCTAATATCCTTCCATAACCTCGTGGATGAAACCAACCTTACCTCACCTTTAACTCCCTCACTTTTATGTGACACTCTTTTCCCCCTTTTTCCCATTATGCTCACCTTTCCCTTTTCACAATCTATCCGCCCTTTGTTTTTACTCAACCAATCCATCCCTAAGATTATATCGAAATCCTTTAATCCAAATACCACCACATCTGTTTCAAACTCACTACCCCCAATAACCATCTTTACTCCCTCGATCTTTTTATCACATCTAACTATCTTTCCCGTTGGTGTAGAGACATTAAATTCTATGCTAGCATTTGGTGCAATTCCTACCTTTTTCACAAATTCCGAGGATATAAAGGAGCATGAAGCACCAGAATCAAACAATATTTTAGCATTGGTTCCATAAACTGAAAAGGTACCTGTTATGACTTTTCCCTCCTGTTCTGCTTCAGTCTTGCTTATAACGTTGATATGACCTCGATTGTTATATCCTCCTCCTTGGGTTCCTCCAATATGGCCTTGTTGTTTCCCTTGAGTACCCCCTGTGCATTGGTGTTGTTCCTTGAACTTTGGTAGCCACTTCTCTGCCCTCCGGCTTGATTGTTATCGCCTTAGTTCTGGTAGTTCTGGTTCCCGCTGATTACCATGCTCACTATATCCTCCTCTACCTTCTTTGTTTCTCCTACATTCATAGGCTCTATGACCTAAAATTCCACAGTTATAGCATCTTACTGGCTTCCCTTCGCAGTCCACTCCTGGATGATTCCTAGAGCACTGCTTACAGAAATAATATCTGGCCTTCTTACTTGGATCATTCATACCGGCCCCTTGCCTTGGGTAGTTTGGTTTAATCCAAGGTTTCCTACCACCTCTCTGATTTCCTTCATACTTCCCTCTTCTCTCCAGGCTTTCACCTTCCCGGTTTGACTCAAATTTCCTCTTCTGCCCCGACTGTGCCTCCTTTCTCCTTTGCTGCACACGATAAAGGTTCGAAGCTTTCTCATACGCTTCTTGTAGGGTATGAATCGGTATTATACTTAGGGCTTCCTGTAATCCCCAGTTCAAGCCTCCAATGAATCGTTGCACCCTTGCAGCTTCGTCAGGCACCAGATTTGATGCAAACCTTGCCAGTTCCACAAATCTAGAGTGGTACGTCTTCACATCATCTGACAGTTGCTTCAATCCCAAAAACTCATGATATTTCTGTATTCGAACATGCTCTGGATAAAATCTCCTCCTCATAGCTTCCTTTAGTGCATTCCATCCAAAATTAGATTGTTCTGTCATCTTATCTTTTTCCGCACACCACCACAGATCAGCTTCTCCTCTGAAGTAGTACACTGCCCCGTTGACCCTCTTGTCTTCAGGACATTCCACTACATCAAATATTTTATCGAACTCCCGAATCCAGTCCTCAAGGATTACGGGGTCTTCAACCCCAGAAAAGTTACTTGGTCTCATCGCGGAAATTTGTTTGGTGACATCCTTGTGATCCCCAGCTCTTTCCTCTTGCTTTTCTATGATCCTACCCATGCTGAGGGCTAGGTTCCTTAGGGTTTCAAGCTGGCTCCTTTCTGTTTCCCTTCCTGAATTCGATGCTCACCATTCTACACACATATATATATTAGTCATGCAGTCACATGTAGTCAATCATTAAGCATTCAGTCAAGCATTCACACACAAGCTTTGCACCCAAGCACCCAGACATTAATCCACTACCTATCCTATAACCTATGGCTCTGATACCAAACTGTAACACCCCGGTTAAACCCAGAATCTACGACCTTTTTTTTAACATACTGATATATATAATGCAGCAGAAGTTTACAAAAGTACAAACCGGGGCTACTGTCACATCTACTACCTACTAGCAGATGCACATGCTACAACTTCCACTACACTCCAACTTACCACCAACCTACGATAGCAGTCTCCACAAGCTTCATTAAAACAACAACCATCTTCGCCACTTACACCTTATACAACAACCCCTTCCCTGCTAACTCCTACGTCAGCTACTATGTCACTATTTACAACCAAAATATAAAGGGGTATCAAAAAGGGTTATGCTACAACATCGTCCACTAATTTTCCCCTGAGTATTCTATAAGTTTCAGCTACGTGAGTTGTGACTTGACTACTCCCAAACTCCGCATGCCTATAGCCACGAACACTCTGAATCCACTCTTCGTAGGTGACTTCCGTTATCCCAGGCCCCAACTCCTTGCAATAAGTGTAATAAGCACATACATATAATATATCCTGCCTAGTGTCCTCATGCCACATTATTTCACCAAAGAATTCATCCTGCAACCATAAATCCATATATACACACAAAGGGGTTGCAATAAAATCAGTGAAATGAGTAACTCCCACCACAACTTGTAAAATACATTTTATCTTGTCAAAACTTTAAGCATTAATTAAGCATAACAGCAAGGATAACAGAATTAACACAACCAAGGTCAGTATACACCACAGAAACCAAACCCTTTATCATAGCTCTTTTCCATAGGTCCTCGGGCAATCGGTCTTTCGACATAGAGCACTGTGACTCTCGACCCCTCGGATAATATTCACCACCTCACCCCATGTCCTTAAGTGTGCACACCCTCCAAAGGTCATTCGCCCATAGAGTAGATCATGATGGCTTAGCTCCAATTCATTGGTAGGAGCAATAAATAAACTCCAATACAATGTTAGGAGTAATATTCCATAAACACCACCAATTGGTTAGGCACTTCCTTGCCCCTTCCTTTACCTCAGAATTATTTAAATACAAGTTATAATATCACAACAGGTAAGTATAACCAGCCAAAACATTCATTGAGCGGAAACAATACAATAACAGCATCTTCAGTTAATCACTGTAACAATTTATGCACGTTTGTATACTCAAGCAAGATCACCAAATTTAATCACCAACTCAAGGAAGCAAAAGTTTAACCCATATAAGTACTACCACACTTTTCCTTAACAACTAACCCAGGGATTCAACCGTCTTTTCCTTACCTTTGTGGACACTAAACACACATTATCACATCCTAAATAATCAACGAATAAATCATTGGACAGAACCAACTCAACCGTACATATATCATTAACAACAAACATACTAGTAATTGTTTAATACCGCATGGCCAAACTATTTGTACGCTTCCATATATTCATCCTAGTATACGTCGGCTCACAATCTAAATATTAATATATAATGGGTTCCATGTTATCTCAACCTCTTGCTAAGAATATATAATAATTAAATAGCTACATGGCTAATATACTCTAAATCGACCAACTACATAAGTACGTACAACTCATATACTCAAAATATCTTAGTTGATCCAAGACTATCCTAAAATTTATCGTAAAGCATTTACTCATATAATATCTGTAGTTGATACAGTACATGCGTAGATTATAGGTTGTACAAGCTCATACCACACACTAAGTTAATTACCGGTACCTATACGCACAAGATCAAAAGGAAACCGAGCGACGGTCTATTCCCTTTCCTTAACAGTTATTATAAGGAAGCCGTGTTACCAAATTAATTTAATAGATCATAACCTTATACCTTATATTTATTAAATTCAGTTACCTAAAAAAACATACAAAAATCAGATCGTAACAACCTCACCCAAAGCTGTCGGCCACAACAAGAAACACGTAGCAATTTTCCTTTCCATTCCTAACATGTTCTAGCTTACCTATCTCGTATCCTTCACCTAGCCACTAATTACACCAGATATATAGGTGAGTTTAGCCTCTAAAAATCATCAAGAACTCAGCCTAACAACCCAAGAAAATCTAGCCAGGACAAATAGCCTTAAAACCAAGGAAATGTAGAAACTAAAAAAATCTGATTTGCTCTTTTGTTGTACATGGAAGTTACCTGGTTTCCCCTTGCCATTTCTTGTTAATTTTCTCTAGGAAGTTACAGCTAAAGATCCCACCTTCTTCCTCTCTGATTTCCTCAGCCCCTGGTCTAGCTTCCCTCCCCAAGCTTGCGCACGACAGCAGCGGTACAGCAGCAACCAAAGAACGTTTTTTTTTCTCCTGTCTTCTTTCAGTGTTGTTTTACTACTAACTTAATTCTCTCTTTTAATGCAGGAACTTACGTGAGTGAGAGAGCAGGAGGGTGGCTTACGTGAGTGAAAAGAATTCAGTAAGTGAGTTGATATATATATAGAGCAGAGGAAATGATTACTTAACAGATCAGCTAATGAAAACATGACAAGTAGTACGTATAGTTCTCCAATTC
Organism: Limonium bicolor; assembly: GCA_023374045.1. NCBI lineage: Eukaryota > Viridiplantae > Streptophyta > Magnoliopsida > Caryophyllales > Plumbaginaceae > Limonium > Limonium bicolor. The sequence continues at coordinate 388,866,291 of CM041778.1, forward strand.
TATTGGCTCTCCCTTGCTGATTGTATTAAGTAGTGACACGAACACCCCCCTTAACAAGCCAAGGGAAATCGATGGTTTAAGCTGGAGATAAGGTTAGAAGTGTAATCATCACAAAAAGACAAAGATAATTAAGAAACCATACATGTCACCATAGTAGATTATCATTGCTGAATTCTTTTTTTTTCCATGTACGTAACTTCCAACTACTACCCCAACAAAATCGGTTTGGCTAGGCTATTCACAAGAGTATAATATATTATTACTACCCATATAAGACAAAATTGTTAATTAACCTTCTATTTAACGTGTGACAAAACAAAATACATGTTGGAACATGTAATAACTCACGGTAATATATGGACTGGTTTTGGCCGATTCTTTTTTTTTCCTACGGAAGGTAGCATGATTACTATAATGTCTAGAAGTCCTATAAATACATCTATATGGTCCTAACACTCAGGGTCACAACAAAATCCCAATGTACAGTTGACTCCAAGTAAATAATAAATAAATCGATTCACAGTAAATTCATGCTCATTCACAGTAACTGACAGCTTGTACATGTAATTCACAGTAAGTAACGACAAAAGGTGTGTCATTAGGGCTATGGCTTTATCGGGTGTTTCATTCTCCCCTCCTTAAATATAGCTTCGTCCCCGAAGCTCCTTAACCTTAAATGATTCAGCAACATCACAAAAACTCAACTGAACCAATGACAACTGTTATCCAGCTGTAAATGATTCTGTAGTTCACATGGGATAATACCCTAACGTCTACATGCAGGATGATAAATCATACCAACCATATGACAACAAACAGTCGATCTCATGGAATCAAGCATCTAGTCTACTAGTTCATGTCTTATTCAAACTATAACTCGTCATTTCAACCCCAATTTACCTCACGCTCTCCCCTCCTTAAAAAAAAGTTTCCCCCGAAACTTTATGACTAACCTTAGCCAAATAGGTGTGGGTGGTGTGTCCTCATTTTATCCTCCAACTCCCAGGTAGCTTCTTGGATCCCATGATGATTCCACAACACTTTTACCAACTGTACTGATTTTCCCCTGGTTTCTCTTGTTTTATGGTCAAGTATCTTGATTGGCTGCTCGACATAAGATAAGTTGGGTTCTAACTCAACCTCATCTGGTTGAAGCACATGAGTCTCATCTGGAATGTACTTCTTTAACTGTGAGACATGGAAAACATTATGTACTTGTTCCAGCTCCATAGGTAATGCCAATCTGTAGGCCAACTTACCTATTCTCTCCAATACATCATAAGGCCCAATATACTTAGGAGCTAGTTTGCCTTTCTTACCAAATCGTATGACACTTCTGGCTGGTGATACCTTTAAAAACACCTTGTCCCCTTCCTGGAATTCTACGGGTCTTCTATGTAAGTCTGCATATGATTTTTGTCTACTTTGTGCGGCTTTCATTCTCTGTTGTATATTTTTGACTTGCTGACTCATTTCCTCTGTTAATTGTGGTCCAACCATCGTTGGTTCCCCCGAATCAGTCCAGCACAGTGGGGTACGACACCTTCTTCCATACAATGCTTCGTATGGCGCCATCCTTATGCTTGCGTGGTAGCTGTTGTTGTAGGAAAATTCAATCAAATGAAGTGTGTCAATCCAGGACCCCTGATAATCCATCGCACATGCTCTCATCATATCTTCCAATGTCTGGATGGTTCTCTCAGTTTGACCATCTGTTTGTGGATGGTAAGCGGTACTAAGGTTTAGTTTAGTACCCATGTTCTTTTGAAATTCTTGCCAGAATCTGGAAATAAATCTTGAATCTCTGTCAGAAATGATTTCCGATGGTACTCCGTGATACTTCACGACATTCTTGACATAGGCATTAACTAATTGCTCCATTGTCCACGTCTTCTTCATTGGTATGAATCTGGCGGTCTTAGTTAATCTATCAACAATCACCCATATCTGATCCATTCCTCCTCTTGTAACTGGCAACCCACTTATAAAATCCATAGATATAGAGTCCCACTTCCAACTTGGTATACCTAAGGGTTGTAACATACCTGGCGTTTTCTTGTGCTCAAATTTAACTTTCTGGCATGTCAAACATTTTGCCACATGTTCTGCTATATCTTTCTTCATGCCTGGCCACCAATAAAACCTCTTGATGTCTTTATATAATTTATCCCCTCCTGGGTGAATAGAATACCCAGAGTTATGAGCTTCTTCCATTATCCTTGTCTTGACATCCGTTCCCTTGTTTGGCACACACCACCTGCCCGAAACCTCAAGCTTCCATCTTCGTGTATGAAAAAGTCTGGCGCTTCCCCTTTCACTACTTTTCCACTTATCTTTGCCAGCTTATCATCTTGCAGCTGATGTTCTAAGATCTCTCTATGGATATCAGAAGATATACTATACTATACAACTTAATTTCTTTATCCACTACACCTTGCTCCACCACCTCTAGTTGTAACCTTTTAATGTCTTTCACTAGTTCGTCATGTAAAATCCAGTTGGCTTCTTCCGTGTGGCTCCTCTTACGACTCAGTGCGTCCGCCACAACATTTGCCTTGCCCTCGTGGTACATGATTTCCAAATCGTAATCCTTGATAAGCTCCAGCCATCTCCTTTGTCTCATGTTTAATTCTTTTTGCGTAAAAATGTACTTCAAACTCTTATGATCTGTATATATCTTGCAGGAAGTACCATATAGATAGTGTCTCCAAATTTTTAATGCGAAAACAATAGCAGCAAGCTCCAAGTCATGGGTAGGGTACCTCGCTTCATATTCCTTCAGCTGTCTGGAGGCATAAGCAATTACATTGCCATGCTGCATTAAAACACACCCTAAACCGTATTTGGATGCGTCGCTGTATACCTCAAATCCCTCTGTGCCTCGGGGTAGCACAAGTACTGGCGCAGACGTCAGCCTTTCCTTTAACCGTTGGAAAGCTTCCTCACACTTTTCATCCCATCGGAATGGTACCACCTTCTTCATCAAGTTCGTAAGCGGTCGAGCAATTTTTGCAAAATCCTTGACAAACTTCCTATAGTACCCTGCTAGTCCTAGAAAACTACGTACCTCCCTAACAGTGGTAGGTCTTGGCCAATCCTTTACCGCTTGTATCTTAGCCGGATCCACTGAAATACCATCCTTAGTAACAACATGACCAAGGAATGATACTTGCTCCAACCAAAACTCACATTTTGTCAGTTTGGCATACAGTTTCTTTTCCCGCAGAGTTTGTAAGACTTGACGTAGATGATCTTCATGTTCCTCCTTGCTCTTTGAATATACTAGTATGTCATCGATGAAAACCACCACAAACTTATCCAAAAATGAACTGAAAACTCGATTCATCAAGTCCATGAATACGGCTGGTGCGTTGGTCAACCCAAATGGCATAACTGTAAATTCGTAGTGGCCATACCTCGTGCGAAACGCTGTTTTTGGTATATCCTTGTCTGCCACTTTCAACTGATGATATCCCGACCGTAAATCAATTTTTGAGAACACCTTTGCCCCCTGAAGCTGATCAAACAAGTCATCGATTCTTGGCAGTGGATACTTGTTCTTGATCGTAACATTGTTCAGCTCCCGATAGTCGATACAGAGACGCATACTTCCATCTTTCTTTTAACAAACAGTACTGGAGCTCCCCATGGTGATACACTTGGTCGAATATATCCCTTGTTAAGCAGTTCTCCTAACTGCTCTTTCAGTTCCTGTAGTTCACTTGGTGCCATCCTATATGGATGTTTGGAGATTGGAGCTGTCCCCGGGACCAAATCAATTGTGAATTCAACTTCTCGGTCTGGTGGCATGCCCGGAATCTCCTCTGGAAAGACGTCAGGAAAATCCCTCACCACTGGTAGATTCGGTTCTAAGCTTGTCTTCTGCCGTTACAGCATAAGCATCCTCGTTCACATAGCATAAGTATGTCCGATCTCCCCTCCTAATATCCTTCCATAACCTCGTGGATGAAACCAACCTTACTCACCTTTAACTCCCTCACTTTTATGTGACACTCTTTTCCCCCTTTTTCCCATTATGCTCACCTTTCCCTTTTCACAATCTATCCGCCCTTTGTTTTACTCAACCAATCCATCCCTAAGATTATATCGAAATCTTTTAATCCAAATACCACCACATCTGTTTCAAACTCACTACCCCCAATAACCATCTTTACTCCCTCGATCTTTTTATCACATCTAACTATCTTTCCCGTTGGTGTAGAGACATTAAATTCTATGCTAGCATTTGGTGCAATTCCTACCTTTTTCACAAATTCCGAGGATATAAAGGAGCATGAAGCACCAGAATCAAACAATATTTTAGCATTGGTTCCATAAACTGAAAAGGTACCTGTTATGACTTTTCCCTCCTGTTCTGCTTCAGTCTGCTTATAACGTTGATATGACCTCGATTGTTATATCCTCCTCCTTGGGTTCCTCCAATATGGCCTTGTTGTTTCCCTTGAGTACCCCCTGTGCATTGGTGTTGTTCCTTGAACTTTGGTAGCCACTTCTCTGCCCTCCGGCTTGATTGTTATCGCCTCTGTTATAGTTCTGGTTCCCGGCTTGATTACCATGCTCACTATATCCTCCTCTACCTTCTTTGTTTCTCCTACATTCATAGGCTCTATGACCTAAAATTCCACAGTTATAGCATCTTACTGGCTTCCCTTCGCAGTCCACTCCTGGATGATTCCTAGAGCACTGCTTACAGAAATAATATCTGGCCTTCTTACTTGGATCATTCATACCGGCCCCTTGCCTTGGTAGTTTGGTTTAATCCAAGGTTTCCTACCACCTCTCTGATTTCCTTCATACTTCCCTCTTCTCTCCAGGCTTTCACCTTCCCGGTTTGACTCAAATTTCCTCTTCTGCCCCGACTGTGCCTCCTTTCTCCTTTGCTGCACACGATAAAGGTTCGAAGCTTTCTCATACGCTTCTTGTAGGGTATGAATCGGTATTATACTTAGGGCTTCCTGTAATCCCCAGTTCAAGCCTCCAATGAATCGTTGCACCCTTGCAGCTTCGTCAGGCACCAGATTTGATGCAAACCTTGCCAGTTCCACAAATCTAGAGTGGTACGTCTTCACATCATCTGACAGTTGCTTCAATCCCAAAAACTCATGATATTTCTGTATTCGAACATGCTCTGGATAAAATCTCCTCCTCATAGCTTCCTTTAGTGCATTCCATCCAAAATTAGATTGTTCTGTCATCTTATCTTTTTCCGCACACCACCACAGATCAGCTTCTCCTCTGAAGTAGTACACTGCCCCGTTGACCCTCTTGTCTTCAGGACATTCCACTACATCAAATATTTTATCGAACTCCCGAATCCAGTCCTCAAGGATTACGGGGTCTTCAACCCCAGAAAAGTTACTTGGTCTCATCGCGGAAATTTGTTTGGTGACATCCTTGTGATCCCCAGCTCTTTCCTCTTGCTTTTCTATGATCCTACCCATGCTGAGGGCTAGGTTCCTTAGGGTTTCAAGCTGGCTCCTTTCTGTTTCCCTTCCTGAATTCGAATGCTCACCATTCTACACACATATATATATTAGTCATGCAGTCACATGTAGTCAATCATTAAGCATTCAGTCAAGCATTCACACACAAGCTTTGCACCCAAGCACCCAGACATTAATCCACTACCTATCCTATAACCTATGGCTCTGATACCAAACTGTAACACCCCGGTTAAACCCAGAATCTACGACTTTTTTTTAACATACTGATATATATATAATGCAGCAGAAGTTTACAAAAGTACAAACCGGGGCTACTGTCACATCTACTACCTACTAGCAGATGCACATGCTACAACTTCCACTACACTCCAACTTACCACCAACCTACGATAGCAGTCTCCACAAGCTTCATTAAAACAACAACCATCTTCGCCACTTACACCTTATACAACAAACCCTTCCCTGCTAACTCCTACGTCAGCTACTATGTCACTATTTACAACCAAAATATAAAGGGGTATCAAAAAGGGTTATGCTACAACATCGTCCACTATTTTCCCCTGAGTATTCTATGAAAGTTTCAGCTACGTGAGTTGTGACTTGACTACTCCCAAACTCCGCATGCCTATAGCCACGAACACTTTGAATCCACTCTTCGTAGGTGACTTCCGTTATCCCAGGCCCCAACTCCTTGCAATAAGTGTAATAAGCACATACATATAATATATCCTGCCTAGTGTCCTCATGCCACATTATTTCACCAAAGAATTCATCCTGCAACCATAAATCCATATATACACACAAAGGGGTTGCAATAAATCAGTGAAATTGAGTAACTCCCACCACAACTTGTAAAATACATTTTATCTTGTCAAAACTTTAAGCATTAATTAAGCATAACAGCAAGGATAACAGAATTAACACAACCAAGGTCAGTATACACCACAAAAACCAAACCCTTTATCATAGCTCTTTTCCATAGGTCCTCGGGCAATCGGTCTTTCGACATAGAGCACTGTGACTCTCGACCCCTCGGATAATATTCACCACCTCACCCCATGTCCTTAAGTGTGCACACCCTCCAAAGGTCATTCGCCCATAGAGTAGATCATGATGGCTTAGCTCCAATTCATTGGTAGGAGCAATAAATAAACTCCAATACAATGTTAGGAGTAATATTCCATAAACACTTCACCAATTGGTTAGGCACTTCCTTGCCCCTTCCTTTACCTCAGAATTATTTAAATACAAGTTATAATATCACAACAGGTAAGTATAACCAGCCAAAACATTCATTGAGCGGAAACAATACAATAACAGCATCTTCAGTTAATCACTGTAACAATTTATGCACGTTTGTATACTCAAGCAAGATCACCAAATTTAATCAACCAACTCAAGGAAGCAAAAGTTTAACCCATATAAGTACTACCACACTTTTCCTTAACAACTAACCCAGGGATTCAACCGTCTTTTCCTTACCTTTGTGGACACTAACACACATTATCACATCCTAAATAATCAACGAATAATTCATTGGACAGAACCAACTCAACCGTACATATATCATTAACAACAAACATACTATGTAATTGTTTAATACCGCATGGCCAAACTATTTGTACGCTTCCATATATTCATCCTAGTATACGTCGGCTCACAATCTAAATATTAATATATAATGGGTTCCATGTTATCTCAACCTCTTGCTAAGAATATATAATAATTAAATAGCTACATGGCTAATATACTCTAAATCGACCAACTACATAAGTACGTACAACTCATATACTCAAAATATCTTAGTTGATCCAAGACTATCCTAAAATTATCGTAAAGCATTTACTCATATAATATCTGTAGTTGATACAGTACATGCGTAGATTATAGGTTGTACAAGCTCATACCACACACTAAGTTAATTACCGGTACCTATACGCACAAGATCAAAGGAAAAGAGCGACGGTCTATTCCCTTTCTCTTAACAGTTTATTATAAGGAAGCCGTGTTACCAATTAATTTAATAGATCATCTAACCTTATATACTTATATTAAATTCAGTTACCTCTAAAAAATACAAAAAAATCAGATCGTAACAACCTCACCCCAAGCTGTCGGCCACAACAAGAAACACGTAGCAATTTTCCTTTCCATTCCTAACATGTTCTAGCTTACCTATCTCGTATCCTTCACCTAGCCACTAATTACACCAGATATATAGGTGAGTTTAGCCTCTAAAAATCATCAAGAACTCAGCCTAACAACCCAAGAAAATCTAGCCAGGACAAATAGCCTTAAAACCAAGGAAATGTAGAAACTAAAAATCTGATTTGCTCTTTTGTTGTACATGGAAGTTACCTGGTTTCCCTTTGCCATTTCTTGTTAATTTTCTCTAGGAAGTTACAGCTAAAGATCCCACCTTCTTCCTCTCTGATTTCCTCAGCCCCTGGTCTAGCTTCCCTCCCCAAGCTTGCGCACGACAGCAGCGGTACAGCAGCAACCAAAGAACGTTTTTTTTTCTCCTGTCTTCTTTCAGTGTTGTTTTACTACTAACTTAATTCTCTCTTTTAATGCAGGAACTTACGTGAGTGAGAGAGCAGGAGGGTGGCTTACGTGAGTGAAAAGAATTCAGTAAGTGAGTTGATATATATATAGAGCAGAGGAAATGATTACTTAACAGATCAGCTAATGAAAACATGACAAGTAGTACGTATAGTTCTCCAATTCTATTGGCTCTCCCTTGCTGATTGTATTAAGTAGTGACACGAACACCCCCCTTAACAAGCCAAGGGAAATCGATGGTTTAAGCTGGAGATAAGGTTAGAAGTGTAATCATCACAAAAAGACAAAGATAATTAAGAAACCATACATGTCACCATAGTAGATTATCATTGCTGAATTCTTTTTTTTTCCATGTACGTAACTTCCAACTACTACCCCAACAAAATCGGTTTGGCTAGGCTATTCACAAGAGTATAATAATATTATATTACTACCCATATAAGACAAAATTGTTAATTAACCTTCTATTTAACGTGTGACAAAAACAGAATACATGTTGGAACATGTAATAACTCACGGTAATATATGGACTGGTTTTGGCCGATTCTTTTTTTTTCCTACGGAAGGTAGCATGATTACTATAATGTCTAGAAGTCCTATAAATACATCTATATGGTCCTAACACTCAGGGTCACAACAAAATCCCAATGTACAGTTGACTCCAAGTAAATAATAATAAATCGATTCACAGTAAATTCATGCTCATTCACAGTAACTGACAGCTTGTACATGTAATTCACAGTAAGTAACGACAAAAGGTGTGTCATTAGGGCTATGGCTTTATCGGGTGTTTCACCTTAAGTGTGTACACCCCCTATGAGACAGCAGTAACATAGAGTAGATCAAAGGGCTTACTGCAACAATTGTTGCAACGCAAATATTAATAATCATGGGGAGCACCAATGGGCTCCCAAACAATAGAATACAACCTGTGAAAGACTCCCAAAATCCAGAACCAAAATCCACAGCACAAACCAATTACTCAATTCCAAATCGTGGAACAATTCCCAATTTCCAAAACACAATCGACATAAAAGCACAGTGAAACCCCTTTCCAATATTTTGTAAAACAACAGTCAATTCATTGAGCATAGAATTTACCTGGAACAATCAAAACCCTCAGAGCCAACTGCTCCCGACAATTGATAGCCCGTCGATGTAATCGGCGTCTAGGTAACCAAATTAACAATCAGAATTCAACGAACAACGAGTAGATAACTAAACAACTAGGTAGAATACATTACCCGACAATCTACCAATGGGACACTAGGGAATTGATTAGACCTCGACGGAACTAGCGAGAATTCACCAAGGGTTTGAAGAGGAAGAGAGTGAAAATATTGGGCAGAGTATAAGCGCAAGAACGGCGTATTGAGGATGAAGAATAGTGAAGAAAATCAACGCTTAAATAGAATTATTTGTGTAACGAAAAGGAATAAACTAATTAAAGATTTATGTTAAAAGGAAACGCAATAAAATAATTAAGAAAGAGTTCCAACTCTCGGTAATTAAAATATTCCCAAAGGATAGATCGCGTTAAGTTAGGAAGATCAGTAAAAAGATTGGTGATGTGCAATTCAGGAAGAAATAAATCAAGAATGAGAAACAATATCAAGAAGTCAATTAATAAACATTTATTTGAAAGGAAGTAATTTTAAAATGAGTAGATATGTTGTAAATAATCCAAAAGTTTAACAAAGGAAGGAGAACAATCTCTTAAAAAGGATAAATGAAAATGCCAGTAATATAATTACTGAGAGAAGAATAAGGAGAGTTAACAAATAATATCTTGAGTAGTCAAATAGAATTTGAACTCTGGAAATCAAATAACCACAAGAGAAAGCCAAACTGAATTCGAACTCTGTGTAGTTAAAATAAGTTGGAAAGAATATTCTAGAATAGTACTTCAAAGTTTAAATAACTTAGAGAAGTTAGGAGGGTGAAGTAATACCATATCATATAATATCCGAAATATAACTAAATCAATTAAGGCAAAACGTTACCAACATACAGAAACACTTTAAGGAGAAATTTTAATTCCGAAAAGAGTGTCGTCTAATTCCTTGGGCCACCTTAACTAACCTCAAACATATTACCCATACCATATACTATATTATTCCTAGCTTGGAATTTCCTGGGTATTTCATCTCATCCCCCTTAAAAGAAAGTTTCGCCCTCGAAGCTTAAACTTATCCATAAGGCGAAAAACTTGCTAAACGAAGGTACTGACTTGAGCGGTTACCTGATCGAAGAGCTGTGGGTACTTCTTCTCATCCTCCTCCTCTACCTCCCACGTGGCCTCTTCGGTTCCATGATTAGACCATAAGACTTTGACCATACGGATGGACTTCGATCGTGTCTCTCTGGTTTTAGTGTCCATTACTCTAATGGGATACTTCTCATAGGATAGATTCTGCTCTAGCTCCAAGACCTCTGGCTGCAACACATGCGAAGGGTCGGGAACATACCGCTTCAGCTGGGATACATGGAAGACGTTGTGAACTTTCTCCAGTTCACAAGGAAGCGCTAGTCGGTATGCTACCTCTCCAATCCTCTCTAAGATCTCATAAGGTCCAACGAATTTGGGCTGAGCTTCCCTTTCTTCCCGAACCTGGTTCCTCCTCTCACAGGAGATACTTTCAGGAAAACTCTGTCCCCACCTCGAACTCAACTGGTCTGTGGTTGAGGTCGGCATAGGACTTCTGCCTGTCCTGGGCTGCCTTCATTCGACTCTGGATCATCCGGACTTGGTCCATAGTCTCTTCAATCAACTGAGGCCCCAAAACAACAGTCTCACTAATGTCGCTCCAACATAACGGTGTCCTACACTTCCTCCCATACAAGGCCTCATACGGAGCCATTTTGATGCTGGTGTGGTAACTATTGTTGTAAGAGAATTCCACCAAGTGCAGCATATCAGCCCACGAACCCTGGAAATCCATCACACATGCCCGAAGCATGTCCTCTAAGGTTTGGATGGTTCTCTCGGTCTGCCCATCAGTGGCTGGATGAAAAGCAGTACTTAACTTCAGTTTGGTGCCCATCTCTTTTGAAATTGCTGCCAGAAATGGGCTAAGAACCTCGAGTCTCTGTCTGATATAATGGTCTCAGGTACTCCATGATATCTCACCACGTTTCTGATGTAGGCATCCACTAACTGGCTCATGGACCACGTCTTCTTCATGGGTGTGAACCGTGCAGACTTAGTGAGTCGGTCCACTATCACCCAAATCTGATTGACTCCTCCCTTCGCCGGTGGTAAACCCATCACGAAGTCCATGGAGATGGAGTCCCAATTCCACTTCGGGACCTCCAGCGGTTGTAGTAAACCTCCCATCCTCTTATGCTCGAATTTGACCTTCTGACAGGTAAGACACTTCGACACAAACTCCGCGACTTCCCTCTTCATCTTAGGCCACCTAAACATCCTCTTTAGGTCCTTATACAACTTATCACCGCTAGGATGAACTGAATAGGGGGTATTATGGGCCTCCCTCATCAGCCTCTCCTTTACCTCCACGCACCCCTGAGGTACACACCATCGGCCTCTAAACCTCAGGCTGCCGTCACCGTGGATCTCAAACCCTCAGCTTTCCCTTCCTTCATCTTTTCCTTGATACGCTCCAGCTTCACATCACCAGGCTGTCATTTAAGTATCTCCCTATAGATGTCGGAAGAGACACTCATGTGGTACAACCTCACCTCGCGCTCTACTCCTCCCGCCTCTATCACCTCCAGGTTCAGCTTCTGGAAGTCACGAACTAACTCGTCTGGGAGAACCCACATCGAATTCACAGAATGGCTTTTCTTCCTACTCAGAGCATCGGCCACTAGATTAGACTTCCCCTCATGATATAAAATCTCCAGATCGTAATCCTTGATCAACTCCAACCATCTCCTCTGCCTCATATTAAGTTCCTTCTGAGTGAAGATGTACTTGAGGCTCTTGTGGTCGGTGTAGATCTTGCAGGAGACACCGTAGAGGTAGTGCCTCCAGATCTTAAGGGCGAAGACTACCGCTGCAAGCTCCAAGTCATGCGTCGGGTATCGGGTCTCGTACTCCTTCAGCTGTCTCGATGCGTAGGCAATGACCTTCCCGTGCTGCATCAAGACACATCCCAAGCCATACTTGGAAGCATTGCTGAAAACCTCAAATCCGTGTCCCCGAGGGCAAGGTCAACACTGGGGCTGTGGTCAGCCTTTCCTTCAATGTCTGGAACGCCTTCTCACAATCATCATCCCACTGAAACTTGGTTACCTTCTTCATGAGGTTTGTGAGGGGTCTAGCTATCTTTGAGAAATCCTTCACAAATCTTTGTAGTACCCCGCTAGACCCAAGAAGCTACGAACCTCCGTCAGATTGCTCGGTCTTGGCCACTCTTTCACTGCTTGGATCTGGCCGATCACTGAGATCCTTCCTTGGTGACGACTTTGGTGACGATGGGCCTAGGAATGCCACTCGATCCAACCAAAAGTCATACTTAGTTAGCTTGGCGTAAAGTTGCTGCTCTCTCAAAATCTGCAAGACTGATCTCAGGTGCTCCTCGTGCTCTTCCTCATCCCTGGAGTAGATGAGGATATCATCAATAAATACCACCACAAACGGTCTAAATAGGGATTAAAGATCCGGTTCATGAGGTCCATGAATACTGTCGGCGCATTCGTCAATCCAAAGGGCATCACCAGAAACTCAAAATGCCCATATCTGGTCCTGAAGGCAGTCTTCGGGATATCCTTCTCTGCAACACGTAGCTGGTGGTATCCTGACCTCAGATCTATCTTGGAAAAGACTCCTGCACCCTGAAGCTGGTAGAAGAGGTCGTCGATTCTGGGCAAGGGATACCGGTTCTTCATAGTGATCTGGTTCAGCTCCCGGTAGTCTATGCACAGCCTCATGCTCCCATCCTTCTTCTTTACGAACAAGACAGAAGCTCCCCAAGGCGATACACTCGGGCGAATGTATCCCTTCTCCAGTAACTCCTCCAATTGGACTTTCAGTTCCTTCAACTCTGATGGCACCATACGGTATGGGGCCTTGGAAATAGGTGCTGCTCCTGGCACGAGGTCGACGCTGAACTCCACCTCCCTGTCTGGTTGCATACCAGGAATCTCATCTGGGAAGACGTTAGGGAATTCATTCACCACCCGAATCTCTTCTAACGTACTCGGCGTGCGGCTCAGATCCTGGACATGGCAAAGGTATGCCTGCTGTCCCTTCTTCACTTGGGAGAGAATTGACATGGCTGAGACTATCTTTACTCCTGGCTTCTTCTCCGCACTACTGTAGGAGACTCTTCGGCCCGACGGTCCTCTCAGGATGATCTTCTGCTCTCCACAATCGATCTCCCCTTATACTTACTTAGCCAGTCCATCCCCAAAATGACATCAAAGTCGGGGAGGACGAACTGGATCAGATCAGTTACAAAAGTTTCCCCTTTATGTCTACCCCACATCCTTCAATACATGATTACAAGAGATAACCCGCCCCGAGGGTATAGATACCGCTATATTAGAAGTCTTACAAGTTCCTAGACCCAGTTTCTTAACAAAATTCTCAGAAATAAACGAGTACGAAGCTCCAGTATCAAACAAAACACGGGCAGAAGTACCATGAACAGAAAAGGTACCTACTAACACCTCTGCTTCGGCCCGGCTCATAACATTGATCCTCCCAGGAGATCTACCGTTGTCTCGATTCTCCCCTGGACCTCGGTTACCTCCGTTTCCACCCCCACCATTGCCACGCTGAGGTGCATCCCCTCGCTGGTTCTGGCCCTGGTGCTGGTCTCTGCCTCGAGACTGGGGTCTGCTGGTCTGTAGGTCCGGTCTCCGCCATTTCCCTTCTGCTGAATGCCTCCCTGTGGATCCTGGAAGCACTCAAAAGCTCTGTGGCCCTTTTTGCCACACGGAAGCACGCCACCAGGTTTCCTTCACAGTCCTTCCCCGGGTGATCCTTGTGGCATCTCCTGCAGTGGAAGTGCCTGCCACGCCCGTACTCTGGTCTCGGAGCCTGCCCCTGGGGCCTATCATTCCGCCTCTGATCATTCCTCTGGTTCACATCGAACCTCCTCCCATCACCTGAGTTTGGCCTCCACCTCTTGTCCTGATGGGGCCTCTGATGTTGGTCGTCTCGACTCCGGGACTCTTCCCCGTCCTCCATCTTCCACTTTTGGCCCGCTTGTACCTCCCTCCTCTTCTGCTGCACCCTGTACAGGTTAGCAGCCTTTCCATATACGTCCTGGAGGGTGGGTATTGTCAACACGCTCAAAGCCTCCTGAAGACTCCAGTTGAGTCCCCCTACAAACCTCTACACCTTGGAGGCTTCATCAGGGATCATCGTCGGTGCGAACCTCACCAGCTCAAGGAACTTGGAGTGGTACTCCTACACACTCCGGGCCTGCTGCTTGAGCTCAGAGAACTCCAGATATTTCTGCATCCGGACGTGTTCGGGATAGAATCACCTTCGCATGGCCTCCTTCAATGCCTCCCATCCAAAGTCAGGTCCCGCCAGAAGAGCGTCCTTGTTGGCAGACCACCAGATGTCAGCCTCGCTCTTGAAGTAGTAAACGGCGGCGTTGACTCTCCTATCAGCAGGGCAGTTGACCGCCTCAAAGATTTTGTCGAACTCATGCAGCCAATCCTCAAGCAGTACTGGGTCCTCCTCCCCTTGAATGCAGTCGGCTTCAAGTGGGCAATCCTCTTTGTGTAATCTTCTGGCACATTGTCTCGCTGAGCCTGTCGCTGCACGATCTGGCCCAAGTTCAAGGCAAGCTCCTGAAGCTGTCTCATTGGGTCGTTGGCTGCCATGATAGTCCTTCTACTTCGACTTCTGGTGTTGTAGGAGAAATTCAGTCGGTCTGCCAGTCTACCCTACTCAAGGTGGACTCCTGATTATGAGTCAAAAATTTCAAAGGCTCTTAAATCCCCATAACAATCCCCTTCTAGTTATACTACAGTCTCACTACCCCAATCCACGGGTAGACAATTCAGATATAACAACTATATATACAGTAGGTACAATACAATTCACACAAATGAGTAACTAATAAACAATAATCCTTGTATAATCTTCAAGCATCACACCAAGATGTCCAATATAACTCAACATCTCACAATATAACACATAGTCCATCATAACTTCCCCAAATGGCTTATCCCCAAGTTTTTAATCCGGTTTACTCAAGTTTTATCATATTTCGAAAACACGGCTCTGATACCACCTTGTAAACACCCGCGATTTTTGCCTTAAAACATAGCTTATGAAAATACAAATCTAACGGCACAAAACGGATCAAAAACGGACTTCGAACAAGCCCTAGGAGTACAAAACGAGTTGGTTCGAACTTTGTGTCCGCACATGGTAAGTTCGGACACAAGCCGAAGAAAAACAGACTGCAAAAAATCCCGTCCGAACTTGTTCCGGACATTGAAGTTCGTGACACAAGTCGAGTTTCAAAACTTCGGAAAAAATCCTTACGTGGTCCGAACATTGGTCCTAACTTGCAAGTTCGGACATAGGTCGAGATTTGCAAGCTGGACCCGTCCTCGCATGCTGTCCGAACTGATGCTCGGACAGATGTTCGGACACAGCCAAACCAACGAAAACCTTTGGAAACTTTCGGGGCCTGTCCGAACATTGATGTCTGGACGGATAGGTCCTTAAGTGCAGTTTTTAAAACGTAAATAGAACCCAAAACCACCAGAAACACTAATATAAATCATAACAAAAATTGAGAACTCTTAAGTGGTTAAAGTCACCAATAAGCATCATTAGTATATATACTCAAATGACATAACCTAAAACAGCAGCGGATTCCAAAACATCCAGGCATCACCGCCACACCAATTCCCATGGGTGCTCAAGCTAATGAACTAAATAACACCAAAACACAAGTTAACTCAAGTTATGCGGAAGCCAAAATAAATATTCAATGTGTAAACTTTGAGAGCAACACAGCATCTCTTAAACCGTTGAAATTCAAAACATAGCCTTATTAATTCGTAATCCCTAAACTATGTGATTCGTCGTCCCGATTCCCACACTTAGTCTTCCATACCTGCGATAATAAAACATAGACAAAACACAGAAAGGATCGCAAAATCAGAAAAACTGATAAATTCCACCTCCACCTCAACCTGAAAAATGCATTTTAGAACTCATTTGCCGTTAACAATCAGGTGAGAAGGTTATATTGAACAGTTGACGAATTTCCAGAAAACATATCAACACCGAACCGCAGTAGAGAGCTTTCAACAGGAGATAACCATAAATCCAAACACGGGGTCACCTGCGGGACCCAAACAACAATTCCAGGACAGTCACCTATGTGACCGTCAAACAACCACCTCACCCTAAGTCCTTAAGTGTGCACACCCCGTATGAGACAGCACTAACATAGAGTAGATCAAAGGGCTTAACTGCAACAATGTGTTCAGCGCAAATATTAACAATCATGGGGAGCACCTATGGGCTCCCAAACAATAGAATACAACCTGTGAAAGACTCCCAAATCCAGAACCAAAATCCACAGCACAAACCAATTACTCAATTCCAAATCGTGGGAACAATTCCCAATTTCCAACACACAATCGACATAAAAGCACAGTGAAACCCCTTTCCATATTTGTAAAACAACAGTCAAATTCATTGAGCATAGAATTACCTGGAACAACCAAAACCCTCAGAGCCCAACTGCTCCCGACTATTGATAGCACCCGTCGATGTAATCGGTGTCTAGGTAACCAAAATTAACAATCAGAATTTCAACGAACAACGAGTAGATACTAAACAACTAGGTAGAATACATTACCCGACAATCTTCAATGGGACACCAGGGAATTGATTAGACCTCGACGGAACTAGCGAGAATTCACCAAGGGTTTGAAGAGGAAGAGAGTGAAAATATGGGCAGAGTATAAGCGCAAGAACGGCGTATTGAGGATGAAGAATAGTGAAGAAAATCAACGCTTAAATAGAATTATTTGTGTAACGAAAAGGAATAAACTAATTAAAGTTTATGTTAAAAGGAAACGCAAATAAAATAATTAGAAAGAGTTTCAACTCTCGGTAATTAAAATATTCCCAAAGGATAGATCTCGTTAAGTTAGGAAGATCAGTAAAAGAAGATTGGTGATGTAATTCAGGAAGAAATAAATCAAGAATGAGAAACAATATCAAGAAGTCAATAAACATTTATTTGAAAGGAAGTAATTTAAGATGAGTAGATATGTTGTAAATAATCCAAAAGTTTAACAAAGGAAGGAGAACAATCTCGTTAAAAGGATAATGAAATGTCAAAATGTAAGTATAATTACTGAGAGAAGAATAAGAGAGTTAACAATAATATCTTGAGTAGTCAAATAGAATTTGAACTCTGGAAATCAAATAACCACAAGAGAAAGCCAAACTGAATTCGAACTCTGAGTAGTTAAAATAGTTGGAAAGAATATTCTAGAATAGTACTTCGAAGTTTAAATAACTTAGAGAAGTTAGGAGGGTGAAGTAATACCGTATCATATAATTTCTGAAATATAACTAAATCAATTAAGGCAAAACGTTACTAACATACAAAACACTTTAAGGAAAAAGATAATTCCGAAAAGAGTGTCGTCTAATTCCCTGGGCCACCTTAACTAACCTCGGACATATTACCCATACCATATACTATATTATTCCAAGCTTGGAATTTCCTGGGTATTTCAATTATTGTCTCTAGTTGACTTTTAAACTTCGAGGTGAAGTTTCTTTTAGGGGGATATACTGAAATACCCCTAAATTAATTTAAATTAATTTAGGGGATTTATTTTATTAACCATAAATAATACTATTAATTATTAATTATTGTACGGAATTATGAATAATAAATTATTATATTACTATATGGAATTATGAAAATTAAATTAGGGGATTTCTTCTATTTAACCCTAAAGAATACTATTAAATATTGGATACTATATTTATTATATAGTATTATGAATTTAATAATGATTTTATAAGTCCAATATCTTGGAAAAATTTTAAACACTCCAAGTATATTATAAAGATTTTAGAAATAGTTGGAACATTAATTTGAATCATAAAAGTCAATATAAATCATGGAAACCATAAAGCTTATTAAGCCTTGCTAGGGTTGACTTTTTGAGAATGGTCAAACCAGCCCATGAAACCTATACCAATAAAAAGGTATGGAAACCAAGAGATTGATAAAAATAACATCAAAAACAGATCATCCTAGCCAAAGTTATGATAGAATGAAGTTTTGGGTCAAAAAATTTGTAGAATGCTGACGTGGCTAGGGTTTTCCTGACTCACACGTGTCCGCCACATCAGCCTCGCCGGAACTTAGCACAAAAATTGGCTAAGTCCTTAACCTCCACCAGTATTTTGCCCTAACTTGTGACATCGGTATCTCACTCATCTTTCGAATTTTCTAGTGTTGTCTTCTTCATTCTCTTTTCCTTAAACTCCTATTTCATCCATAGCTCACACTTAACCTAACTCTTTCTACATCCACCGAAAATCGATCCAAAGTTGCCTCCCTGCAAAGCCGTAACCTAGATTCCCAGAAAACGTGATCGGTAAGGTAATTTCGTCTCATCATAACTTAACTTCTTCGTCTCTCATCCAAAATTCGAGTTCTTTAGCTTGTTGTGTAGATCTCTAACCCCTCTACAACTTTCATGTTAATGACCAAGGCTGATTCGTAACCGTTTGGAAGAGCAAGGTGCCTAAATTTCTGATTCGTCACC